>OY041602.1:9704214-10052468 GCA_955876795.1 Eupithecia tripunctaria
CAATCAACGTTATTGCAATTTCTCATTCCGTTATCTATCACTATCTCTGTGCATTCGTTTCTAGGAACAGATACGGCTTTTATCTACCAATAGTTGTAGCAGAACTATCATTTCTGTTCGATTTACTATTTTGTGGAATAAATTCTTCTCGATCATCATTTGTTATAAGTATGAACACGAACTTCTACTTTTTAAATCCTTGATGATCTTTTGTTTCGTTAAAAATTGCGATCACAAAGGAATGGTAAAAGCCACAACAAAAATAGGTATGGAGTTTTGTAGGTACTTACATCTGCTACGAGTAGAAACAACTATAGCTTTAATTACCTGCTTTTTCATACTGATAAGCACAATTGTTACAAAGACTAGTCAAAGTAACTTAAAGTAGGTAGGTACTAATTCCTACATACCTCTAATAAAATATTGTTAAATTTGTAAGCACTTTGAGGCAGAATGTAGTGAGGTAACTTTTTTTAATAATAATATTTATTTATTCAAATAAAGGTCTTATAAACAATACAGACTATGTGTACTTCTAGTCTAAGTATACTATAGACCTATTTCACTTCTTAGTTTCGACACATCGCTCTAACTAAGTTCAAGACTTGTGATGTAGACGCGAGGGCTCTCTACCTCGGTAAGTTAGTAGGTTACACTATTTTTGACTTATAATATGTACAATCTAAAAACGTTAAGAAAACTATCCTACTTTAAAACTATCATAGTTTGGTGAATGCATTACGGATGCAAACAACACAAATAAGGTTTTTAGTAAACCCACTTACATCCGCACTAATAGTATAAGAGCTCCTGTACCTAAATCGAGATTAAGATATTATAAGATTCTTGATTTTTCAGGACGCTGCCGGTACGTCGTTTTAAGTATACTTATACGTATAGATAGATCTGGATGTAAAGTACTCGCTCTTACTAAGATAAATCTTGTATGAAGATGCGAGTCGTTAAAGTTAAGCATAAATGTTAGTGTACTGTCTGTACTGTGTAGGTCAAATTTCGAGTATAGTCAGCAAAGTAACTTCGTCTGGAGTTGTGCAAAATATAAAACCGCTATCTACAAGCTAGAAACGTGCAACAATGCCTGGTTTCAAATGTGCGTAACGCATTACCAATAAGATCACGTTTTGTATATTTTTCATCAATTCTTTTGCAAAAGTTGATATTTTTGTGCAATATCCTACTACAATACGTGAAGACAGTGCGTGCGCGAAACGCACACGCATGTTCCAAAGGCAGATAGAGTGCGTACGAGTGATAATGGGCTTGTTGCAGTGATGTGATAACACACTGTCCGAATTGATTGTGAGCTGGTATTCACACGACTGGCACACATTGTTGTTTTATGGTAGTGCAAAGGATAATAAGTAAACTTGCACGCAGTCCATTTTATGAGTCACATTTTAAGCCTTTGTGTATCCTTTTAAAAGGACCGAATGATTTTATTATTAAGACTACACACATTTTTACTTGACTTAGTTTTTTATATCAATATTTTTAACTTTTTGACTTGGATACTTAATGAAGGTTCTTCGTGTACTTATCTTATTGCAACTCTACCTACCCCAGGCCGAACCTATCGCTAATAATGTGCATGATGGGTTTATTTTAAAGCTTAACAACGTGAAAAGTTTAGAACTAAAATAACACAAATATCTATAAATTAAAAGCAAAAGAGACAAAGATAATATCTGAGAATTTGTTTTCAGCCTTTGCTAGTTCGATAGCAGATTATCATAATAATAAACAAGATTAGCACTGTAGACAAGCATGGCAATAAAACCTGTCTATACATTCGCAGACTAATCCGACTTGAATGAGGGTATCCCCAACCTACAAAGGAATTGCAAGTTCGCATAATACCGCTTTTGTAGTTCAGTCAGCGTAATGACAACAATGAATGGCTACTGTTTGCAAAATAGTCGCGTGCGTGCGCTTGCAAAAAGTTCAACATTGTTATGGAGAGGCGTGAAATTACGGTAATTTCGCACAATTGTACCAGGGCTCTATAAGAGTAAAGGAGGTTGTTTGTTTGCAAAAAAATGGTCAATAACCTCTTTATGTTTTAGCGATTTATATTTATAATTGTGACGTCCATATTAACTGTACATAACAGGAACTAATTATCATTTTGGTAGAGAAGGTAAACTTGTTTTAGGTGGTGTTGATTGTCAACGTTGTGCAAAATTATCAACGATATTAAATTTCGCACAATACTACCAGGATTGTATGTTAAAGAAGTAGTGTATGTTTGCAAAAATAGTCGGTCACCTCTAGTTAGTTATGTGGTTTTAATCCGACTGTGTATCAAAGACAGATGTCTAGTTAGGAACTAAATTCTACTGTAAGTACCTACGTATACATTATGTTTTATTATCTACTATTACTGAATTCTTTTTCTCAATAAATTGGCAGCAAAATTTTATGGTAGTTTATTATTCTTTAGATCCAGGTTTACCAAAAATACGGAATCAATCTTTAATATATATATTCCTATCATTCCTTTCAATCAAACAAATGATTGGACGAATTGGTACCAGGGCAACATGAATGACGAGGAGTCTCGCTATCATTATATTTAGGAAGTTGACTGATAAGTAGATATATAGCTGCCTATAGGTATAATACCCACTTCACGAAGCGCGTTGTTTGGTCCGCGGAAGGTGATGACTCATTTTGGCAGCCGGTTTGCGAGGAGGCGGGTACGATTCGCGATATAGGCTCAATTACATATATGTAAAGCAAATACCTACAATTCGCACACATCGACGTTGGTTAAGATATCGTTAGTTATGCCCTCCTGGTACTTTTCATACAAAGAGATTCGAAAATTCGGCTTTAAAGCTTTTATATATGTTATATGGTTGTATACATATTTCCAAAACTCTAGGAAAGAAGTCTTAACTATATATAAGTATTTATTTTAAAACGCATTTGTAGGTAAAGACACATTTCAATATTGATGCGATATTCTTAACATAAACAGATCGTTCAATAATTTGGCGTCGAGGTTAGCATTTGAGGCCAAGGTTTTAAAGTTAATAAATGTATATGCATAAGTAATACCTACACAAAATAAAAATGATTTTATTCAGAGTTTTGGTATTATTTTATAACATTAATTAACTAAAGATTTTTACAAGATCTTTAAGCAATTTAAGGTTATTCTTTATCATAATCACCTTCCCTAATGCTGTAGGTTCCTATAACAAAGACCAAGGTATTTCCAATCCAATGAAGTTTCAATCGATTGATTTTACCCCTTGCTGATGACAGGCAACTCAATACCTAAAACGATAATCTACATATAGATGATTAAGTGCGCGTGTACCTATAGGAAACTCGGCCTCGCGACTAAAATACGTAGCCTGAATTATTGACGCGAATCAGCTGACCACCCCAATTCCAATACTTTTATCAATTAATAATACTTGCCATAATGTTTGTTTAAACGACATGAAGTCTTTAATAAAGTTGTATAACCTTAAATTGGGCTTTATCGCTAATTCCTTCTTGATGAAAATTGCAATGCTATGGCAACTTTTACACTTATTTGTGATTTTTTACGACTTCTTGTAGAATTACATCACACTAATATTATAAATGGGAAAGTTTGTATGGATGCATGGATGGATGTTTGTTACCTCTTCACGCCAAAACTACTGAACGGATCGGGCTAAATTTTGTATACAGGTAGTCCTAATCCGGAAATCGATACTTTTAATCCCACAAATCAGTTTCCGTGGGATATAAATGACCATTAAATGTTTCCATAAAATCAACGCGTGCGAAGCCACAGGGCGCAGCTAGTACCTATATCATATTTTACAAAAAGCTCTACAAAACTCCATCAGTTATAGCCCAAGGCTATGATTTGTTGCATATTTTACAAAAAAACACTGTACTCTTATGAGTTCAGGATTTCTTTGTAAAATAAGCAACAATATGTTCTTGGGTTATCCCAAGAACAATGCCGGGTGATGCCGGGACTTATGCAAACCAATTAATCAGTAGCGAATCCAGCCGTCTGCTGCTAAATATAATCAGAATATTAAAAAAAACACAGTGACGAGTTTAAAAACACAAACGCTTTTAGTCCTTTCTATTTTGTCAAAAAACTTTACCCTTAATCGCCCCCTACAATGATCGAGTAAGTACGTATATCTACACTTTCGTACAGTGATAGCCGATAATTATACATGGTGTTTCGTCGTGCGTCGAAGTTCCACGGACTATTTGTCTTCCACACGCAAATGCGGTGGGGTATTAGTGTGAATAATTGATACGTGTCATTTGGCAACCCCCTAGCCACCACCCTCCTGGTCAAAACTACTTGGACAATACTTTGCCCTATTTGAATATTAAAATAATTTACTTATCAGGTTGATTTACTTAATCATCATGTGCATCGCACGGTCTGCACAATTTGTTTTGCATCGCTTGATAAAACCATTAAACTATCCAAACAGGTTATTGTAAAGTTTGTTAAACGTCTAAAAACTCTTTAACTTGGTATACTAAAAATGTGTTCGTAAAATTAAACGTGCAAATTTAGATTAAAGGAACCCAACTCGTAGTGTATAAATATCAAAACTAAAACATGAAGTATGATGGTAGTACTTAGGCAAATTTATTTATTTCCAAACTCTCAACAGAAAAATCACATTAGGTACATTCCGAATAACAAATTAAAGTGGTCTGTAGGCTAGTTTTCGACTAAACATCTATCATCTAAGGTGGAATTAAGGTAAATCTTTAATAAAGTGTAGTAAAAAATTGGTAATGATAATGTTACACAATGATGATAATGAATAGTAACAAAATTATAATATAGTATAGATATAATATAGTGATGAGCAGTGTTTTAACTTAACAAAAAACAAAAAACGACGCAATCGTCTTCTATTTCGAAATGTTTTGTAAGTAATGTCCGAAAGTAGTCAATTTCTGCCGTGGACAAGGCAGTGGGATGAGGGGTCCGTACGCACGGTGGAGGCAGGAGGTGATGTGGTGATGGCCCACATCGATACCCATGCATTATTAACCAGTCGCGTGCTACCTCCAAAATTTCCAATGTTTGCGATTGATGTGTAGATTGACTTTTGTCATTTACCTCGGCCATGTCAAATAGTAAAATGTTTTTCTATGCCCTCTCCAAATTGTGGCCGGCAGTAATGGACATGGTTTTGTGTATCTACGTATTTCATTATATCTGATTGGCATGGTGATGGATGAAAATAGTAGGTCCGTGATCCATTTACGAAAGTCGTTTACGTGACGTTTAGAAAAGGTTTCGGAATCATTTGCGATGTGCGCACGATATGGCTTTAATTTCTTTGCCTAAATACTATGAAATATTATTTCGTATAATAGATAAGCAAATAGAAAATAGCTCCTATCTATTATTACGTTTATTTCGTCTATTATTTCAAATATCTAACTGTACTAATCTGGTTGAGTAACGTTTTGCGCAAAGAAATGCATGCGGTCTAGCTGATAAGGGATGTGCAATATTGTGCAAAGGGGTACCCGGAGAAAAGTATAAGATCTTAAAAGCGGTACCTTTGACGGCCATGATATAAAAATGTCGGCACCTTTGTAGTAAGCGCCAGTACTATTGCCATATTTAGAAAGTTTTATTTTACCGAAACAGTTAGGTCCTTTGTTCAGAAATTAGCAATCTTTGAAAGGATACATGAGTAAACAATTCTTTAAAAAACGGACAATGCTGTAAAAAGTTTTGTGTGTTCGTAGAGCGTTGGTTGCTTTATCAGTTACTTGATAACAATACCTATTCATTTACCTAAACGTGGTTTAACCTTCTGAGTATCTTGTGAAGGCAAGGCAAGGCGAGCTAACACGTTGTAGGCTTTTGTTTCACAAATGGATATGTATTCACACGTCCAAAAAGATTTTGCGAAATGCGAATAAGTATTGAAATTGGCATTTCATAGAAATATTGCCTTACAATTGTCTTAGTTACCTACACTTTTAGGTGGTCGTCCGAACAATCTGAAGTAGAGTACGTAGGTATGAGATACGTTTTGTAAAACTGTTTTGTTGTCGAGAGTAGGTATGTGTTCTTCTTGGTACAAACTAAGGTACTTATGGGTATTTTACAAGAATATCATGAAATAACTTAGTTTTATCTTTAGTGGGTCCTGTAGGTTACTTGTATTTGAACATTTTGAACTGTATTAAGTAGGTTCACCCTGATCACCAAAATGAACAATAAGACGCCCTTTCAAAATGAACTTGTAAATATGTTAAAAATAAAATGTACTTTTATAATAATATAGGTAAAGTAGGTACGATTTTAGGATAATTAACTAGGCATTCGGTATCTAATATACCAAGGAAATTATTCCAACCTGCCAGGGTATTTTATTTTTCTGAGGAACCACTTATAATAATCAATTAGTTATGTTAACACTCTTTCAAAAACGATCATAAATTGTTTTTAAACCGATATAAACCAACTAAAACATTTGTGATAAATATATATGTCACTAGCGTGAATAAAGTTCACTTAGCTCGAGGCCAAAATGCCTATTCCAATCCTGTGGAGAAAGGTTTTAGAAATACATAATACTTACTGTATTTAACCATGCTGAGTACCGTTACGGTCTCATCGCCAAATAAAAAGAACCACAACCCTTTACGCGCGTTTTCTGCAGAGAATAACGCAATTTTTATTATTTTACAACTTACCTTCAATATTGCAGAACTGTGCAAAGACGCCGACTATGATGCCTAAATAAAGGGGTACAATAAAAACAAACGGAAAGGGTTTACACAATACGGAAAAATTACGCAATGCCCAGTTTTATGGATGAAAAAAAATACTTTGCAGGTACGAAATGGTATCCTTTGTTACGCAGAGGGTTTGGCGGTCCGGCGGAGCAACAATAAGGCTGCAAAATTGAGTTCCGTTCACAGATTATGACACTGTATGCAAATAAATGTAAATCTTTTTACGACAGCCTTTTCATTACGACAATTGAGGGGTCGAGATGAATGCTTGGCGCTACCGAGTCTATTATTACAATTGTAAACTAATTATTGATTCCTCGTAAGATGCTGTGGGTCTCAATTTCAATCGTTTGACAACTTGCACAATCTCTAAGAGTTTAAAGGCACTATGTTTTTTATCAGTTCTGGTTTTCGATCTCATCTTACATTGTTAAGAAAAGCTGAGACAAGGTATGATTGTAGGATCCGTTGTGTAACAAAATATATGCAATACAAACACTCACATCCCAAGAAAATAGGAAAGGGGTCATTGGAATAAGCCATTAATTTCTTGTATTTATTTCTAACAATTTAAAACGGGGTATTTGGAATATTCGCTTTTTTCTTAGGTATGTACATATGTACTTCTAGCTTCATTTCATAGCAATAATCACATCACTATAAGTATATACATATATTTATATATATAATAAATCAATTAAACCGATAAAAAGAGTCACAGTCTATGCTTTCATAAAAACATCGTCCCATCTTCAAACATATCGTATGTGCCCCTTTGAACTTGATCTTTTTATCAAGTGTGTTGGGCTACGAACTGGAAATTATATCAGCGAGCCTGTCGCCGCATTCCGCGCCCCACATACATATTACATACAACTACTACCATACAGTGTGTCGAGCAAGTATGTGTGACTGCGTGGATTATATAGAAGCCAATTTAAAAGAATTAAGAATAAAAGCAAACAATCAGTTTCATGAAAATCATGTTAAGTGCTTACGCTAACAAAAGACATCAACGCGCGCAAAATATTCTGCAATTGCTAATAAATAATTAATTCAATGTTTATCCTATTTAATAGGTACCTTCCAAACTAAAATTGTATAAGTACTGTAATGTACAAAAAAACGTGTTGCTTCGTTTTTGTGTAACATTGTAAGTATGTAGTGTGATTCTAGGAGACATTTAATCTATCAACACTCACCAACACCTCTTTGCATAGACCCAAAGCAACTCATGCGCAGCTACGCACACATACACACACATTATGAAAACCCTTACCATAGACTCGAACTCACTGACTATAACAAGCGCGAAACAATTTGAAAGAAATATTCAATGCGTTCGAAACCTAATCGAGAAAGATATCTCCTTCACGTTATACCAAATAGGACTAAGTCAAAAGGTCTAGCCATCCCCTCATAATGTCACATTATGAGGGGATGGCTAGATCTTTAGACGCACCCCACGGCCTACGAAGTAGCCGTTTGTTGCGGTGCGTTCACCAGGATGACCTGATACGGCCCTGGGAATGTATTCCAAAGTAATTCGACGAGCGCTGTCCTTCCGTATACTTGCACGGAACACTTGAGCTAATGATGAACGAACGTTAAACGTTCGTTCATCATTAGCTCAGACTAAAAAGAGTTACCTACTACAGCTGTCGTAGCGTGTGTATTTCATTCGAGTTCCTGTAGTACGAGCTCTGCATCTATTCTATACCCACACAAGGGATTGGCTAGACACAAATATTGCTTGGCATGCTAATGCAGCGGAGATTGGGCAGGTCGTTGGCCGCTCCCGGACGTAGAGTCATTCGCCAGAACCAGCCACGTCCACCCTCGTACTTCGCCCTCCTTCGTCCTATCTGAGAACATTCTTTGTTGCTTTATCTTGTAGAATTTGAGCGTGATCTTTTTTCTAACGGCGAGTGTTTGATGAAAATATTTTAACAAAATTGTTGTATAATTGAATTATAGCGCTGCTTTATTGTCTTAATTACTTTAAGCATCTAAGTATAGGCACAATGGGTATGTAATAATAATAGGTAGAGTCATAGAAAACCATTGTTGACTTGAAGTAATATTGAATGAAGCTCTGTGATATACCTACATCTCACGAAACCTAAAGTTTATATTCATGCATCTCTCTAAATCCAACTCTATCATAATTTCAGTATCATAATCAGAAGACCTTCCTTGTCTAGTACAATTTCGCTTACTTCACAACTCTCAAATAAAGTGAAGGAACATTTGTAAAATTTCCTCTATCACAAAATGCAGGATGACTTCGTTAAATTCGGTTGGTAGGCCGCATCACTGGCCAGTGACCTTGAATGCTGCGCGCACGCATAGATTAGACATAGACACACACATACACACACCCTATGCTTCTGGCAGCGCTTGTGTGTATGGGGGCTGATTATCATATCATACTACTGATTCAAGTAGTTTGGTGAGAGTATTTAATGAAACATTTTGCTTTTTGTCAATACTATTAAATAAGAAGATCTTCTAGATTATCAACACCTTTAATTTTCAAGAGAATATTAAAAACAATGGCATATTATTACTATCGCTCATCAAAGTTCATAGATAAATGCTACGATTCGGGAAAAAAATCGTGGCCTACTTCTGTGTCCCAGTTTCTTGTAATTATATAGCGTTATTTGCGTGAAATGAAGAATGTCTATGTATTTTTATTATGTGTACTGCTCCTCTTTAACTAAAAACTTACCTATCTTATAACTATTCCCGAAACAGTTTACGAGTGGGCGGTTTGACAGGAGAAAATACTGAGCCGAGAGCCGTCGCCGGCGCATAATGGATGCATAATAATTGTGTGCCGAGAAAGTGCAGCGCTGCAGCCTTTCCCTCGTCCATCAACTCTGTTACCTACGCCTTAATACCGTGCATTAAACTATCAAGCTGACATTTATCTTGGTGAGTTCCATTAAATGAACCTAATACCACACGTTACTATTCCTGGTCAGTTTACATTTAAATCTCCGCTATTTCATGCTTGTCTACACTTTCAAATTACTATTTATGTGTGTTGCCCTTGAATGGTTTCACACGAGGTACCTACGGTACAGTTCAGACAATTAGGTGTCTTCACATAAATTTAGTAGTACTTACTTACCTCATATGTCCCTTTGATATAATTATAAGTGGAATGATTTTTTTTTGTTTTGTTTATATTTTGGAATGTTTGGGAAGGTATTTATTTGTCCAGCAAAGACGGAATGGTCTTAGCTAAAAAATACTCGGCACATCAATAGGTAGAACTTACTAACACAATTCTTAACCACCGACCGACAGTATGCGTTAACCCATAGTCGTGACGGGCATCGATAACAGAACATCCTGCGACTAGAATCGGTCGAAAGCCAAAAAGACCAAACGGTTATTTCAGTATGCTATGCATATTGCATGCAGCGCTACGCACTTGCCACTCGAAATAGTCAGGTCAGGGACCGCGAGTGGCTCGATCCTGCCCCAAGGTCAACTCACTGCAGTCACAGAGTGTGAAGCAGTGTTCAAGTCTTCCACCTCGCCCCTCTGCCCTGTCGCGGCTATGCATGAGAATGCAGCGTGAAGCAAGGCAAATCCCAAGGAAATTTCAAACAAAACTTTCGATACCCTTCCGTAAACAAGACATTGCAAACACACGATAAATAATCCCAATGATGAAGCGTTATCAAAATAACTGTTGGCGAACGTGACCCGACAGACGCCGCTCAAATGGATTCTTAATTGCGAATAGTTCATTATAGTTTTGAGATAACAGAGATGCGCAGTTCGTTAGACCACGAACATTGCGATAAAAGTAATTTGTATGCATTTAATGACACAATCAGAATACGAGCACAAATCCAACAAAGATAGAGAACCTACCTGCTTATCAACAGAAGTCTCGTCAATTAGTCGTAGTAGTTAGTAGTTACTTTAGGTAAGCACGTAATTTCTTAAATACAGTTAGAGCGGGTATCAAGACCATCTAGGAATGATTGTATCATATTAGATGTATTATCTAAACGGGATACCTACGATTTTTTTTAATAGGTATATCTATTGCGTTGAGGAAATTAACGAAAGATCTCACTAGATACTCGTATACTCGTCAAAATTTGTAACAGGATTCACCCCATATCGGTTAAACATTTTTAAGGCTTCAGCTTCCCTTTGGTTAGTCATCGACACCAATCATGGGGGAAAGCCAAATGTTACCAATGACAACACCTGACAAATATCTACATCATGTGGCCAAATTAGGTACCTACAACATGGAAAGAAAACTTATCATTTCCCATAACCAAGTAGCTGACTGAAGACCTAAAAGATGTACCTGCCAAGTAGGCTGTCGTATTCACAATTTACAACTCTATACCATTATTGTCCATTGCTATGGTCTCAAAAAACGTTTGTCAATTGTTTTAATAGCCCGAAATTGAGAAGCTCCCTAAAGCAACGAACACCAAGCCGAGGAACGTTCGAGAATTTCATCAAAGTTATTGTAGAAGGCAACCGAGATCGAGCCGTAGCTTGTTGGCGAGGACATTGCACTTTCGTCTCCTCCCTCACCTTGGTCCTTCCCCGCTGCCGAAACTCGCTAACCAATCCTTCGACCGGATTTTACTATTTAGTCACCGCTGGAATGTTTATTTTATGGACGAAATTGACGGCCTTTTTACATTTACAGGGTCAGTATATTTTTTTAAAGGACTGGTTGATCAGGCACTGGTTTTGTGTGAACTGTCAAGTCTAGTTTATTTGACGTTAAAAAAATCTTATTGTAGGTACTTACGTGTACATAATTTGTCTTCCAATTGTCAGCTATGTAGAAATAGGTTGCTGGATTTTTATTGGCAAGCATATGCAAACATGTAATTTTTTCTGATTTTTGACACTTCCTTAGGAATTATAGGTAGATTTTGAGATAAGCAACAAATGAAAATAGGAAAACACATTTCCTTTACAATGGTGGCTAACGATAAGAAATCATCTTGTTTAAATTCTCTATTATTTTGATCGTCACGTAGGCAATTCTACGTCTCACTCAAAGCAAATATTTTGATGTAGAAACATGCAGACAAGTGACAATAAAACGTAAATTGTAGACGATAAAGTTTATAAACGAAATAATGAAAGTAAAGGATTGTTCGGGAAGCCGCCGCATCGAATGCAGTCGCAAGCGCAGCGCTTCCCGTTACTCCCTATGTTATATACTTGAATACATAACCGTTATGTAACACTGTACCGACAGCAGCAGTATAGCGTGTTTCATAGATTTAGAGCCATAGGACTTATTCTAATCATAATGTTTTAATGTTAAAATAAAAAAATATATAATAAACTTTAAAACGAAAGTAGAGTTGTTCAGAGCCGAGTATTTCGTTGTTGAGACTTGACCGCTGCAGTATACAAGATTGCGTCTTACTTAATTTGTAGAATAGCTTTATAGCTTACAGGTCATTAGTAGTTTCTATCTTTTTCTGACTGATAGCACGCATACTCCAAACTGAACCTGAATTAACTGCTCTTGGCAATTTTTACGTGTTACCAAACACGTTGACCTTTCTATTCCTAGTATTTTATTTATTGGTTTTATCCACACCACCTACTTCCGCTACATGAGTGAATCTGCAGTTAGAAAGAAGCTAGTATGGCGTAAGTCAAATAAATTTATTGGTTGTTATTTGGTTCCTGCCACGGGATAATTTTATTTACTTACGATCAACTTTTATTTGTTCCTACTATTATATCATCAATAATAATAATATATATTAATGATGATATTAAAATTATCAACTGAAAACACAAGCTCTTCATACCATAGGATCAGAGCCCTGAGTTGGGTTTGACTATAGAAACGTGACGTCTCATTTTTGCATGGGATTTACGTTGTTTTTTTATATGTCCCTCACGATAGAGGCGCCATACCGAGTCCCATAGAAAAATCACGATGATATATCGTCAAATCGATTACAGGGCTCATGTGTGTGAAAGCGTCCTGTATTTTTATATAGTTTTTCTTCCATCCGTACCTTGGTAGCAGTTCGTGCGCGGGCGGCGGTCAGGCCTGCCTCAACACTCGGTTCGTTCTCGCACCAGACGTGACGTCGAAACTTCCTGATGCCCATTAAAACTACAAGGGAATTATAAACAACATGTGCTCTACATACCTATTAAAGGTTTGGTTAAGCGGTTTAGAAACTAGATATCAGAAGACAGGTCGCTACGGCGCTCAATAAGGGAGGCCTGTCCAGCAGTGGACTAACTTAAGCTGATGATGATATGACAGAAGACCGGCTACAAAATTTTAAAGTCGTTTTGTAGTTTAGTGATCAAACGACATTTACATTTATACATGGCATCTTGTATCCTTCGCTTGAAATACACGACGGTCGGTCGAGCAATCAATAATGATATTTTTGTCGCTTTAATCGACAGCCAACCTGACACTGCGTGTCCGTTTTCTCTCAACATTTACAGTAAAAATATATATTGTGTCCTTATTTGAACTACTCATAGCTATATCTAATTACTGTAGGGCTCTACGCTTTGTCTAGATGTTAAAACGTTTTCAATAAACATTTACAACTTGTTCAATCAGTTACTCCCACCCAACTAAGTTATTGCACAAAATGAGGTGTACGGCCAGAAGCCTCAGCAAATTCCTACACATATTTGGGAAAGTTCCATTCTCAATAAATATAAGCTTGGAGCCGCGAAATAGAAATAATTAGGGTGTCCAAACACGATTATGCTATTTGCATTTCCTGTTGGACCTACGACAACAATATTTGCTGTCAAGGGTCGAGGTGATAGTGTTATCGCAAAAACTGTCGAAGCGAAATTGCTAATTAGGACAAGTTAATATGTTTGCCAAACTACGATAACATTAGTTAAAAACATATATTATTTTATGGGTAGTATTTATACGAGTGACTATAAATTACTTCAACGTCAACTCAATGTCGAATTACAATTTTTATTAGTTTAATTGTACTTTAATCGAATTGTTATTAGTTGAAAAAAATTTAGTCGAATTGTGTTTGCCCTCTGTGTATTTCTAGTCGCTTACTAATTATACGATCGTTTTAAAATTTCTCTTATTTTAACACTAGCTTCGACTTTGTACGATGTTCTGAAAAACTCGTTCAAAGTCGTCAGTCGTTCCGGAACTTGCAAATCACCAACCCGGTTTGTTCAGTAGTTTTAGTAGTATCTATCACACATTAAAATTTTCAGTTACAAATTATAAGCAGGATTGTTGACAAAAACATCAAATAATTCAAAACAATGCAACTAAAACAACAATATTCATTTTATGTAAAACGAGAGCCCTATAAAACTAGCGCGTTATAATTGCCTTTAGGCCTTAACTCAGCAGAGGGCTTACATAATAGGGTAATTCACGATCTAACGGATATAATTCTATACGCAGAACAAAATAAAAGAAATTAAAAACATTGGACACCACAATCTAATTATTCTCCCCCGCATTTCCTTACGGAAGGAGAATCAGTAAAAGAAAAAGAGTTCAATAATTATATTTAGCAGCCCCTGTAATTACAGTATAGGCTTCCTTAATTACAACCCCCAATGAAAAGTTTGATGCTTCCTACTTCCCACGTAAGATTACACACGTGCGCTATATGGCTTATTAAATACACACTCCTACCCTACCTGTATCAGGGGGAAGCAGAGACATATGACATAGAATTACGAATTATATCGTAAAAGCAACTTACAGTCAGTGTTTCTCATCTTCTTCTTTCAAAACTGCACAAATACTATTTAAGTATTTTTTCCGCGAAATACGTGAGCGCAGGTTGTCAGCATGCACTGATCAAAAATGGCGACTTCCAGAAAAAACTCTATCAAACAAACAGATTTAAAGGTAGTAGCGTCACCTGTACATTTTTGAGACAGAGATTAATTTCTCGGCTGAATAATGGTGTGCCAATAGATGGTGTGCTGATCAATTAGCGTTAGAATAGAAGAAAAATCTAAAAAGTAGTCGCATTAGCCCCCTAGTTACATTAGCCTCGGGGCACCTTAGTCAAAATAACTATTTATTTTAGTACTGAAATATATTGGCTCTTTCCAACAAACACTTATTTATTGAGATAAAGGTTAACACTATATTATATTTTTTTGCCAAAAAGGGACCTTTATATTTCAAACTCTATTATGAACGTTACATTACCATGTTTGGGTGAACGAAAGCTCAAAATTCAAATCATGTTAAATATCCCGGTGTAAATAACTTTAGTATTAATAACCATGATGGATTTAAAAGTTTTAATTTAATATGTGTTTCGAATTTCAATTTAATCGGTTCAGGTTACTTGGAACAAATTGGCTGTTAGAGATAGACCACGAGTCATTCTTAGGGCCTTTTCTATAACCCTAAAAAGATACCAAAAAGTTTGCTGTAAGAAAACTCTTGTAGGGTTCAGCTCGCCTGTCTATATATCCTTTATGTTTTCAACTTTTGTGTATTGTTTTATTTGTGTACAATAAAGATTTAAGTTCAAAGAAACTTAGAGAACACACAGAAATCAATAAAATAGTAGCAAAGTAGAATATATTCTTAGAGAGAATAGTAAGTGAAGCCTTGAACATCGCCTTTTCAGAATCAATACATATAAGGTCATTTGTCTTCATGCCCTGTATTTACGTTGATGGGTTATTATAAAACACAAATACAGGGCGTAACAAAAAGTAAGCCAACCTAACTTTCAGGAGTATCGAACCTGAAATACCCCATACTCCATATTATATGTGTTAACAAAAAACGCAGGAAAAACATAAAAAACTTAACTACTGAACTTAAAAACAAAAATGTTGTATAAAAATAACCTAGACGTCAAACTTTTTTTTTTTATTACACGAAATAAGTACGCGCAAAAACTTAAAACTTAGGGTTATTGTAAATGCGAGTTTAACCCTAGAAAGAATTCTCTTTCAGCAAACCTAACTGGATTTCCATGAAGGTTATGTATTATATCGACTCAAAACTCGTAAAGTGACCAAACTAAAACGCTGGCTTGTCGAGCAGACATTCTACACCTTCAACGAGCTCACAAGCCTGAAATTAGGAAAATAAAATATTATGACTACTTGCATTGTATAACAAGCTAAACTTAACAATTTATGACCTGTAATGCACATAACATTATCAAATAAATGAACTTGAACTTGAACAGACCTGTAAATGACAGAAGTGAAGGGCATTGGGAAGACCTGGTGCGAAATAAATCGCGAAGCTCAGGACAGGATACGAGTACACGTTAGTTTAAAGTCATCATAGCGAATACTTTTTTGCAGACCGTACCTAAGCGTCAGTGTGACGTGATCGACACGAGGTGCAAACTTATCTTGGTTGAGTTGTAGGTAGGAGAGGAACCAACCAGTTCTAGGTCTAATTTTAATGGACCACCTTGCCACATTCTAAACATGTGAACTAAATTTCAAACCGATCCGTTCAGTTGTTTTAGCGTTGTCGTGTGTCAAACACACAACTTCACAAACTTTTGCCTTTATAATATTGGTAGGATATCGTCTAAAATAGTACAGATATGTACTATTTTAGAAGAACCTACGACTTGAAAATTATTTTTATTTCCGGAGCAGTAAAAAGTACAAATAAAAGTACAAAGTTCCGGGTTGCCGTGACCTGCGACACATGGTCTATTTCAGTCAAATTCTTTCGTACTAACTTTTCTGTAGTCTATGGTAGCTTGTACAACCACAGTGCCCCCAATCTTTCTGTGCTGGTTGCAAAGTCACTAACGGAATACATTTTAGCAGAAACAGAAAGCTCTACCTACGAGTTTGAAACGTTTTGATACGGATCATTGAATTTTATTCACGAAAACGGAGTCTTTCATCTAAAACTAGGTTTTTCTGAATAACCTAACAATTTGGTGCACTGTAACGGGTAAATTGATCACAGCCTAAGGTGCTTAAATTAAATTATATATTTAAATGAACCTGACAGAAGGTATCTCTCGATTTTGGGGAAAAAAAAATCAAAAGGAAAAAAGGAACCATTATAGGATCACTTTGTTGTCTGTCTGTCCGTCATCCTTCATTTCTCAGGAAAGCGTAGAGCATAGTATTGATTTGAAATTAACATCGAATACTAAAGTTCGTAACCTCTTGGAGTCGTGATACAAATCAAAGTTTTAGTCAACGACATCAAAGTTTCAGCCGTTGACCAAGAATCATGAAAATTGGCAAGAAGCAAGGTTTTGATGATTTTTATGATAAATTATTAGCAAAAAAATACCTACATAAATTCATTTTCATTCAATTAAAAACCTACCTACTGAATATAAACCAATACATTCATTGAAACCGGGCAGTTCGTTGAACCACATTGTTTTGCGATGCGAATACATACAATTTACATATCCGTTTATTTATGGTATTAAATTGCAAAATTAGCATGCTAATAAGGCATACGCTTTAATAAACAGGGTGTTTGCTACATGGACCGACATAATTTTTTGGAGGGTTGTGGAGTAGGTATCTTGGTGTTATCCACATTTCACAGTTACAGTATAGATACAAGTTCTTTTGTAGCATCACATCACATAGCCACAAACAAATAGAACTTCAAGTGCGAATCAGATTCGCGCAATAATAGATACGTATTATTGTGACGACGTTATTTCATGCTTAAATGATTATCACTAAAAATATATATGTTCATAAACTACAAATTAAGGGTTTATGGATTTTTCCCTAAAAAGAGATATGAGGATTGAAAGCCAAGATTCCGGATGACTTTTGAAGAACCTAAAAAAATCATATCTTGGCAACTGTGATACTTATGATATTGGGTCTACGGAGGAAATGTAGCGCATGACCCCAAATCCCCCCTAAAAGTTATGTCGGTCCGTGACACCCTGTATTATCTGCGGTGTTAATAAATTTACTTTAACGAAGGTCTCTGGCATTGCAGTCAATAAATAAATATAACGTGGAATAAATTATTGTTAATGTTACTAACTAAAACCACTAGGTATTTTTCGAAATATTAAAATACCTACGTGTTGTAAAATACAGGCGGTTTGTGAACAGACAACAATAAAAAATTGCCTTAAAATGTTGAAGTTCGATCGAATTTTGAAAGACAATTTTGCTTTGCCACAACGTCTTTTATCGAAGTGTATATGTAATGGGATAAATGTAAATTATAAGTTATTCATATTAAAAGGAGTAACGATCATAAAATAAAATACTTACAAAGGAACAACCCCAGTTTCGTTAGGTCAGAGGTGGTCAACGGATGGACCATGGATGCTACGGGTGAATGAAGATCCTACTCGTTTGGTGGTCATGGAACTCAGTTGGATATTTTTTTTATCTAAAAAACATAAGATCATAGCATATTGCATTATTGGACAAACTTATATGTAAATTAGATGAGAACCCAGTGCCTAGATAAACCTAACATAGGCTTTAAGGCATTGCTAACCAACATATGTAACAAAGTTTTTAATGAATAAATTATCTATTTATCTATCTATCTATATCAACTCAACTAGTATTCATATTCATTCGGACATTATGGAATGGTAAAACTCTTCGGTAAAACTAGTCAATAGTCTCTAAATATTCATTTGTTATTTTTTATTCGCAAAGTTCAATGTCAGCTCGTAGTGACGTAGAAATTGATCAGGACAAGTTGTGGATCCCAAGAGGTCAGCGGTCAGGGGTGACCAACGGCTAGCATCAAAGAGGGGTTGCAAATAAAATGTTTGACCAGCAGAGTACAAGGGTTTGGTAATATTTTTATGGCAGTTTTTGATAAAAAATTATGACAGTTGTGGACTTATTGCATTAACAAATTATAATCAAACTATAGAAACACATAAGAACTAATATTTACAATTGAGACAATTGAGCTTACTTCGAACTGTTGCAAACAATCTACAAGTAGGTAGTGGATCCGTATACATAGAAGCGTAATTTAGTGTGTTTTAATTTAATATTGCATATTTGATTGATTTTAGAAATTATGATTACCATTTTCGCTTACACAAATGCCTTAAATATTACTAAAAAGCAACAGAGTATAAGTATTTAATTATAAATAGTAAAATATATTGTACTATAAAAACGTGTTGTTTTTTAAACTAGGGAAAATAAACATGGCGGCTTTATTGTTATCAGAAATTCAGAGGTCGAATTATCGCAGTAAATAACTAGGTCAACCGCTCGAAACGTCCGATTGGCGAATGTTACGAAACCAATAAACTGGTAATCAGATAACAAAAAAATATCAGCCCATGCATTACCAAATATTTACCTACTTGGAAAAATGGCAAAGTCCATAGCAAGGTAAAGAAATAAATTATATAATAGCTCATTTACTGGAACAGCGAAGTTGTTTCTTTTTATATCATTATAGAATAGAATAGAATAGAAGTTTTTTTATTCAGCACACAAGGACAGCACAGAACACAGATTATAAAAAATTCATTCTATGCAAATTCATTCTTCATTTATTTAAATATCAAGGTATTTGAACTCTTTGCTAGGTAGCAAGGAGTCCAAATACCTCTCATCGACACGGAATCTGACACAGATTCACGCGAAATTCAAATATGTGCGTTCTGCGAGAATAATTACACTAGGTACCAAAAAGTAGTTTTCCATCTTTTAACTATACTGTCTCTGTAAGTAAGTAGGCGAAGCTCAAAACTTCTATGTACAATTTCGAACTATGTAGTCTGGCTTCCTCGATACATGCCCAGCCTAGGGAAGAAGTCGAAGAATAAGTTTTAAAATTCGCTCAGGAAATTATATACTTACAAAATTTATATTTCTATTTCTATAAATAATAAAACACTACAAACCCATATTTTTAATTTAGTGCTACTATTGGAGCAATCGATATTTTAAAAAGCTTTATTACTAAAAATCAACATATTGCTAAATGCATAGAAAATGGCCTAAGATTTGAAGAAAACTACTTAGATCCTTGCAGATCGCTGATTTCGTGTCGATGTCTTAATAGCACTGCTGAAACTGGGCGAAACTGTTTTTTTTTTTTGCGAAGTTCAATGTCGGCGAAAGGATTAAGTTCAAGTTCCCAGTCGCATGAGGTCAGCGGTCATCGGTCAGGGGTGACCAACGGCTAGCTATGTCCAAATATCTAGTTGCGAATTTTTTGTACAAGTGTTCCTTTGAACGACGGGTTTCTAAGTTCATTTATTATGTTGTATCTCCTATACATTTTATTGTAAGACCCTATATTTTAAAAACTGTTCATCCTGACAAATTATTAAATATAACTTATTGATTTATTAATGGGTAAATATGTATTAGATCTACCTAAGCGTGTGTGATGAATACGGTGATAATGGCAAAGGCCCTCGTTTGAAGAGGCATGTTCAGCTGTGGACATAAGTATGCTATTTGAACTCCTGGAGATATAAATCTAAATATTAGTACCGCTAGTTTTAAGTGATCATGAGATCTATGGTCACAACGAACCACAGTTTTATTCAGATAAGAGTTTTTAAGTCATCCGGTTTTATAAGGGGAAAAAACAATCAAATAGTAATTACGCTTCGATTCGCAAATTCAAAGTCATGAAAAACATTAACCTATCCATGTTAAAGGATTAGGTTCAAGTTCCCAGTCTCATGAGGTCAGCGGTCATCGGTCAGGGGTGACCAACGGCTAGCGAATGTCCGAGCTCGCGAATCCTTCTACAGGTCGCCCCACACCTGTGCGAGAGACCCTATTGTAGTCGTTCGCATAGAGCCCTACACAAAAGATTACCTCTACTTTTTTGCAATGTTATCGTTGAGCAATTTCGAACAATGTTTTTGCAAGATGAATGGGGATGCAAGGAAGTCGTAAAGATAAACATATCGCGGAATTTGACTTCGGAAACAATGAGCACATACCTACCTTGAAACTTTGTACTTGTAGAACGAAAAGACTATAATAGGTAGGTAGATACTGAGAACATTCAATTTGCAAGAGACTAAGCACAAAAGAATACCGTTCAAAGATCCGTTTGCTTAAAAAGTGTAGAATTATACTAGGGGGATAAAAAGCGAAGTCTAAAGAGCCAGGTGTGTCTGACCGTTCGTCACCTATGACCCAGGACTGACCACTGACCAGTCCCTTAGCCAATACAAAGATTAGCAAGTTCATAGACGAGCAGCCTTGATATTGAACGTTTAACTGGATTTATGGTAAAAACTGTATTTATGAATAGACAAAATACAGGATGGTATGGTATGGCCTATTATGAACTGTGAATGATTCGCCGATCTAGGATTCATCTTCGCACGTTTATGCCTTGTTTGTAACATTGTTATGGTGATGAATCCGTTAGTGGTCATTTTACAAGGTTATTGTTGGAAGGCTGTTGTGTCTACGAATACTTGTTAAAAAAAATCATGTAACCGAATAACGAAGTTATATTTCACCACAATCTCACATGGTGGTAGGAGTCGATGTGCTAAAGGCAGCGAGCTTCAAACCTCAGCGCATCAGAATTGCCTTACAGCGCGGGGCAATGCAGTCATCGTCTTGAGGATGCTTCCGACTGGTATTGATATAGATCAGTTAAGCTACCCTGCCCGTAGATTTTTTTTGCAACAGGAGACTATTGCAATAACAATCTAGTTAGCACAATTGTTTCTATTGTAAATACTGAGTAGTTTAAGTAAATTAGATTGTTGGATAAAATGGTACCTACCAATCTGCCAGAGCTAAAACATGTTCCTATCCACATTATAAACTGAATCGACGAAGAAACCTACCACGAACCGGCTATCACGAAATAAAGTCAAACACAATAAACGTCACATCAAATTTTAACGCGTCGTGGTCACTGGACACTGGTCACTGGTGAGTTTACGGTATTTTTATTTACTCTAAGCTTATTAAACCCTTTCCTTTGTGTCCGTGAGGGTAATTAATATGGTTTGTATTGTGCAAAATCGCCATCGTTGTGCGTTGTTTCGCGCATTGTGGGGTTTTCTTTTGTCCATCTTTTGTTCTGTCGATCATTAGCCCTGTGGGCAGTTTCGATGACCGTTTCTTGTGTTTTTTCTCACACGTCTAATATTAAATCAACTGACCGTTGGGAGGAGAAAATGTTATTAAAATATTGCTTATTTACGTAGCATTTACTCTCAGCAAATATTTAGGAACCTATTTTTTTCACTCCTTAGGTAACTAAGGGAATTGGGAACCTGCTCAATAAACCTGCTTATTTCGAAACAAATGTGCCACTTTCTAACAATAGATGTGCTACCAGTGCAATCGTATGCAACTGACCGATGCATCGTGATGACCTCTGATCTCTTCTTCGCAGCCGTTAAGCAATTGTGCAAGGACTGGTTCCGATACAGAAAGTGTGTGAATCAATTCATCACAAAACATTTAAAACTTACCTACACAATGGAATTGCATCGGAAAACCGGACTTGTGAGTGAGATGTGCTTTTACATAATTTAATGCGTAAAAATAGTGATGGAAGATAACATAACTGTTATTTTATTAATCGAATGTAGCTATGATTCATATTCTTATCTCATGTTGAGGTTGTGTGGCGATTGGTATCATTTGCAGAATCAAAATATTTTGTCCAGCTTAAGAAAAATACAAAAAAGACGGAGTTATACATAAGGAAAACGAAGGCGATTCGCTGATTGTATTCGCAAATCGCGTCACAAGAGAGGAAGGAGCATCGCCCTCCCACGCGCCAGCCAATAGGAGCCGTCTGAGTTCAGTGAGCACAAGGTTCCGCGAACTCCGCGATATCGCGAATAAATTAGCACGAAGAAACGCTCTTGTGTTTATATACAGCTCGATCCTATGTACTACACACATACAAAGCAAGCCTCTCATTGGCTGATTAAGATAAATAAATAAAAAACTATAGGTACGCGGTTGACGCGTCGAAAACAAGTGACGCGCGCTTTGACGTGGACCAAATTCGGCACTTCTTCCGCGTTATGAAGCCTTGGTACTCGACGCGCAAGCAAAGTTTCTATGCGTACGTCTACGAAACATTGAAAATCACAATCCACTACCGGATGCATAAAAACAATGGCAGAGGGTTGAGTTCTATTAAGAAGCCGTTTCAATGGGATTATTTCCAATGAGAAACGATTGTTTCTTGACTTCCTTGCGAGGGTAACCTATGTTTAGCAACGGATTGCGATGTGCGGGAGACTGCAACCCTTCTGTGTAAAATATCTCGTTTTAAACGTTTAAAACACGTGTTTGCTTTCACGCTGATCCCTGGAGGAGGTGATGGGATAACGCATGGCTTGCCACTGTAGTTAATTACAACTGGGATTTAAAAAACCGTGGCTAAAACTGTAACCATAACAAGATGTTCACATACATTGCATTTTCGACACTACTAACTTACCAATGTTCTAGAATAGGATAAAATAGAAAAACGTTTATTGCCAAAAATCTCGGATAGCTGGTCACCGAGAGGTTAAAGTGATCGCGGGACTTATTTATTACAGACAATACTTATGTGCTCGGTAAACCTAATGTTAATCTGCACACACTTTGTGATATTTTCTAAGGCGTTCCTGTTATTAACTGCAATGAATTACAGCCAATTTATCCAATGCCATCGTGTGGTTTAATGACAAATGCTGCAATCCAAAAAACTCTCGCAGAACGTTATTAAGCATATCCAGTAATTTGTCAAACATAAATAATATGCCAAAAATTCATTTTATCAGTAACAAACACAAGTAGGTTATTTACATCGCAACAATGGAAGTCTTAAAACATTATCCCTATTTTAACCCTTTTATGATACATGGCAAAAAACCTTGAGGGGTTGCGAGATTAGCCCTCCCTGTAGAGCAAAAACACACCGCACTTGGGCGTATTTCAATTAGCTGTCAGTTTGTCAACTCTCCGGCTATTATTTTTAAGAGCCACCCCTTTTCTCGTAGCTATTCTAAAATAGATATTTCTTCGTTTGAAGAGCCATGACTTCTTAATCTTTGAACCTATGAGAGTAAGTGAGTTGCAAATGTTTCTGGTATCCAAAGCAGAGATAATCTCCATTCTTCTACAGTTGTACATTGTCCTATTCCTAATGATGTATTTTTAACCGACTTCAAAAATGAGGTTCTCAATTCGACTGTATTTTATTTTTCTTTTTGTTTGTTACCTCAGAACTTTCAACTGGGCGATCTGATTTTGATGACTCTTTTTTTTATTTGAAAGCTAGTGCTTCCGTTGTAGTCCCATTTTAATTTGGTCTTTTTCTGACAATGGCATCCATGAGAAAACCATATAATTGAAGTTGGTTTATAGATTTTTAAAACAAATTCAATTATTTTACCATTTAAACTGTAATTACTTCTTTTACAGTCAGCTGAAACATTGTCTAGATAAAAATTATACAAAACTAAAAATCTCTTTCTCGAACTCCGATCAACACATCTCACTTCGAACATAAAGGGAACTGACGTTACTCGGGAAGGAAACGTCAGTTTTCTTCTGAACAAAAACAACACCGTTATTCTATTTGCTAATGAAATACGCGGATATTCTATTAACCCTTTAATGCAAAGGAAGTGTAGGTAAGTAGGTCAGACAGTACATTGCACATGTTGTGAAAGCGACATAAAAAAGCCCTTCTATTCGCTTTGTTTCGACAAAAAAATCCGATTATTGGCTGCAATTTGTTCCCTCAAGATTATTGGTGGGCTGTTGTGAATTGGTGTGTTAGTTCATGCTTCGGTATTAGTAAGTAAACACAGTTCTTTCTGAAACTTTTGAACGTTATCGGAGTTGGTATCCGAATAAACAATACAAAATTGTGCAGTATCTGGGTACTTACAAAGTTTGGAACTTTGCACAGGTTCTGTCTACATCCATATTATAGACTCAAAATCGTACTTTTAAAACCTATTACGTCACTAGCTAACGTCGTCGTTAGCTAAGAAGCCAATACACTGAGTATTAGCTTGTTGAAACTTTTGTTTATTACATCAATAATAATCATTCTTAAACGTTATCAGACTTGGTATCCGAACTAAACAATACAAAAATGTAGAGTACCTAGGTACTAACAAAGTTTAGAACTTTGCACAGGTTCTGTCTACATTCATATGTAGACTCAAAATGCATTTAAAAACCTGTTACATCGCTAGCTAACGTCATTAACTAAAAAGCCAATACTCAGTAGTTTGATTACACGGGATAAAACAAAGCTTTTATCAAATTTTTTGCCGTCGCTCTCTCGCGTTTACCATTTCAACCCTTCCCGCGGTCTTGGCAGCCATTCTTTGCCTACACAATTTTTTGTTTCTCCTTTTTAAATGGCACATGCATAGAGAGAGCTTTTTAGGCCGCGACCTCTTTGGGATAAAATGCAATATCACCAGTCTACCTGAGCAGCCTCGGTTTATATTATTTTAATAGATCGTCTCTAATCGATTAATGTTCAAAGCTTGGAAAATGTGCTTCTTCCTTTTATGGCGGCTATAACGTTCTAATAAGAAAATAATAAGGAGTGATACTCAGGTAAGTATACGTTTAGTAGAGTAAACGTGGGTTTTTTTTAATAAATGAAGTCTGTAAAATTAAAACCACGGTTTCGGGTGAACTTTTAAAGAAGTAACTTTATATGTTTCTGCGCTCGATTTTTTACGAACCAGCTAACAGTAACCGAAGCACGAAACCCAATTCTGAAGGTATCGCCAAAACAAACGAAGGGTCGTGCAAAATGTCAGGTCGGAGGATTCGAGAACAAAAAATCCACAGGTAAAAAGTCATCTACCGGTATAATTGTCACAAATTAAAGCAAAAAAATGTTTCACAAAAGATATCAAAATTCTGCAAGCCACACGAGCAGGTAGAGGGTCGCTATAAATTCGTATTTTTTGTTAAGAAATTGTGCAAAAGCGTGGGATGAAATCGTCGAATAACTGTACAATCGGGCAGACAACGGATCAACCCGGAACATAAATCTTTCTTTTTCTTTAAGATTAACAATAATAATGTGGAATTTTTAGCACTGATGTTAAAGATCGTGAAACTACGTAGGCATAGGTGATCATTATTTGTAGTAGTAAACATACAAGTATGACTAAAGTTATTTACAACGGGATATTTACCATGATTTGAATTTTGTAAATATCCCGTTGTAAATAACTTTAGTATTTATAACCATGATGGAATTAAAAGTTTTGTACAAGTATGAGCATGAAAAAGAGTTTTAGACGCTATTGACATACTTCAGAGAATCCTTATGGTATCAAACATTAATAGAGCCGGGTACTGTACTGACCGGTAATGTAACGTTTCACACAGCGAGTGTTCGTGAAGTGAGTACAGGGAAAGGCTAGAAAGCGCTCGCGATGAGTAACGATATAGAATTTTGACGTTAGATGTCATGCTTAAAATGGTACATTACGCCCCGTAAAACCGGTCAGTCGATCAAGACCGAGTATAAGTAGGTACCTAGGTACCTAAGTTATAGCTACACTTGTCCTGTATTAATACGAGTATAAAAGTACCTGTTCATAAATCATATCAAACTAAAAATGCATAGTCACGAATCAAATCCCTAAAAAGGTTAAGCTTCGCAAGTTTACTTTGTCACTAAAATAAACAATTCGGTTTCGACAGTTTTATAAGAAATCCTTTTTTGTGAAAGAGAATGTTGTGCAAAAACTGCGAACAAAAAATTCAAATCTGCTTTTGCTTTAGTAACGTGATAAGTTTATTTTGAAATAGAGATTGAGGTTTTATCGGCTTAGTATGCAAGTATTTCGTGATTTTGAAAAGGTTAGTTAGTAGTTATTTGTTTCACAATATTTACGAGTGCAAAGCTTGACTAGGCCTCCCTTGAGAGCTATATCGGCTCTTATCTAATGATATAGCATTTGTTCCTCACAAAACTTACACAAATTATTAATGATAAGCGAGGGGTTCTTTGCCCTTTTAAATATGTTTTCATAAACCGATTTTATAGCAACCCATAAAGTGTTTGCTATCTTGTACCATATTTTAACACTAAAATGTCTTTTTTTTTTCAAAAAACATGCACAGCAAAAAGTCTAAGCAGTTAACACACACCCTGTGCACATTTCAAATGTCTACCTAACTTTGTACATACATACTATATACTATAACTATATACTATATACGGGGAGTAAGGGGCGCCAACTTACATCTTTCGGCGCCCAAGCCAACCTCACCTGCCCGCGGTGCTCCCTGCCGACCAACAAACGAGAAAATGGCAAAACAACCTGGACCAGCGTGGTGGGTCATGGTCCAAACCCCCCTATGATTGATAGCCCACACAGATGGCCCCAAGTGCCCGGCGACACCAGCGGCTGTGCTGGCGTTGACGGGTGCCATGCCAGCCCTGGGGTCAGGGGTGCTAAGAATCCCCGGGTGAGACCCCACCGTCAAACGACTCTGGCAACGTATAACGGACGAACTCTGAGGCTTGACCATCACCTAGCGCAGTTGGAAGTGGAGTTAGAGAACATTAAATGGCATGTTCTGGGGTTATGCGAAGTCCGTAGAGAGGGGGAGGACACCGTAACCCTAGACTCGGGCCATCTTCTCTACTTTCGCGAGGGTGATAAAACATCCCAGGGTGGCGTAGGTTTCCTCGTCAATAAGGCCCTCGTTAACAACGTTCAAGAAGTCTCCAGTGTGTCGAACAGGGTAGCGTACCTGATCCTTCGGCTATCCAAGCGGTATAGCATGAAGGTAATTCAGGTCTACGCACCGACCTCGGCACATTCGGATGATGAAGTGGAGGGTATGTATGAAGACATATCCAAAGCCTTACACAACACCACTAAGGCTCACTTCAACGTTGTTATGGGGGACTTTAACGGCAAGGTGGGAATCCGGACTGGCAATGAATCCCGAATAGGCCCGCATGGTTATGGAGTTAGGAATCACAGGGGGCAAATGCTTGTCAACTTCCTTGAGAAAGAGGGGCTATTTTTAATGAACTCTTTCTTTAAGAAACAGCCCCAAAGGAAGTGGACATGGCGAAGCCCCGACACTGTGACTAAAAATGAGATCGACTTCATCATGACGGATAGCAAGCACATATTCAGAGATGTTTCAGTGATCAACAGGTTCAATACCGGATCTGATCACAGACTGCTCCGAGGCACTCTGAATATCAATTTGAAGCTTGAAAGAAACCGTCTGATGAAGTCCACGCTCCGACCTAACACAATCCAAATCATGGCGGGCACCGAGAAGTTCCAGCAGCTTCTCGGGAATAGATTCGCTGCCTTGGATTCCACTGATGACGCTGACGAGACCCTACACAATCTGGTCGAAACGTTGAGGAACGAGGGAATCAGGTTCTGCCAAAAGCAGCATACTGGCAAGAAATCCAAACTCTCAGATGAGACTCTCGGGCTGATGGCAAAAAGACGGGAAACCACCCAAGCGACTTCGTCAGAGAGGTCAGACCTGAACAAGCGAATTGCGAAGATGGTACGGCGCGACCTTCGGAGCTCCAACACACGCCTCATTGAAGAGGCAATAGAGCGAAACCGAGGGTCCAAAGTATTCACTCAGCAGCTTGGCAGGAGCCACCTGACGAAGCTTAAAACGCACGATGGGAGGACCGTTTTGTCGAAGCTGGAGATATCCGCTGAGATAGAGGATTTCTATGGCCGATTGTACGCTGCACATGCCCCTCGTCCCCAACGAGTCGACCACGATTCAAGAGCCACCCTGACACGCCACTATACCGACGAACTGCCAGACATCAGTCAAGACGAGATTGTGCGAGCTCAGAGGCAGCTTAGAAATGGAAAAGCCCCCGGTGAGGACGGCATAACATCAGAGCTTTTGAAAGCCGGAGGAGCCCCTGTTATACAGGAACTACAAAACCTCTTCAACGCCGTCCTTCACAGTGGGAGAACTCCAAAGGCGTGGAGCGGGAGTTTGGTGGTTCTCTTTTTTAAGAAGGGAGATAAAACCCTCCTTAAAAACTACAGACCCATCTCACTCCTGAGCCACGTCTATAAGCTGTTCTCACAAGTGATCACGAACCGTCTCGCCAGGAGACTCGACGAGTTCCAGCCACCGGAACAGGCCGGGTTTCGCGGAGGATATGGCACCAAAGACCACATACACACAGTGAGGCAGATTATACAGAAGTCTGAAGAGTATAATCAGCCCCTGTGTCTGGCCTTTGTGGACTATGAGAAGGCGTTTGACTCTGTCGAAACCTGGTCTGTTCTGGAATCCTTACAGCGATGCCAAGTAGACTATCGTTATATCGAGGTGCTGAGATGTCTCTACGACGCCGCAACCATGAGTGTCCAAGTACAGGACCAGCAGTCCAAACCCATCCAACTGCGCAGAGGAGTGAGACAGGGGGATGTTATATCCCCGAAACTGTTCACGAGCGCTTTGGAAGATATGTTTAAGACGCTGGACTGGAAAGGTAAGGGCATTAACATAAACGGCGATTACATCTCACACCTTCGATTCGCTGATGACATAGTCGTAATGGCGGAGTCGCTGGAGGAGCTCAACCAGATGCTGGACGGCCTAGCTTTGTCCTCGCGATGCATCGGTCTCGGTATGAATTTGGATAAAACCAAAATCATGATCAATGGCCTCATTGATCCGGGACCGGTCGTCGTACATGGCCACCCTCTCGAAATTGTTTCCGAGTACACTTACCTTGGACAAATTCTGCAGTTGGGTGAAAACAATTTTGAGAAGGAGGCCAAGAGGAGGATCCAGCTAGGCTGGGCAGCGTTTGGAAAACTACGTCGAGTCTTCTCGTCATCCATACCGCAATGCTTGAAAACGAAAGTTTTCAATCAGTGCGTCCTACCTGTCATGACCTACGGAGCTGAGACGTGGACACTCACGATAGGGCTGGTCCACCAGTTTAAAGTCGCTCAGCGAGCTATGGAAAGAGCTATGCTCGGAGTCTCTCTGAAGGATAGAATTCGTAACGAATACATCCGACAGAGAACCAAAGTTATCGACATAGCTCAAAGAATTAGCAAGCTGAAGTGGCAGTGGGCCGGCCATATTTCGCGAAGAACCGATAACCGCTGGGGTAAACGAGTTCTTGAGTGGAGACCGCGACTCGGAAAACGTAGTGTAGGACGCCCTCCGGCCAGGTGGGATGACGATCTGCGAAAGACTGCAGGCAGATGCTGGATGCGTCAAGCTGAAGACAGGGCGCTATGGCGCTCATTAGGGGAGGCCTATGTCCAGCAGTGGACTAGTATAGGCTGATGATGATGATGATGATATACTATATACGCGTTTTTTCGGTACAAACCTCAAAAAACTTAAAAATAAATGAATTATAGTTTATTTTTCAGTTTTTCCCAAGTGGTAATGTGGTAATCGCACCAAAGTTATAGCTACTCATTCATTTGTGCTGGTATAATTAACGGGTAATCAAATCAATCAGTAATAGTAACATTATTTTAGTCAAATATTCCATACTCCATCACAACAGAACAGTGCAGTACATTTGTACATTTGCGAGCATTGAACCCTCCTGAACAAAAACTCCCCCGCGTTTCAGCCAGCGGCGCTCGCGCTGAGTTCTCACGCCCCGCGCCTACCAAAGAACTTATTAAATCTGTGCCTGAACTCTGCCTCTGGTAAAAACTCAGCAAACTATTTCAACGTGTGCGCATGTGTAGTTTAATGCATTCACCGCAAAAATAAATACTTTTCACGTGTTCCCGTACGACGATACGACTATTTTTTGCTTAAGGTTTTTATGCTTCGGTTGGTTAGTAGGTCCTTACTTGCAAAATAGCGAATTTTAATATTTTTCGAACTACATAAGTTTATGTTTAAAATATTGGATAACTCAAAACTACACAAATCATGGTAAATATTCTACTTATAGTTGTTAATAACCTTGACATAGTAGTAGGTAACTATTTATCAAGCTGTTTATATATTAAAAAAATTGACTTGTCTAAGTGCTTATTTTGTAAGTCTAAAGAAATAAACGATTTGTCTCTGATAGTTTTAAAGATTTCTCCTTAGATTTAAACTTGACTCGCGATTACTTCATCTATGCTTTTCACAATAAAGTAGAAGTACCTGGGTGACCGAGCTTCTCTCGATTTTTTTTTGTAAATTGTGCTTATTAGAAATTATAGTAGTACTATTCGCTAATAGATGGCAGGAAGAGTCATATTTTTTAGTAAGTATAATTCTTAAGTTGATTGGGATAAAGATGAATATTGAAAACACGAATAAAATAGTACTACTATTCGCCAATAGATGTCAGGAAGAGTCAATTGATTACGACAAATCTAATTAATGAAAACATAAAACGACATTTTCTGAAAATGAATCCTAGCTAGATCGATCTGCAGAAAGGTATAAGATATGCGTATTTATTCTGATGAAGGTAATTACCTAACAGAAATTCCACATCGCTAGAAAAACAAATTACATATCAATAAAGTTTTTGTGCAACAGTCAGGGAATAAGGTAGATCAAGGCTAGCATGTGACAGAACCGGAAGTAGCATTTCACTGCGAATGTTCCATTTCCGGCCCCCGCCGCGAACACTCATTATTCTTTCGGCAAATATGTTGTGACTTAACCCTTAACTACCCGAAGCGGTAACAATAGCAGTGTTGCCAACTTAGAAAAAAAATTGTGGCCGGCATCGGCCTCGTGGACTCAGATAATACATATGTTTCTATTCGGATAGAACTAACGACTGGATTGGCCTGCCAAAAGTAATTTTCAATGGGGTTCCGATAGAAGTCAGAGATCCGGTTTTGGTACAGGTGCTTCTTTAAAGCATTTGCTTGTGCCAAAATTGCGCTCGCACAATCCTTATGGTTCTCTCTACCATCCTAGACTACGAGGACGCCAGTTATCCCGACCTAACTGAAAACCAACTCAACAAGCTTCTTCAGAACTACTCTATTAGATTCATATTTTGCCGTCTTGAATGCTCATGTTCTTAATCTCCTTTACTTTGTTACTTTCATTCCATCAACACCATCATATCTAAAAGACCGTATTGAGTTTTTGCATCTGTCATATTCACGATTCGTTCGTTCCTGTGATTCCCTTCTTTTAAAATTCAATCTAACTGTTGCCTGGAACAGATCGCTGTTAGCGATAAGGCCGCCGATTGTGCCACTAGATTATAGTTAGCATTCATTTCTATATTAATTCTTCTTTTGTATTGATGGTGCAATAACGTCATAATCTATAACTGATTCTCATTGTTGGTAATGTTTTACTTTGCTTATGAAAATCGAGTAAAATAAGAGAACAAGTTGTAGCAGATTCGGCCTTTTACAAGTAGGTTGCTGCTAGATTTGTCCAAAATTATAATGCCTGGCAACTTTAACAAGGGATGCTCGAGGTATGCTGTCATTAAAATGATTGTGTCATTATGAATCATTAAAGGGTGAAACGCCATGTGGCGCAGGTTTGTTCTTTAGGCGATAGTCAAGTACAGAATAGCCAAAGCCGAAGTATTGATTAGTAATCAATATGTTGGATAATGGATAGTGTACGTGTACTATTCGGCTGCCTTGTAAATTTTTTGATTATAATTAACTAAACAATGATCTAATCTACGTCAACGCCAATTCAGCAAGACAAAAAAATGTTTGATAAAATATTTGATCGGTAGGTAAAACCGGCTGTTAACTTAACATTTCTGTGACATAGATAGGCGAAAATTGTAATGTTGTGAAACGCAAAAACATTGAGGTAGGATATACTAAAACCTCTTTAAAATACTATCCTACCAGAGTAACAGAAGTGTACTAAAATATACTTGCTTTTCTGTTTTTTACTAAAAGATTTCCAAATAACCCGTTAGCACTTCGCCCACCTGGCAAAATGATAAAACTCTATTTTTTTTCACTTAGTAGAAAAACTTGCTAACGGTACCATCGATTGAGTAATCTCAATAGCTGTCATCGCTTCCTCGTTCTCTGAATTGTGGGAACAAATTATCGCAAACACTTCGAAATCGCGCAAAAAAACCTTGCACAAAACACAATACAGGTATTCTGTACAAAAAATACTCTCGTACTCCCACGCCTAGAAAGGGTTGAATTTACACCTGACCTATATTAAATTTAAAAAAATGTTTTCTTTTGCATTTTTTGCTCATTATTCTCATTGTATGAAGATAACAACAGCGTGCATACGTTGTAGGGTGCCCATTATTAAAGTCCTTTCGTAATATCCTGCCTGTCGCGCTATACTAGAGCAATGATTTCTTCATTTAAGCAAAACAAAAGCATAATTCAAAACTGTATTTACGTAGGAACTATTACATAAAACATTATGTTAATTACCGTTTTCAATTCATTTCTCAAATCTATCTTTACCACATATAAAGTTTTCTATCATTATCCTTTAAACACCTTTTACAAACCCACCCTAGTCGAGTTGCACAATACACACCCCGAGATGTGCAGACGCAGGTAGTCAAGGGGTTATCCGCTTACGATAAAAAAATAAAGCACTATCCGATTAACACTTGTAACAAAATGCGAATTACGTATTAAAATTATTCTGTTAATAGTCTAATCTTATCCTTGACGCGTGTTAAGATTCTTTATTATTAAAATCGCTAGGAGCTTAAACATAATTATATCCACGACATTTGGTTTCCCATATATACTACAAATATCCTAAAGCGTTAAATAAAAACATTTGGTCAAAGAAGTCATGAAACCTATTTAGTGAAACAGGGTAAGCAGAATGTAGGTTGCTAGATTGCGTGCTGGTGTTTTGGTTAGCGCCTTAACAAGAAAGCTCGTGAATTTGCCGGCCTTTAACGTAACGAAGGTGTCTCATCAAAAATTCATTGACGAGAACGCGTGAGTCGAGCCAACGAGCTAGGGTGAAAAGAGCGGCAGGCGATGTGTTGCAAAATGAATAAATACGACGAGAAATGGGGCAGTTTGCTGGCCGACGTAACTCAATAATGCAGCTTAGCCGTGAAAGCTGACTAACGAGAACCATTGAGTAGAATAAAACCCACGGTATTATAGCTCTACATAAAATGGTTTCAAGTTGTTCAACGCAAAACACAGTATTCGTGTGGAATCGGTACCTACTCTGACATGATAATGGCATGGCAAACAGTAGCAATCGACAGTTTCAACCCGCCCCATTCTACATTTGCCTTCAAGGAAATTCTTACCTTGAAATATCAAGCGCTTACCGGTCGATACCTAGAAATAACAGTTTCAGCCTCGTTTTTCAAAGGGTTTCATTTAAATGCCACTTATAAATAAAACTTCGATTTAACTTCCACTTGCTGCATTGCATTGATTTTTCTTTCATTAATATGAGATAGGATTTCTTCGTCATCTGGTTATTCAAATTGAAGGGACAAGTAAAAAACTGCATTAGACAGCATAGACAGATCTCTGCGCGCAAATGTATAAAAAACTCCGAGGTTGTGCACCATGTGCAGTCGCAGGTGCCCTCGGTTCCCACACAACCCTTTCAGCGAGGAGCCTCCGCCCCCGCGGCCCCCAGTACCCCGCTTCTCGGGTATCTTCACCTTTCAACTCAATCCGACCTGAACTCCTCCGCTATACAACACATATCGGCCCTCCCAATCCTCGTCTCTTAGGCCCCTACGTCTCCGACGCGGTCATTAGCTTCAAAATCTACCTGTTCCGATTTATAGACGCTGTCGTATCATTAAATTTATTGTGGATAAAATGCAATCCTCATATTTTTTGCCTTGGATTCGGACTGAATAAAAGTAGTATCTCTGTGTGCGTTATGTAATATTTCTTTTGATATCAGACCAAGTAAATGAGTCAGCAATTTACTAGGTTTCTATGCATTTTTTATTCCGCGTAACAACAGAGACTTTTCTTTTAGAAACACGACGTTCTATATGTTTTATTCACATCACATGGTAGGCAGAATGAACGCCACTGTTTTTTTAGGATTAATCAGCACGCATAAAATTTTAGTAGAAAAGGTCACCGTTATCTCTTTGTTTTTTGTAAATGGGATGAGTTTTGTAGCCAATTAAAGGCAAAGGGACACCGGCTGGAGCGGTCTGCAATAAATCGCAACCCAACACGAATGTTTCCGCTGGACGCAAAGGGCTTAAATAGAAATATACAAAATTATACTCCACCAAAGTCTAGCAACCAGTCCCAAGCGATAATTATCAAAAGGAAGTAGGTGCCATTTTGGGGGCGCAATGTTTAAACCTAATTTGCATGGGTTTATTGTATAATTATTGTTGTTAATTTTATCAAGGCAAGCACAAAGCAAACTTTAAGTGAAGGTTGTTTTGCGGACATTTATAAAAACAGCTGCTTCACTTATTCTCCAGTATTTTTTAGAAAAACTAACTTTGTTCTACATCTTATAGGAGTCTTCCCCTTTTAAATTCAAATTGCGTTGAATTAATTCGTTACTGACGTGACCAGGCCCTCCACGCGATTGGTCAAGGCCTTCAAGCTGCGATGCGCTCGCACATGCAGTGCAGATCATAATAACGCCTATTTTATTCCATTCTTCGCGTTTTATGCATCTGCCTATACGTTTTGACTTCCGACCCCTGGCTATAAAATTATCTGAATCTATCCCTAATAAATAGGGGAAATTTTATCAAAATCATTATTTTTCGATAATGATTCATCATTATCAAAAAAATAACTGTTTTCAGAACGTTTTATGTAAGGAAGGACCTATGCAATAAAATTTTATATCCATTCCAACTTACTATTCAGGTATGTTAAAGATAGTTTTAAGTAAAATTATGTTCAATGCTGTGTGAACCTTTTCTTCCTCGCGTATTTGATAAACTTAAAAGCGTATGTAGATAAGTCTAAACAGCAAAACTTACTCAATGCCGCTTAAACAGTAGGGTCTAATATTTGACCAACAACGATATGAAGAGGTGCATTTCCGTAACCGATATTTCTCATTAAAGGCTTGTTTGCCGTGCGATAAAAAACGGATGGCCGCTGGTCGCAAGGGTTGGCTATCATGGGGTTCAGGAGCAAACAGCAGATGTACGAAGCTACAATTACATGATCAACAGCTATCGTATTCAAATGAGATTCGATTGGACAAAAAACTAATGTTCCGAGATTTTCAAATGTTCGATTTGTATCACGTTACAATTTACAATACAATGAGTTATAAATTTTTGAAAGAGGCCAAGTCCAGTGCTGGACCATTACAAAGTTATACTTAAGACGAAGAAGTGTGTGAGGTAACAAATAGTGCTAGTAAGATTCCAACTAGAAATTTTACTGCGACTTTACTACATTCAATATAATCAAACTTGAAATCGAAAGTCAAAGAAGAAGCCACATTATTGAGTATATACCAAACCAATACACAAATTTCCTATGTATAGAAAATCCATCATACAATGAATAAAGAAAATATTTGCCCTGTACAAATTCATTGCTTTTTATTGTGATTTTTTTTATTCTGGATTGTCTTCCGTGCCGCATTAGGCAGCTTAGGTTCAAATAAAGATGATTTCTCGTAGATAAATGCAACGATCACGCTTTGCGGGTAACGGTTCATTTAGAGAGTAAATTTAGAGGGAGAGGTACGTCTGAGTCACAGGGAACTGACCTAGGGGCACGCAGCGAGTGCATTGACGCCTCGCCGAGACACTTATCACCAGCATGCCTAAGATAATGCATATAACATGCCCATGCCCCTTGCACGTATGCATAACACATGTGTTATGTCTGTCTGACAGCACAGAATCACTTTGTAGTTCAAAAACATTGAATTTATCAACAAACAAGGGTCGTTGAATACCAGTTCAGTTGAGTTGCATACGACTCAGACTCTGCCCATAATGCATAACTTTTTCAATAATACGGATGGTTTTAATAAACATAATTTATACCCGTGTAGTAATCGAAGCTTTACCTTCAATATATGTACTAAAGAACCTACTAACTTACATGCAGTATGTTAGGTACAATACAAGTACCTATCAGCTTAATAAAATTGAAGGTTGTCGTTACGAAATCACTACCTATAAGGAAAAATGCCAGAATAGGAGGCAAATGAACCGAACTAGTTGACCTACAATGCATTTGAATTTTATTAATAAAACAACATAAAATTCTCGACCGAGGTAAATTAGGTTGTCTCTTTTATAATAGGAACTTATATCTTCTGGATATTTCCTAAAATCTTATGCATGTAACCTTGTTAGCAACCTACAACATTTCGATCAACTTACCTAACAAATAGGTAATAAGTGGATCGATCGGCGGAATTTTTATTATCGTAGCAACTAATCGTGAAATCGTCAACTTGACCGTAATTCGTGTGATCTAGCCAAGGTTCTCTATGATAAGATGGTTTCACAATAGCAGAATTATTTGCGGCGTAGCGTAGGGCTCTGCCTTGAGATATGCGCCGGAGTCGACATACAACTGTAGCGAGTTTTGCTGAAACTGTCCACTCGTGTGCTAAAGTTTTACGTTGGGAGGAAAGATTAGCCACGGCTACGAGGAAAAATGATGCGGAAAATCAGTATCAACGTATGTGATAGGCAGAAGGTAATCTTTGCTGGCGCAGTTGTTTTTTAAATAAAAGCTACGAATTTTACTAGCATGCCAAAGACTTGTGTCTGAGGCCTATTTAAATAAATAAGAAAAAACATAATAATATTTTATTTTGAATAACAAATGAGTCCATAATTTGTTAGTACTTTAGTAGTACCAACCTTGTTTAGGCAGGGAGAACTTTAAATTTTGCTTACTACTAGGTACTAAAAATTAGATCACACTCTCCATGAAACAATTTAGGCTTCGAGTCGGAGTCGGAGTCGCCAATCAGAAATACATGGAATGTTGAGGATCAATTAAAATAAAATGTTGAGGTAATATGCAAGGATTTCTGGAACACACGTTTTTTCAGCACACCCTATATGCGAACTATTTTAATTTTGCGTACGTGACACATGCAGTGCGAAGAGCTTTCTCGAGCGAGTGTACTGCGCACACGCCGACAAAGTGGGTCAATGTTGGCGCGTGACGCGCCGGCGGCGGCCCTTCGTAGGGCTCGCCTTGAACCACCTAATACTAGCTTGACTCTATTAATTTGCGCTCGTTATACATCAAAAACAAGAAAAACGTTTTTACGTGTACGTATTACACGTATTTCGTCGTGAGCAGCAGTTTACTTGCTCGTGTTTACCAGGCCTGAGGGTTATTGGAAATGCAAAGGATTTGCAATATCATTGAATACATGAACACTGATTTCAAATCAGCATTTTAGCAAAACAACAAATTTCGAATTCAAGGCAAAAATACACTAAAGGTGCTTTTATACGAAGCTTCAAAAGCATTTGTTGTTACTTATAATATTATGAGACACTAGGAAACGAACTTGAACCACAGATTAACTAAGATTAAATTAGGTACTTTATAACTGGTAACAACAATCACGATTGAAGCATCCAAAACGAAGGTCTATGGATTGAGTACATTAGTACAAAAACAAATTGAGGAGCCCTAAGACGGTAGGTGCTGGTGAGGCCAAGCACGTGCAAGACGATTTGCATAAGGGCCGTAGTCAATGCTAGTCGGCAACGACCACAGAAGGTAACGACCTTCCGTTGACGAGGCCCTACGATTCGCCATGAGGCCATTTATCGCCCCGACAACATAATGTGGAATTGCCTTTATTTAAACCGTTTCATTCCCAAATGGTATTCAAATATGATGCGGTACAAATATTTTGCATGCGAAATGGTTTGACTGAGTATGTGTCCGATTCGGAAGTACGTCAATGTTAATTCTGAACTAAAAACAATTTGCCATGAGACGATACGGAATTGATAACTTACACGTGCCGTGTTTTGGGTCTTCAAGGTAAACACATCCGAATTTAGACAAAAGATACAGGAGATGAAATTTTTTGATGAAATTTTTTTATTTATTTATTTATTGGTGACAAATCTCTTGCGAATGTCAAATGTTATACTTTTCGCAAATAATATGGACCATTCCCGTCTTAATACGTACGTTCAATCATGTTCCTTAGGATGAAACTAAGGAATATCCACTCTACGGCTGCTTCGTATACGGCGTTCCATATTATTCGCGAGCGCAAGGTTCTGGCTCGACTTACGCAAGCGTTACACGTGTCGGCTGCGCGGGCGACCTCTTCCGATCCGCATGCACAAACAACCCGTGTACTTTGAAAGGCGAAGGTGATACGGAAATAAAACCTGCAAGGCAGTCTCGCTAATTATTTTATTTACTCAGTTAAAAAAACCTCGACGAGATACTTGTACCGACAGTCGATTTATCTAGAAACTACTAGCCTCAAAGTCACTTCTACAAATTACCTTTTGTTTTCTTAGAATTAGATGTTGGTGAGTTACCGAAGAAGAAAATAAATAATGGTTTCAGTGCAAACCTAGATTTAAGGCTTAGAATAGGTTTATTCTAACTAAACTAAATCTATAGACGTTTAAATCTCTAAGCTAGAATTCTTAGAAAGATGAAATTATTTTTGCGCTGTTGCCGATATAATAACGATTCATTTCAAAAGACCATGGAAAATTTTAAGTAGCCAATCATGAAACTGATCGAGGCGAACATTCTCATGCAAATTTTAGCTCGACCCAAATTCACTCATTGGACCGACACCTACCAGAAATTGTGCGCGGCAAATTACTCGTAGCGCTTCGTATCGTAGGTGTAGTAGTAGAGCGTAGAATGCGTAACGTGCGTAACAGTTCCACGAAATAAAAAATAGTTCTTATGACGATGCATTTAGGGCTCATGGTATCAATGTCGATTTTATCATCACAAAACGAAACCCTAGCACGAGCAGTTTAAAAGATTTGGCGGTTTTTATTTTGGACATTAGCAGTCGTTTATGCCATGATGTATTTTTTTTTTATATTTAGAAGACAAACAGTGCATGTATAAATAAAGAGATACAATAAGGATTTCTTTAGACCAGTGAAGTCTCCACTATAAATAAATTTACACATAAAAAAACTAGTGAACAGACATTAGCAAACAAACATTATCAAGTGGAAATTACCTTACTAATATAGCCTTAATTTACGAGAGACCTTTCTTTCCCTTGTGTTTAAAACTTTGAAAACAGTGTAAAAATTTGAAGTAGCTTTTTAGTTTAGTGAATAAAAACATTAGATTGCTTAAATTGGAATTCGGGTAAGAACACCAAACCCTACCTCTATTGGAGAAATCTGATTAGACCAGGAAAGAATATCTCTACCTAACTCTACCAGGCATGTGTTTTACCTAAGTACCTTAACAGCCTGTATTGGTCCACAGCTGGACACTCCCCCTGATAAGCACCTTATTGGCGTTTATCTCATGGAGGGTAATACCCATAATCCCCACGCTGGACATGTGGGTTGGAGATCGCAATTCAGTGGTAGAATTTATTTGCTGGGGGCGCTGCTGCTTGCCCCCTGTTGGATATCCCTTAGTCGCCTTTTACGACACCCGCGGGAAAAATTGGGGTGGTGCAAATTCTAAGCCGGCCACACGGCTAAGTAAGTAATAAGTAGGTACCTATCATTTGAAAACGTCACAAAGAGCCTCTCCTCTGTCTCTTGTACCTCCCCTCTATGACGTCTGAAGATCTATTATGTATTTATACATCAAAAATTTTTGCTACCTTGGCCTATATTTCGCTACCTAGTTGCCAGCAGTTTACAATTTGTTTATGTGTTGACATTGTGTCAATGTTATTGGGTAGATAGTGCTCCAATGCCGTTTTATAAGCCGAAGGTAGAATTCAGATAAGAGTGTAGTGTGCCAATAAATTTAGAAGAAATAAAATAAGAAAGACCTTAAAATACATAAATATGTATTAAAAAGAGCGAGGTTAGGTCCAGCAATAGAGGAGTGACAACGGGCTGAGATGCAGAAATAAGGGAATAAAAGAAATGGCGGGCCTTTTTTGAATGAGAATGAATAAATTTATCATCGATACAATATGTAACACATGAGACTAGGTACCTGTAGCTTCCTGAGAAGGTAGACCTGCCTGACCCACAAACCAAAGACAAAGCAGTAAAATAAAAAAAAAAGTTAATTCCTAAACAAGAAAATAAAACAATAAGTATTACTTATTGAGTAATTTATAGCTGGATTTTCTGTTTAAAAATTCCTATCTAAAATTGAAGTAGGTCACCAAATTATTTGAGCGACGGATATCGCTCTTTCTGAAAATGTCAACCTAACCGCTATTTTATCTTTGAATTAATCATTGGACTGCTTATGTAGGTACCTAGGTAGTTGTACCTACAAAGTAAAATGAATGTAATGGAGGTAATAGGAAAAAGAACTCTAAGCTTGTACTCCTAGGGCTCTTATAACCTTGTTCTGCTATGGGCAAGGGCACAAATTATATGATCAGTTACTACGACGATTTTATCAAGAAGGAGGAGAAAATTGGAAAGCCGAAATGCCGATTTTCAATTAGAATCAAGGAATATGAGGTACCTACTCTATGTATCCAACTCACATTTTATCCGACATCTTTTCTCGCATAAGCCGTCCCAACAAAAACCTACACCAAATTTACAGTACCTACCAAAAAGCGATCGCGTGCTGAAAAATTGCCTATTACTCAGTACCTACTTACTCAAAAATTAACCTGACATAAGAGATTGTATGACTGAAAAAATTTATGAATTATTATTTTTGATTAGGTACCTACTTAATTTGAAATAAAATTCATATGATATTCGAATTCACAGCCAACTTACAAGGCTTACAAATTACCCACCATTTCCTTTACCTTCAATTGAAATGGTTCACTACATCTTACGGCAAGGTAAATACTTATAAAATGATTCCTATCATATGTAAGATCTACCTACATGCAAGCTGCTGCATGTACGAGTATATGTATAGTATACCAGTAGGAAAAACCAATGTAAATTCTACATCTGTGGTCTACGCGCTACGTGCTACGACTTTGTTTTGCTTGAGATTCGCGTGCGTTGCGCAAGAGTCGCCGCCGCGCGTTCGAGGCCATTGACTCGAGGGCAGGCATAGGCATAAGCGGACGCGACTTTATTTCTAGAAATTTCTATTAGCAATATAATTACCTATTCCTTATTCCTTCCTTATTCTATTGGATAATTACCTAGTTTTTGGACGTTGCTTTTGAGACAAAGTAGATTTAACCAGTAATAAGGAATTTGTAGCGCCCCAACTTGACTTCATGTTTGACACTTATAAAGTAAGCACCTAAGACCTAGGTAGGTACATAAAACACTAAAAGAATGTAAACAATTAATGATTCTAAATGAAAGTAATAGAGGGATAGGAGGTGCCAAGCCTAGATAAATAAAGAGAGGGGGACAGTATCGCTCACGTCCGTAGGTGTTGACCCTCTGATACCCTACACGTGTCCTCTGGGTGGTGCTAAGAGCGATACCCTCTGGTGGTAGGCTTCGGCCGTGGCTTGTCACCACCCTCCGGACTGGGCCAGTCCGTGAAGCAACTCAGTTGTGTTTCGGAATGTGGTCCGGAGTAGCCATCTTCTAGACCTTCGTGATACATCGTCGGCCGCATCTTCGCTTTCCATCATGTGAGAATTGTGAGATTGCGGTCAAACGAAGGACTATTTCCGATTAAAAAAAAAAAAAAAAAAAAGAGAGACGATAGATAGAGGTAAATTTATGGAAAAGACCTCAGGTTGAAAAAGGGACCTAGTTGCAAACTTAGGGCTCATATATTAGGACTTCAAGTTGCCGACTAGACAGCGGTTGCCTCGCAGTTCATGTTTATGGACCCTTATTGAGATTCCTGCGTTTCAAGTATGCCTATGCATAAAACTTGCAGAATCGTGTATCGTATAGTAATGTCGTCTCAACTCTGTCACGAGGTTACACAATGTTACGCTTCAATGGCCAATTTACGATGTCACGTCTCTACATCTTTCTAGGGCAGAAATAAATGCTTTTTTTTAGCAAAACCTGCTTGTAAAGGTACCTTTTTTTATGAACATGAACTCGAATGCATGGTTATTAAATCTATGTTGGTATGTGTAAATAGGAAGGTGGCTATTCGCTTTCGTTCGAACTCAATAAATATAATCAAGGATCTACGTACCTACGTAGTTGTCTGCTGATTCGAACTAAAAGTACGTCATCATAACCAATAAATCGACTAATTATCGTGAAATTTCGTTGTGAATTTCCTGTATAGGTACGTAAAAGTTCCAATTCAATACCTATGTTACTCACTAGGTCAATACCGCGCCGCGGTACACAGGGTATAACGCGCAATTAAATAATTAATATTGCTTCGATTTACCCGGTTTTTATGGTAAATGGTTGTCCGACATTCACCAATCATTGATAGTCTATCAACGGGCTGGAAATTTCAAGTGAAATTCGAAGGTCATTCACCGCTACAGTGTAGCAAAATTGGTAACTTCTTCGCGCTACGTACGAACTTTTTCTACCCATTGTACATTGCGTAAGTATATTCGCACAGATAACGGAGTGTGCCCCTCCGTCCTCGCAGAATCCGGTCTTATCCTCTCCTCTCGCTCGCACAAACGTGATACCGATAATGCGTTCTCCCTCTGCTATGACATAGATACCAGGGCATTGCGAAACAGCGCGGATTAAATAGCAGGTGGATTGTGCCCTAAACAAGTTTAAATAACTGCTTTCACATGATAATATACGGTCGTGCATGCATGACAAATACTGTGTTAGACAAAAGTTGTGGTAAATGTTAATATTAGACCGTCATAATACTTATTAAATAGAAATAGTTTACCGTCAGTAGAGGAAACAATAAGTACCAGGAGTTAAGCTTATCGAGCTTCTGAAAAGCGGATGGTATGTCGGATTCGCGAATTGCAAATTATACGCAGTGGGCGGAGTCTGCATCACCCAATGTCTGGGCTTGCTTAGCGCATGCGTCCGAGCCTAGGTACGGGAGGGATCTAGCTAGCGCATTGTTTATTCAGAACTTTAGGTATATCAGCGTATTCTGTAACATGCGTGTTTCGTTCTTGCACCCATGAAATCTAAATGTAGACAATATCAAAGCGTCTCTGCTTTATTATTAATTGGAGTGCGAGTATTATTATGTTCATAATGTATTGTCACGCTACAGTAAACCTTAAATGTATCACATCATTTTAAGATAAACAAAAAACGAGGGAACTGTAGTTGGTACAGGTAACTATTCTATAATTGCCATAGTAACTATAATTTTTCTGTGACAAAGCAGTGGCCGACACGCTACCGATCGGCGATAAGATAAGGCAATCGATAATTTCGCGCGATCCAACCACACGAAAGGTCACTCACGTTGCGAAATCATGTTAAAGACCCGAAATAAACGAAAATCACGTGAATTTCATGCCAAGAATTACATCGCGATAACTTAATAACGAACGTAAATCGTTAGCAAAGTTAGAATAAAGGTGCTTAGCAAATGCTCGCTTGTAGATTTATTAATTTTATAATTTACACAAAAACAAAGAACGCACGAAAGGTCACTCACTTCTCTTTGCGAAATCATGTTAATAACCCAAATTAAACGATAACTAGTAACATTTAATGTGAATCTAACTATATCGCGAGGAAACTTTCAAATGTTTTTACACGAAACATAAAACTTAACGTTCTTACGAACTAAGTACCTAGGTGCCTAGAGATGCTTACGTCATAGACATACTACGCTGTGTACTTGAACGCCGTCGACGTACTGTGCTAGGCATTTCCTTACGCCGCCTTGCGGTAGACATAATGCACTCGATCGCTGCTTAGCTAACTAAACTAAACCGTAGACTACCTACACTACACTGCGTAGCGCTCTACGCCGTAGACGTACTACGATGCGTAGCTTTCTACGTCGTTATCGTACTGTGCTTCGCTGTTCTCGTAATGTGCTACGCCATAGACATACTGTGCTATGCGATTCTCCACCCCATAAATATTTTGCGCAGCGTAGCTAGGGCTACGCCGTAGACGTACTAGGCACCGTAGCTCTCATAGGTACCCATGTAGTAGACCCTTAAAATATTAGGTTTATTTTAAATAACTATAAACCGACTTCAAATTCTTCAAGACGCGTTAAAATTAGATTCAATCATAATTTCATCTGTATCGTATCCATTTTGAATGGAGCATAAACGTAAACAAACCGCCCATACCTAACCTAAAATTCACTTTGTTGGCGCGTCCTTTTATACGTAATTTACATTACTTGTCGATTTTAGATCCTCCCTTCAATAAAAATTGCTTACAATTATATCTGAAACTCGACGCCAAGCAAGTGAGATTTTGTTATTTGTGTCGTGTGTACTTTGTTTACTATCATGCTTCATTCAAAATGCATAAACAATTTGAATGAAGCAAATTCGCTTATAGTCCATGACTGATTGCGGATGAAGAAAAGAACAAAAAAAAACTATTGGGCAGAGTCCTCCTTTGTGTTAACTTCGCTAAAATTTAACTTCTGTCGCCCAGCTTTTACCCGGCGAGGCGGGTTATGTTTTAAACATAAAAACCTAAAGAATATCAGAAAAATAACACACCATATAAACGTAGGTACCTACCTATGTTTTATGTACATTCCTTAGGTAACAGCAGTCGACATTTGCATGTCTGTGTCCCAATCGGGAGAGGTAAGGTGATGGAAGAATGGGGTTGGCGAGTGTGTGGAATGGTGCATGGGCTCGCCGGCCATGTATGGAAGATGAAGCAACCCGACGGCTGAAGCGATTTTAAAATAATTATATGAGGTATAAAATTACTCGTCTGGGCTCCTATTTTGTTCATCGTTTCTTTTCCCAAAATTTTGCAAAACCAAAAATTTAAACGTAGGGGGGGATAGGGCGATTCGTGATTTTTAAAGTTTTCCATTAATCACTTGTTTATACTTTATTTTGAAATAATTATATTGTTAGTAGAAAAAATAACTATCAGGAAAGTCGCAAGCTACCACTACCTTGTAATTCTCGTAAACCGTCAAATTACCGCTCGTTTAGCTATAGAATAAATCATAGGCTCGCTTCGCAATGACATTGACATGTGCTAAATTATACATGGGCAGAGTCGCGTGTATCACGATTGCGAGCTCGTCGAAGTTAACTAATGGCAGACCAGCGTTTGAAAATCACATTACATCGGCTTTTCTAGCTAACACTTTCAGTGCCCAGGACGCACTATTCGTTCTTCTCCCCCCCCCCCCCGTTTGTACCTACGACAATATCAGATCTCATGAGAGTTTTCACAAAAGTCGTATAAAGAGTCATGGGCTCAATTTATTGCTTATACTCACTCACCTTTTGTTTTCTCATAAATCAAGGTCATGTCACCTTAGACGTCTTTCCTCTATTTGTCATAGTCCATTGTTCTATTTGTATGTTCTATAGTTTCGAATTTGTATACCTACTCTACCATCTCAAAAAGTCACTCTGTCAGTGTAAGGATCCAAAATATTGGTAAAAATTCTATGTCTCCTCAGACGTCTTTCCTCTATTTCTCATAGTTTCGGACTTACATTATACTCTTCCATCTCAAAAAGCCAGCCTGTCTGTGTCAGATTCCAAAAAAAAAATATAATAAAATTTTATTGCAAAAAGATATCATTTCAAAACATAAATTAACATAATTAAATTGTCTGACATTATAAATAAGTAAAAATATTGGTAAAAATAATGTCATAACTCCTAAGACGTCTTTCCTCTATTTCTTTACAGTTTCCGATTTGCATTATACTCTCTCATCTCAAAAAGCCATTTAGTCTGTGTAAGGTTCCAAAATATAGGTAAAACGAGTGTCATGCATGACTCTTAGGCCTGTTTCCTCTTACTCTCATGTTTCGAATTTGGTTATACCTACCTACTATGCCATCACAAAAGTCAAAAAATTTCAAAATGTCTGTGTTAGGTATTGGTAATAATTATTTTTGTTTTAAAAAACTATAAACCGACTTCAATGTTTACAGTTTTTTCATGAATTTTCATGGATTCATGAACAAAATTAAAATGGGACCACACGGGAACCACCAGCTTTCATATGAAAAAAATCATGCAAATCGGACCACCCAGTCCAAAGTTCTGAGGCAACAAACATAAAAAACAGACGAATTGAGAACCTCCTCCTTTTTTGAAGTCGGTTAAAAAGATTGCACATGCCGTCATTTACAGCAGCTGTGGCCAAATCAATTAGTGATTAATGATGCTTGCTTACCGCTTACCACGGACGGATTTGCGATATTTCTTCCGAGTATTTGGTTAAAAGTTGGAAACGTAATTGAGTGATTTATGGAGTGGGATCCATTAAGTTTGACACGGCTTGTTGCAGAGGTGTTGAAAGAGTCTGGCACATTATGATACTGTTTGGCTGATTATCTGTCTGGCATACGAATGTTTAAAACACTGTGCAAACCGAAACCTAAGCTAACCTATAGTTTAGCTTTTCCCTAGTATGTAAAGTTCTTTTGCATAGGATACAGTCTTCAATTGGTATAAAAACTGCACGGTAAGTCTACTTAACAGACTTCACAAAAAGGGGGCGTTTGTGTGACTATATACGTACTTCGAATTCTCCGTCAATAGTGGACCGATTTTAATTATCGTTTTGCTATTGTATACAAAATGAATGTAAGATGCTCCCACAAAATGTTTATCCCATTATATAGTATTTGTCCCGTAATTCTTAAAATCATTACATATTCAGGAATAGATTTTTGTTTTTTTTTTCAAAACAACCTAATTTTTTATATTGATGTTCTTCTGAGAGAAAGTCAGAGAAAGTTTTTAAATGTTTTTCAAACAAAAGTCGCGGTAAAAATGCAAGTGGCGGTAGGATAAAGCCTATTACCATAAAAGGTAAAAGATAAAAGGTACCTCCCTCCTTCTCCCGTGACGACTCATTTAAACACGACCTACTTATAGGTGTATTATTACAACTGAATTAGATTGGAAGCTTTATAAAAACCATAGGTATAAATCACCTCAAGCGGATGATCACACCATTATATCGGACCTACCCGAAGATGTAACCAATAGAGCAACTAAAATAAAACAATTTTTATTCCAAAACCACACATCTCTGCCATAAAATAAAAGCAGATAAATCCTTTACAAACAAAATATTTAGCACCGCATCTACAAGTGTACAAACATAATAAAATGAAATTAGTATAGTTTGTAATAGGCGTATAACTTTCATAAAAATAACACAAATAAAACGCCATGTGGTATCGATTCAAAGTAACTGTGTTCTGTGTGATTAAAAACGCAGCAAACAAATGAAAGCTTTCGAAACACTTCTAGAATACTAATTACGCATCATCTTCTCAAAAAAAACGGTTTTGACGTCTGCGTTTCGTTATTTGTCGTAAACAACAGCAATATAGTCTTTATTATGGCTAAAATGACAGAAATCGTCAAGAATATTATAATCGCTAACGAAATCATAACATTTCAGCTTGCTTGGCAAGAAAATATTCGTCGTTGACGTTAATTAAAGCGTATTATAATGCGTAGTGTAGCCGATCACGAATCCGCCCCGATCGGTCCTGCTGAGTTATTTCAAGATCTATTTACATCACTACGGGACAGCAGAAGCGGATCTTGACTTAACATTTCAAGGCATTTCGGTTTATTCAAAAATTGCATTTTCTGTGTTTTGAAAGGATGTTTTCAGCTAAGCGCTCATTCTCAGCGTGGGGTTTTTGGGCATTACCCTCATTAGATAGAAGCCAATTAGGCGCTTTTCTAGGGGACCTGCGGCGACCAGTGGACCAATATAGGCTCATTCTCTACTTATTTCGCGCCGCATGCGCACGCACAAATGTTGAGATAAGCTACAGACTAATTATTACTTACCTACCTACGTGTATGTTAAATGGGTAGCTAGCTACACGGGTAGCTCTTAAATCCTGTATATGTCGAGTTAAGGTAAATAAGGCTTAGAATTTTACAAAATATCACGCACATGTTTTAAAATATGAATGTTGAGTCATTATTTTGTAAGAACTCTAACAAAGTCGGAAATAGAGTATTTATGAGAATTTACTGCAGTTCTCGTCCCGTGCCCGTCCCGTTGCATTGAAAACCTACCCACCTTATGTTTTTTGTGGTAGAAGGCGATTGCGCTCTGCCACCCCCGGGCTTCGCGCAAAAAACCCTCTGCTTCACAAAGTCAGAATGTTGTTTTGAGGGGTACGGGGGGCTGTGGAGAGGGAACTCACCCTAAAAACTATTACCTACTCTATGTCTTTACCATACTAACTGTAAGGTAACCTGCGTTGAGGGGCCCTTTCAGATCTCTATCGCACGCACCACGCACCCAATGCACGCACTATCCTAAAGCTAGCCACTTAATCGTTATGTATGCCGCAAAAGCCTTAAAATTTTTCGTAATTTGATAAGAAAAGGGAAAGTTGGAGCATGCAAGTTTATAGCTGTTTTCACTTAACATGGACAAGTTACTTTCCTATTACGGTTTGCTCCGAGGCATTCCGCTCTTGGGCAATAGCTTTTTGCATACAGCCGGCGTAATGTCAGAAAAAAATAAAAAATAATTTTAAGATTCGACCTAAACCAAGTAAAAGCTTCAGAAGAACTTAACGTTGGATAACTGACTTTATTCATCACTGATCGTGCATATGGCATCAAAATAAACGATAAAAAATTCTATCAAAATATACGTAAATTCAAATTCTCAAAGACGAGGCGACAGGTGGTTAACCTGGCAACCTGTCCTGTTCTCTAAATGACAGCAAAAACTCTCACTAACCCTTTATTATATCTATACATTATGTTACGACTTACAAAATGCAACTGTGTGCATGGAATTTTAAAATTACCTACTCATATACAAAAGAAAAATAATAATAAAACATGGATCGGGGAAGACGTCCTTATCAGTCCTTATGGAAAAATTTAGCTGAAAACGATGAACAGCAAAAGTATTTGCTTTTACTGTAACTGTAACCTACACATAGTAACAACAAATAGGTATTTATATATACACATTAAAGTAAAATTTGTACTAAGTCCTAGTTCTACATAATCTCGGATTTTTTTTTAAAGACGACTTATTTGGCAGGTTTGGCGAAAGTCCGCCTGCGACGCAGGAGGTTGCGGGTTCGATGATACCTGGGAATAATGTTTGTACAACCAGCAAATGTTTGTTCCGGGTGTTCTGGGTATTTTCTATGTAGGTATAATTAAAATGTCTATCAATGTAATGTATTGTAATTAGTTTATCGTCATCTCGTAACCATAACAAAAGCTCTGCTGAGCTTGGGGCCACAGAAGCTGTGTGGATTGTCCAGCATAAAAAAAACACATATCTACACGAATCTGGGATTCAGTAACGGAATTTGATAAGATTAGCAAGTACTTAGATAAGTAGGTACCCTGAAAGCGGTTGAATATACCTACATAGTCTAAATGCACCCTAGTTGGATTCTTACTTGAAACCAATAAGGCGAGATAGCCAGGTAGAAGTTTTTTCTCGCGACCCGCGATTTTTTGCTTTTATGTGTTGAGGTAGAGCTTTCTTAGCATTACCCGCGTGGTACAGTCTACGTCAAATGTAGGTTTATATTTCTGTAGACTATTTATTTATTTAGCTAGGAAAAAACTAGAACTAGAAACAAATGTAAGCGTATAGTTACTAATCTGAAAAAATCTATTTCGCTTAACATACGCTTTTCAAATAACTACCTAAATGTGTGGTGTAAACAAAGTGACTTGAACGGGATTTTATTTGTGTACCCCCTTAGGCTACCTATATCAAAGAACTGTAGATAGGTACTGTAGGTACAACATACTGAAAATGGATGGATGTTTGTTACTTCTTCACGCCAAAACTACTGGACGGATCTGGCTGAAATTTTGCATACAGGTAATTCTAATCAGAATATAATAAAACATAGGCTACTTTTTATCCCATAAAACTGTTCCCGTGGGATGAAAATCACCTTTTAATGTTTCCATAGGAACATCGTGTGCGAAGTCGCGGGGCGCATCTAGTAATGTTATATGACAAATTTGGTTCTAGAAACAATAACGTAATCGAGAGTAACAACATTTTCGTGTTTCTATTTAGTGGGTGCACAAATTTTTGATATTGGTTCGCATGTGCGTGCAAAGCCGACAGGGGGAGCTCATTAAGGTAAAAAGCCGAGTGCAAACGACTAATAGCGAATTACACGAAGGGGAGCTATGGCCGAAATATTCTAAAAACGGCCAAATTCCTATCCGCGAGTCGAAATGTTTTATGAGAATAACCGGTGGAAATAACATGTTCTGAGAATTCCTGACAACGAATTAACTACTAAGTGTCCTGGATACGGTTTACTAGAGTATGTAAAATGCACGCCTTAGATTTAGGTAGAGTAATTCAGTAGTTAGTAGATTTTAGCCGGGGTAGAAAAGAATATAAAAGAAAGTAAGTACTTACCAAAAACGTCAAGGACCTACCTATTTCTACCAGAATGTTGCAACTTGCAACGCCCTTACAGGATCCATGTAGATTCTACCTAAAAAAATGTTGGCAACTTTTAATGGACACGAATGCAATAAATAAATATTTTTTTAACTCTTCAGATACCTACTTAAACAGAAAAACCTTTTATTTGCCGCGATTGGAAACTCGAGCTAGGCAAAGAGTGCTTTAGAGGTAAACGTTGTCCCACGAAACGCAGAAAAATTTAATACACCACAACTTTTTGTAGATTTTTTGCATATAACACATCCGTGTTAATAACTAAACTACCCGATGCGCTATTCCTGAGAAGGCAGTTTTAACCAAATAATACCAAATTCTAGGATTCCAAAAAAGTCAGTTGACACTTTCTTACTCCCTTCCGTATTTCGCCACCTTAGTGTAAATACCAACCAGTAGGTAAGTATCTAATCTAGGTATACCTACCTACTTATTATAAGTAGTTTAGTTACCAATGTGTCTGCCACTGTCCATCCGACATAATTTGGACCTATATCGGCAGTCAATAGACCCCGCGATCTAAACCTACATATTCTTAACCACCTAAACCAAGCAAAATAAACTTAAACAAGTTATTCTTATTACCTAAGTTAGGTTAGGTTTGTCAACCTAGATCTTAGCTCTACATGAACATTTCTCAAACAGTATTCTCAATTTATTGCAAATTTTAAACCACAACACCACCAATGGAAACAACACCAACAAACATTATAGCCGCCACTCTACCATATTCCCTTACAGTCTTCAGTATTTTTTATTCTGAAACCCAAAACTCCGAAGCCTCGCAAGAACCAAAATGCAACAATCAGGGTGCAGTGAGGTGCGGGGTGCGGGGGCGGCGGGCTATCAGCATTTCGGCGCGTCCGCGGCCACCCCCCGCGCCCGCGCCGAATTCGCCCTGCCACGCTCCCCTCCATAGAACTAACCTTGAAAATAGTTTTTACTGGCGAGAGGGTATTCACCCCGAACCCGAATTCCTAGCAGAGCGGCCCACACTGCCGGGTTTTTAGGTCTTTTCAAAACGAATAACTTCTAATCCAAATAATTTGATGCAATTTAACTTTGTTGGTGAAAGACAAGTAAAAATAACTGTATGGTAACTGGCTGAAACTGAAAACTGAGGCCATACTATAAGTATAGGTAGAAATAACGACTTATGATAACGGACAATAATGAGTAGGTAAAAGTAACAACGCAATTCTAATATCTACCTATACTATAGTATGGCCACAGTTTTCAGTTTCAGGCAGTTACCATCGTTACTTTACTTATTACTTTTACTCATTTTCATTATGTGGTAAGCACTTAATGGAAAATGAATAAAAGTAACGACAACCCTTGCAATCTTTCTCTACCTATTCTTTTCATATCATGTCGAGCGCATGAATCTGTAATAATTACAGTTACTTATTTCAGCAGTAGCTGCATCCTAGAACTACACACGTTGGATTAATTTTCAGGACAAGGATCGTTGGTAGAATCACTCCGTGTGCGCCACAGTGCGTTTACGCGGCCCGCGGCAGGCAAAGGATATTTGACTATGTTTTTTAGACGATTGTGAGCAGTTCAAGACGGGATTTGTTTGTGAATCTTAGGTAGACGTCTAATCTAAGGAATTCTATGAAATAAAATTACCAGTCTCTCTCTCTCTCTTCTCTATAGATGACACGCATGTTTTGATTCAATTAAACTGTGCCAATAGAAGGCAGAAGGCGAAAGCAGTCTTAGTTTCTTGCACGGTTTGTTTGATATCTGATCTAAACATTTCCTATTTCAATCGATCGATCTAGTTATAATTCAAAAAGTTCAATCGGACTCTACAAATGAAAACAAAAGTATCATTGCACACCTTTCTTATAATTAGACCATTATATTAAAGCGAATGCCTTCCGTAGCGAATAAAAAGAAAACGAGTAAGTATATTATTTACCTGCAAGCTTTAAAGAGGGCATAAAAAGTCAAGCTGCATGCCTTGCCTCTCGAATTGGAAAGGGTAGAGCAGCAAAAAAGGTAAAAAGTGCGCTCGCCAGACCGTCCGCCTACGCGAACCCAAAACCCGCCCAATCAAAATAAAAGACTAACGAAATACACGAAAGAAACAAATATCTTGTAAATTAAGCTTGTAGGCTTCTTAGCAAGAATATTTTGAGAACGATTTTCACAAATTACATATAGGTAGAGAAGAATTTGGATACAATTTATTTAACAATGTTTAGTACCTAACGTGCCTATTTCCAAAAAGGATACCTATAGCAACAGACACTCATTTATTTTAGAAGTTACAAAATAATCTTATTATTTCTTATGGGAGTAAGATATACAGAAACATCTGAATTGCTTGATAGCTATTGACTCAATAAACTCTATAGGTAGTAGCGAAAGATCCCTAAAGATAGGAGCTTCGATCGCTCTCTTAATAAATTGACCAACTCATTGAAACTCGACGGTTGGTTGAATGGACTCCACTTTAAGCGCTGTCTGTTAAATTGATAGAAATGTAGTATGTAGTACCTATGTAGTTAATAGTTAGGTATCTATAGAAGACCGTAGAGACGATTCAGTGACGATTGCCGTCGTGTTTGTTTAGGTACTTAGTTACTATTATAATCTCTTTTAATATTTTATGGTTTGGTTGGGTTAGTTAATATTAATATTATCAATAATCATCAACCTAAATTAGTCCAGTACTGGACATAGGCCTACCCTGATACCAATAGCGTATATAGCCACAGCGCCCTGTCTTGACCGCATCCAGCATCTGCCTGCAATCTTACAGGTCATCATCCCACCTCAAGAACAGGTTTACCTCGGCAGTTGTCGGTTCTTTGCGAGATATTTGGCCGGCCCTCTTCAACCGAGAGAGAACCAAAGTTTTCGACGTAGCTCAAAAGCAATGTCGAAAACTTTGGTTCTCTGTCGGTTGTATTCGTTACGAATCCTATCCTTCAGATAAACTCCCGAGCACAACTCTTTCCATATGCTTCCTCGCTGAGCTTTGAACTGGTGAACCGTAACTTACCACGTCTTAGCTCCGTAGGGCATGTGTAGGAGGCACTGATAGAAAACTTTAGTTTTTAGGCATTTATTTCTGGGGTCTTTTCCATTTTTAATCTGCCTCAGATGTGCGATACGCTTGCCAGCCATAGAAATCAGAGTATCAATGATTATCTAGGTTTACGTCATCAGATAGAGATCTCGGCGGAAATCTCCGGCTACTTCGACAAAACGGTCGAACGGTGCGTTGAGCGTTTGTGCGTTATGTGGTTGCAGGTGTAGGTCGCGCCGTCATCTTCACAATTTGCTTGTTCAGGCCTGACCTCTCACTACATCGCTAGGTGGTTTTCCGTCTTTTATCATCAGCCCAAGAGTCTCATTCGAGAGTCTGGGCTTCTTCCGCTTGTGGACAAAAAAATTAAGTGAATTAGAGTCAATTGCACCTTATTTCTTGTTTGATAGTAGGTAATTACTATTTATCAAGCTGTTTATAGTAAATTTGACTTGTCTAAGTACTTATTTTGTAAGTCTAAAGAAATAAACGATTTGACTCTAACTCTTTGGACTTCTTGCCTGTGCGCTGCTTGCAACGTTTGATCAGATAGAGAAGGGTCTCATCAGCAGCGTCATTGATGACGGTGCTGATGCCTGAAGATTGAGAGCTTAGGTAGGTCTTGCTCCTAATGTTGTGATGCTCCATCACTTTGTATATTAGGAACACACGCTTGAGCATAAATCTAACAAACAAGAAAGGTTATTTTCTATCTGTTTTGTATCACGTTGAGCGAATAGATAACTCAAACGCTAAGAAAACAAGTCATCAGTCGTTGCATCGGTGGGGTAGGTCAGTGACTTCATTATCTCCACTAAAGATTACATGAAAGTATATGAGTTACTGTCAAGACTAGTCACTAACGACAGGTCCGTCCAAAACAGAGAAATGGAGTAGGCAATTAGTGGCTACCCCAAATGTAGTGCACATTTTGATAACTTCTGATTGGTGGGCAGCTGGCCGTGGCAAAAAACCGCTTTCTAAATTACTGCTATCCACTGCGTATTCTAGCTTCACCCACCTTGAGATCGTAATCAAAACAGAAGCAGTGCTGCCAACTTCGCTACTTTACGTTACGACGACGCATTTAACAACCATAGTTTTGTTGAAAATGTGTAGGTCTATGCTATGTGGGAACTTATTTGTTGATAACTTTATTTATAGTAAAACCAGAAGCATTTTAATTATTAAAACGTTTTGGTACTTATACAAAGGCAGGCCTAAAAGTCTGAAACATAACCTACCTACCGTATTATATATTTTCTTTAAGTAGGTACTTAGTCTATTCTTATGTCTAGGTTTACCTTACTCTCCATAAATAATGATTATGAGTAAGAATTTAAGGTCCAAAGTGCAATGCTATTGCACAGAAGGAAGCCATCCTTTGTAAAACAAGGTTAAAACAAAAAGCTCTACCCCAGTTGGAAGCACCGACCCGAAGACCCGTGTTTCCGCATAAAATATACGTTAGCATAGAAGTCGCCGTTGAATTAACCAACAGTTTTATGGGATTCGCACTATTGACCTACATACTTTAGTAGCTACCTATGCTTAGATAGATGATAATCAGTGTTCTGGTAGGATAATCTTAATTACGGTAATTGAAATTATTACCTATTTCAACAAAATAGGTGAGTACGTGTACCGGTGTATTTTTCAAGGATACTTATGCTCGACAAAGGTTTAATACCTCCTAAGTATTAACCCTTGGACCTGGACAAATGTTTAATACCTAAGTCAAACGTTTGTTTGTTCAGCAGTAGTGGGGCGACGTAGGTTAATATATAAAGTTTATTATTAATACCTAAGTACATATTTTCTATATTTACCTCAACTAACCTTATTTTTGACTGTTCTTAACTAGTCTCATTGACTAAAACGCAATAGATTCTTTAATGTCGTATAGAATAAGAATAAAGTAATTTACTGGCAAATATGATGTACCTACCACATAACAATAATAATTATTTTTATTGCAATAATTTGATACTTAAATATTACTAACAACCTTTGACTAGCGAGTGAGAAACAGTAAGTTTTTCTTTATCTTGCGCTCTCTTTTACAGAGGATCATGAACTTTAAAACTTTAAAAGTCTCCGCCATATTGTTAGATAAAAGCTGCAAGTCGGTCGTTGCAGCCGAGCTTGAGATAAGGAAATGTTTACACTGCTTGAGTCAATGTCCTCCTTGTGCGCGGACAAGGAAAACCTTGGAGTAGCACGTACTCCTTCCGGCTAAGAAAACTCATTCACACCAAAAACTGGTCGTATATATGTAGGTATCATAAAAAAAATATCTGACTTATTTAACATACACTACACTGCAGGTACTACTATAAATATATTTGTTTAAAAAAAAATTATGTCTGTTTACTACATATTACCACCATGTTCATTAACACTAAAGACACAACAGGTACAACGGGATAATTACCATTATTTGAGTTGTGATCTTTCCAATTTTCCAATCTTTCGGCAGTTTCATTCGGCACGTCATCATAGCGCATGAAACTGTGCCGAAATATTGGACAGCTTAAAGCTCAAATCATGGTCAATATTCCATTGTGAATGACTTTAGTCACATCAATTATTTAATTTTTGTACATAGTAGTATATCAAATATAGTACCTACAATAATTTAGTACAAACAAATAAAGTAATAATTAAACCGTTTAACTTGTTTTACTTGCACTTGCTGTTTAGGTTTTTATGTTTATTTACAGATACAGTTTGTAAATACTAATTTCTGCAGTGCCTACATATCAATTGGTAGAGTCGCCTGGACTAGGTGTCAGTGCATCCAATAGGAACCACAGACCACATGTAACGTTGGTAGGTATTTCAGACCTTGAAAGGGCGTTGATCTCGCTGAATAATTTTACAATCCATAATAACTTATTGTTCTCAAAGCCCTTCGCATAGGTGCCTTCTCTGTCATACAAGCGTGAGTGACCTCAAGCTAGGTAATTGCAGTATGTACTTGAATTTGAATACTACGATGATAATACACCAAAAACTCAGGTTTTTCCGCCCTGGGACAAGTTCGATAATGTACAGAATTCAGTGCCTTTTGTAAAACTACAATACAATACAATACAAAATACTTTAAAGCCTACCAAAAATACAGTACAAAAGAAAATTACATAAAACAAAAGTACAACGGGCGGCCTTATCGCTTAGAAGCGATCTCTTCCAGACAACCTCGGGATGGATAGTATTTTATGAATTTAGGAAAGGCAGGGGTCTACCAAAAATATCTTAGATAAATATTGACAAAATTATAAATACATAAAAACTGGAGCACGAAAATATATAAAATACATATAAAACTATAGGTAACAATAATATTAATATTATTAATATATATATTTAATATTATAAGTAAAAAAAAACATACAAAAAAATATATATATTATACACTACATAGATACATAACAAAGATAGTACCAACTTCACTTTAAAAAAAACTCTACGCTGCTAAGCGATCATCAACAAACATCGCATAATCATGAAACCTTCTTGTTAGTTAATGTAAGCTAAAAGTCGAAGGATCATTCTGGAGGACATGCTGGCTGGCCAGAACAAAAAAGCTTTAATAAAATATTTAGACACAATTCATTCTGGCTTCTCCATCCTAGACTCTTGTCCTGTTCTTGCGCCCCTAGCGGCTGTCTCGTAAATAAATTGAGCCTGCATTAGTAGCAATTGTTCGCTATTGCCGTGTCGGCGTCGTCGTTGCTTGCACCTTACCTACTTTATGCTCATATACTATCATACATGTAGGAACTGGTAACATTAACAAACAATCCATTTTATAATGGAAAAGAAAACATTATTAGAGCATTCAGGTTCAGAAGTCAGAGCTGGTCAGAATGGCAGGCACAAAGCAGATTATAAATTGCAGCAATGCGTGCACTTGACTTTGATATTTTCGAGCTAGGCAAAGGTCTAGCTCAAGTCCGGCCTCATCCGGAGTATTGTTGTCATGTTGTTCAGCAAGGTACTTTGTTGAGCCACGTGGTGTAACCGAGTGTGTAAAGCTGGGTCCAGTCATGAATGACTCTATCTATAACATGAAAAGCCATCAGGCTTGTTGTTGAACGAAGGGACAAGATACATGGACATTGGACATGGACCTAAGAATTTGAAGTCACTTGTCAAGAACCTATATACATTTATGTAGGTATATATACCTGAAGGGTAGGAATTAAAGAGCGCCACCTTGACAAAGACGGAGGTATGGACAGGAGGACGATGACAATCGGAAATTTAAAATGAACATGCACGAAGAATCCCATTTCGTAAACGTACCCCACTGAGCTCACCGAACTTGATAACTAATTGCAAAAAAATGGAATCGAAAGAAATCGCAGAGATACGCGATAGCCATTAACTTTTTCAACCATTTTTTGTAAATAACGGGACTCAAGATAATTGCGTATAATCTTTTGTTATTTCTTTTGTTTTTTGGAAGAAGAAAATATTCTCACACTAATTCAACTTCTACGGAAGGTTGAACCTACTAAAGTACTAGCTATACCCCGCGGTTTCGCACGCCTATCCCACGGGGAGTGATTTATGGGATAAAAAGTAGCCAATGTACCTGTATGCAAATTTCGGCCCGATCAGTTCAGTTGCTTTTGCGTGAAAGAGCAACAAACATACATGTTTACAAATTTTCGCGTTTATAATATTAGTAGGATGATACGCTCTACAATGCGCTCTACCATGAGATTTTCAGTGCTGGGCAGATTGCCTAGTGCTTGCTCGGTAAAAGTATAGGTCCTGCCATGTGTGTTAAGGCACCTCAAAACAAATTCTCATTTTCATTACAAATTCTGTCGTGACTAGTCTACCTTACCTACATTATGTAGGTAAATGTTTACAAAGGTACAATCACCCTACCAATAAGAATTTTATGAAACTCAACCTGGGTTTTTTGTCCTATTTTGAATAATATCCACTTGAATCTTTACAAAATTCTTCCGATAGTTTTTTCTACTAGCTAAATTTTCAACGTCATATTTTTTGTGAGGCGAATAAAGTTTATTAGGAAAGTGGGATAAAGGTTTCGATACAAAAAATATATTGTGAAAGGTCGCCTAGTCGCTTGACAAAAACCGTGGTGTTATCGTAAACCCCTCTCGTTTGTATTTTTTTACGTTTTGATAGAGGTGCGCGAGCAGGTAGGTTAAGTAGTGATGAGGCTTGCAAACTAGGTAAACCTTACCTTTTAGTAATAATCTGTTTATTTGTCTACACAATCAGGGTCGATTTCGTCGACCGTCCTAGAAATCAGTTTATTGTTTAAGTATTTTAGTTATTACATTATATATAACCTGTCACTAAAATCTGTCTATTATAGGACCAGGGTAGGTACGTAGGATAGATTTATATGCTAGGTACTAGTAGGGAGGATTATTTAGGAGCTCAAGGAAAGTATTAATTTTATATTGTGTACTGTCTATTATAGGACCAGGGTAGGTACGTAGGATAGATTTATATGCTAGGTACTAGTAGGGAGGATATTTAGGAGCTCAAGGAAAGTATTAATTTTATATTGTGTACAGTCAGCAACAAAATACGACACAAATATTAAAATCTCACTTGCTTGGCGTCGAGTTTCAGATATAATTGTAAGCAATTTTTATTGAAGGGAGGATCTAAAATCGACAAGTCATGTAAATTACGTATAAAAGGACGCTCCAACAAATTGAATTTTAGGTTAAGTATGGGCGGTTTGTTTACTAACATGCTTCAAATGCTGGACGCCTTCTGATAAGCGCCTTATTGGCGTAATCTAATGAGGGGTAATGCCCATAATCCCCACGCTGGGCATGCAGGTTAAGATGGCAGTTTGATAGTTGAATTGTTCTGCAAGGGGCGCTGCTGCCCGCCCCATGGTGTATATCCCTTAGTCGCCTCTTATGACACCCACGGGAAGAGATGGGGTGGTGCAAATTCGTGGCCAGCACCACACAGCTGGCATTCTACCGTTTAAATTAAATTATAAAACTATTGTTTGTGTTTGTTACAGGTGCTGTGTATGTATGTAGGTATCTACATACAATAACGTATGAAATAATGTTTTAATAATAAATGTCAGTTAATTACTTATGAAGTGAAGTTCAGGTGGGTACCTAATTCTAAAATCAATTTGTGTTCAGCTTTCAGATTTTCGTAGTTGACTGTACCTAAGTACGTTAGTATCCAGGAATAATCAAATCATAATTATCGATAGCAACGACGACGCCAACAGCGACGGATGTTTTCAATTATGATTGTTATTTCACAGAAGATTTGTACTATTTTTATTTGAAAGGGTCAGAAACGCCATCTATTAAAATGTCGCAACATCAAAACTTAAAAACGTGTACCAGACTTTGGCTATATAAGCGACATCTAGTTCCAACAAAAGGAACAATGTCGCATAAGTCACGATCACGACTGTCAGATTGACAGGTGACATCATCATGACAATCAATATGCGTGATGTCAGAATGAAATGAAACGACGAAAGCAAAACAAATTCTATTTCAGTCGTGTTGAATTGAAATAAATTAATAAAATAGGTAGAAAATACAAGCAATACTACTAGATAAAAAGCTGCGACTGGCTTGTCTCACGCACGCATTCCTCCTCCACGTAAACAGTTTTCTTCATTTGAAGTGTTCTGAATCCCTACCGCGAACGAAAATGCCGCAAAACAAAGTACGTTTTAGACTTTACTTCGATTTTCTCTTGCAATACGAAATAATTAACATAATGGCTTATTTAAACAGGACTTCCCTGCGTTGAAAAACGACAGATTGCTTCGTGCAGCTCTTGGTAAAGAGGTGGACAAAGTCCCAGTCTGGGTAATGCGACAAGCCGGCAGATATTTGCCGGAATTCCAGGCTGTGAGAGCGCAACACGATTTCTTCACGGTTTGCCGCACCCCAGAATTGGCATGTGAGGTCACGCTGCAACCCCTTCGGAGATTTGAACATTTGGATGCATCTATAATATTTAGTGACATCCTTGTCATACCACAAGCTCTTGGAATGACTGTAGAAATGCACCCAGGCTTGGTAAGTATGCAAGTGCCACGAAGTGATCTCAAGAAATTTAATACTTACTTTACTATTTTACATAATACATAGGTTTTTTTTCATGCAACTACCTAAACTTTTTTGGTTTGGCCTTATGAACTAGAAATATCAGCAATTATCTAATGTTAACAAAAAAATAAAAACTGATTATGTTCACCACTATGACATTTATTTGATGAAGATACATTTTAACTTTACGATAAAAAACAACTGTCCACAGGGCCCTGTGTTTCCAACTCCAATGCAAGATCCAACGGAAATAGACAAACTTGAAGTTGATGGAGCCATCTCAAGATTGTCTTATGTTGGGGATGCCATCACTTTGACTAGGCATAAGATTGATGGCAAGGTCCCTCTAATTGGATTCACTGGTGCACCTGTAAGCAAAGATTATGGTTTCATCTTAACTAAACTGTGTAAATTGACCTACATTATTATTATTATTATTGATATTCTTATATAGATATAACTTTTTTGTACAGTTTACACTAATGGGCTACATGATTGAAGGAGGTGGCAGTAAGACTATGTCTAAAACCAAAGATTGGCTTGAGAGGATTCCAAAGGATGTACATAAACTCTTAAAATTGTTAACTGGGGTCATCATTGACTATCTAGTTATGCAGGTAAGACATTTTGAGTGCTTTATTACAACACTATTTATTTTTCATTACACTTGGTCATTTTAATTTTTTGTTTACAGTCCAAAGTTATGTTACTTACAAATTTTCATCATCTTCACCAAGTTCACCATAATTTCAGGTTGAAAGTGGTGCACAGCTGTTACAAGTGTTTGAGTCAAGTGCTGATCACCTTAGCAGAGAGCAATTCTTGGAGTTCTGTATACCTTATCTTAAGGATATCAGAAGTGGTGTCAGAGCTATATTACTGGAGAAATCTTTGGACCAAGTTCCAATGGTAACTCTTTTAAAACTTATTTATTGCTCTCTTTTTTAAAAGAAATATAAAGAAAATTACTCAGATTATGTTTTGTGTTACAGACAGTCTTTGCAAAGGGTGGTGGTCATTCACTGGATGCTCAAGCTGAACTAGGGTATGAAACAATTGGTTTAGACTGGACAGTGGATCCTATTGAAGCCAGGAAGATAGTTGGTGACAATATCACTTTACAAGGCAATCTCGATCCACAAGACTTGTACAGACCTAAAGTAAGCATGACCAGCATTATTTATATAGTGAGTAATAGCAAGTTAAGCAAGTCATGTTGATTAATACTGTTTTTTTTTACAGGAAGAATTAAAGAACCTTACCACAGAAATGGTGCAGAAGTTTGGTAAATTTAGGTACATTGCCAATTTAGGGCATGGAATTACACCTCAAACCCCTATTGAGAGTATGACTGTATTTACTGAGACTGTACATGAGGCTGTTTGATATTCTAAATGCTTATCAGATCACATCTTCAGCTTATAGTCCACTGCAGGACATAGGCATCCCCTTAAATGCATTTATTTATAACTTCTTAAACTTTTGGGATTTATTTATATCAAGAGATTATTTATCTTTGTTTTTCCTTGTGATGGAAGTGTAGGGGTTCCAAGGAGTTGCGACGATTGATAATAAATCTCGAATATTCATAGTATGTTGTGTCTTATAATAATAATAATAAAATAGTGTGTATAGTGTCAAACTTCTTGTTATTGTTAGTTCATGATTGGTTATATAAAACTTGTTGACGGGAAGATGGTTTTTGATTAAAATGCTCTGATCCTTCATCACCAGTAGGTAGAAGTTCTAACTGATTACAAAACAGTGAAGAAAATTGTTTTTACGTAGCTGGTTATGAATCAGTTAGTTACCAAAGTGGCTTAAGAAATTGCAAACAGAGACATCTTATAAAATAAATTTATTAGCGACTGAATTGCGTAAAACTGCTACGACACGCTTACGAAACAAAAGCAGCTTGTGAATAGCATTGTTAGGAGAAGGCATGAATTAAGTTATCATGAAATATTGTTTAGTAGGTCTATAATAATGACCAGCCTCCTAATTTGGACATCAGCATATTCAGCATGTTTATCAATACAAGAGAAGAGAAATATTAGCACAGAATGTCCACTGCTGAACATGCCTCTCTAATTCTTACTTTGCAACCGCCACGGCTGATAGATTGTATAATATGGATGATTCTTACATAACATAAGATACCTTGGTCAGCATGGTGCCCCCTGGTGGATGACTATCGTCTTCAAGGTTGCTGACAGATTTCTTTACATACTGAAACAAGGTTTTGCAATGAAATAAGCCTGAACTGAATTGGTTCTCGTATTTCAAAATATTATAGCGTTCAACACCTAAACCTCTACAGCCTATATTGATCCACTGCTGGACGCAGGCCTCCTCCTGATATGCGCCTTATTGGCTTTTATCTCATGGAAGGGCAGTGTCTATAATCCCCACGCTGGGCGGGCATGCGGTTTGGGATCGCAGTTCGGTGGTATAATTTTTCTGCAGGGGGCGCTGCTGGCCGCCCATAGGTTGGTATCCCTTAGTCGCCTCTTAGGACAGCCGCGGGAAGAGTTGGGGTGGTGCAAATTCTAAGCTGGCACCACACGGCGTTCTATTTATTTAGTAGGTATTCAAGTGGAAAATCATTTTACCATTCATATCATATTTGGGGCTCATATATCAAAATGATAATGACAAAATGAATGAATCGTCGTCTTAGCCGAATTTTGGTGTGATGCTCGCTACCAGTACCTATTACCAAGGCACACCCTGGTTACTTGCCCTTTTATATACGAAATCCGAGTCTCGGTACATGCATGCGCTCCACGTGCAACTGTGTGTGTGACTTCTAGGGTCACTTCAGGAATAATACTGGGTACAATACAGGGTGGCACATTTAGATCGGTCAGTATGGGAAAGTATAAAACTATAAGACATACGAAGATTTCTTCTTAGTGTCATCGATTTTAGTGCCAAGAAAAACTGCATTCGTAAGTACATTTAAAAAAAAAACTTGTACTCAGCTTGGACCAAATCGAACCCAGACGTTTTGAAAAATAAAAAACTTTTTATATTTAGACATTGATTGTGTAAATCTTTATAATATAATTAATAATTATAATCTTAAGTAGTAATTGCTACCATGAATTTATTCATTTTAGACATCATGTTTCATAGTAAGATTTACTGCTTAAGACCTTATACACAATCTATATCTAAATATAAATAGTGTTAGTATGTCTCAATATTTCAGAGTTTCCCATACTGACCGATCAAAATGTGCCACCCTGTATACTATGCCCGCCGGTTTAATTTACTATCTAGCCAAACAAAGCTCTGTGCTCAACATATATTATATATCATATATTTTTGGTTAAATGAAATAACACTTAAAGGTAAGAAAATGTTTACTACCTGGATAAGAAGATTTCTCTGTTATCCTCTACAGACCTGTTTTTGTAAAAAAGTGCTTGTATACGTGCGAACAACTGTTGGGGAGAGCGAGGATAGGTATCTATATATTACATGCTTTTATTAATTCTTTGTACGTATGTTTATCTGTAATGGACTCGTTGGACGCAAATTTTCACCGACTACAAAACATCAGATTGAACTGAAACTTAGGACACTTAATGGTGGACTTATAACAGTTATAACGATACAATATTTTCTTATAATTATCCTATTTGCCCCGCTGATCAGGATCTTTAGGAACAACTAGATTTACCTTGAAATCATAAAAATGGCTGTATGTAAACAAGCAAACCAATGTTAGAGCTAAAATCTTCAACCCAGCATTTTATAAGACATTTATTATTTGTTTTAGTATCCTCTATCCAAATTATTTTGATTTTGAAAAAAAAAACAATGTTAGAGGCACACTTCATAGACACATCTTCGAACTCGAACCCCTTTACAGACTTACACATTTTTAAACCCCTTTACCGACTTTATAAGAAGTTCTAATTAATTACAAAATAATGAATTTAAAAGCCAAAAACGCGAGATTGGCGTTGTGTCCCGGATACCAAGCTACGAGCCATCTTGTTACTTCTTGTTCTCGCTTGGCGGAAGTCGGAACAAGGGGCGCTGCGCACACATTATTTTAAATTCAGATCTGCAGTCCTTTAAAAGAAACCTAACGAGACTTTAAATTTTTATAAAGGAACTACTAATACAAAAGCTTGTACCATTGCATTTGCATTATTTTTTACTACACAAATAATTCATGTACTTATAAGATGATATATAAGACTGTGGTTCTGCGAGAGAGCATCACACGAATTTCGACCACAGCATCCAATCTCAACGGAGATCGGCCATGGCCAGGCCTTATTATACTGCAAGTGTTTGTGCAAACAACGTGCACTAGAATGCCTACGACGCACTTGTTAGGTATCATGTTGAGTATGGCAGTAAAAGCGATAACACACCACGGGATTCACTTGTATCTCCTCATCCATTTCTTGGATATACTGGTGCAGCTTGGTACAGGCCGCCATTTGCTGTTCAAGCATGCACAAAGTCTCCGGCGAGGCATATTTCTCCGGACTGTCAAGGAACACCACCATACCGTCCTTTTGGTTTATCATTGCGTAGATTTCGCCTTCTTCTATCTGAGAATTAAACGATATTAACATAATTTAATCAGAAACAAGAAATCACACATAATCATTTATAGTATCTAACTTAGGTATATTATTATACTATTAACTAGCAATGAAAATGAAATGCACAATGATTTATTTGTAATTTATTTACGCAGCCGAACAGACTTTAGCAAAAGGGTTATCATCATAGATAAACTATCGAATGTATCTCTTCAAAATAAATTTATTTTAACTATTTAATAACTAAACTAGTTATGTCGGTAAATCGTTCAATATAGAGTGTTATTTCTTTTGCCCAAAGTAAGCTAAAATTCGTGTTGTATACGAAAGTTTAGAAGCTTGTATTTTTCAAACGTATACTTTTTTTTACTGTTTTAGTTGTATACAAACATAGTTTATGTCGGTATAAATTTATTTAATCCTTAGTTTTGGATGGTTAACATCACACAGCGTTGTAGTTACGCCACGTTTGTATGAAAAAATGATGCGACTAGTTCCACCTTAACGGCGCTGCACGTTTACCATCAGTAAAATAATAACTCAGTGAATAGAGATCAAAAGAGGGGGGTTACCCATTGATTTAAAAAGGGAAGATAGGTTACGTTCTCCCAGCGCTTACTCAAAAATTGGCATGTGTTACAACTACACGCAAACACATACGATCACAGTTATATTTCCAGTCCTGTGCAATACAAAGAAGAACAAAGACGGAAGGACGTATCTAGGACCGAAGTGAGACTGAGACAACAATATTTCACGCGAATCACGACCGCCCGTGCCGCCGGTCAGACGGTGACTGATGTGGGAGAACACAATTTTACACAATTTGAGGTTGCCACTTTCGAGCAACCGGTGCCTCATCTTCGTTTTTAATAAATCAATGGGGTTACCTTAGAACTACTGGACCTTATAATATTCATTGGATTAAAAGTCACAGCTATGGCGCAAGTTTTACCTTTTTTTACGTTTTCTTAACTTACTTTATTTCAATTATATGGCTAGCTACATGAACAAAGGCTTCTGATAAAGAATCAAGCTGAAGTTATCCATTATTTGTTGCTTACCATACTGAGGATATAAGCTTCAGCCTGGGCTGGTCCGGATAGGTTCACTCGCGCCGCGACGTCGGTAAGCGACAATGTCAGGAATGTTTTGGTCAGCCTTTGAATGTTCTTTTTGTACATTGAACTGAGGACCTGGAATTAAAAAGTATTATATTATATTTACAACACTTGCGCCGTGTTTTTGTTGCCAAACGAAGTTTGTGAACTCATAAACTTGTCTTTGTCATTTGGAATCTTTGTGGTGTGGTTGTTCACAAAAGTTCATCCTATGTGATTGCACAATAAAAAGCAATAATAACTTATAGGTTTATTTTAACTTATTTTATCTACTCATAGCGTGCGTGCGTAGGGATTTTGTTAATGCACGCATTCAAAGAAAATGCCACAGTTTTTGGGCGTAAGGGCGTATCAAACTATTTAACACCTTCATGGCCCAAGACGCAGGTGCCAGTCTCTATTTGCGTGGAGCTGCGGCGCGCCCCTGCGGGTCGCATCGCAGAGCTGGGCAGTGAATGCGTTATACACTAACACCTTCATGGCCCAAGACGCAGGTGCCAGTCTCTATCTGCGTGGAGCTGCGGCGCGCCCCTGCGGGTCGCACCGCAGAGCTGGGCAGTGAATGCGTTAAATCTTTGGCGTAAAGTATTTAAGTTGCAGGAATAAATTATAAATATTTTACTTACGCCTTGGTTAAGTTTGAGAAGTAATTTTTATTCAGTCAACCCTATAAAACAATTGCATTGCTTGGCCTACCTAAAGACTCTAAAGCCTAAAATATGACTTACCTTTGCTAAAGTGCAATATAATTTTTTGTTGTTATTCTGTTCTTTTTTGACTACTATGCAGTTTAAAAATGATTATAGGTAACGAAAACCACTATTTCAGGTTCCCCATAGAGGATTTCAGATATAATGTATAGCAAGCAATACCTACCTGATTGACTAATCCCATGTTCTTATCTCTGACAAATGTATCCCGATGCTTGAGAGCAGCCTGTTGTGTTGCTCCTAGCTCATGGTACGCCACTGACAATGGCTTCAAAAACCGACAGACTACTTGAGATGTGTACTTCGGCATTGGTAGGATCTGATAAAAAAATACAGGAATGAGGTTAATTGATAGGTTCTTCCTAGAAAGACTAGAAACATACTTCACAGTAATCACATTTTGAATAGTATTGGAGTCACTTTGCAGAATGATTCAAACAAGCTTTAAAAAGTGAACAAATTGTGAAAATCTTACCTTGCCTTCTAAGATGAGTGAAACTAGAATGTATTTCTTGTAGGCCTCCAGCATAATGTGGGAGACCACCATTGATGGCACAGTTACTACTACTTCAAAGAAGTACAAGGCTCTGTTGTAGTTCTTCATAGCAGTGTAGATCATGCCTCCATAGTAATAGTACAGCAGAAAGTGTTTAGAGTCATAGCTGCCTCCCAGCTGGAATTAATGTATATATTTTTTGTGAAAGTTGGTCAGTCTCAGCAGAGTTTGTGTTATGATTACTAGATAACTGATATACATAACAGAATACATTATATACAGGTATTACGATGTCCGCTCCACGCCTGACACCTCAGACCAAACCTTATTTTAAAATAATAAGAGGTCACTATGGTTTTAAATCAATATCTCATGCTTCGGAAGGAACAAACGATTATTTTATTAAAGACTAGCTGCGCCCCGCGCGGCTTCGCACGCGTTTATCATATGGAAACGTTTAAAGGTGATTTGTATTCCACAGGAACTGATTTATGGGATAAAAAGTAGCCTATGTTTGATTCCAGTTTTAGGATTATGCTAAATTTATTATCAGTATGCAAAATTTCAGCCCCATCCGTTCAGTAGTTTTGGCGTGAAGAGGTAACAAACATCCATCCATATATCTATTTATAATATTGATGATGATTGAAGTGTGATTGTATAGACAATCGAAGACAAGCACAGATGTATAAACAAGCTAAGGTTTTTTTATTTTAATAAAACTATTGTAGTTTGACGAATTAATCACAGATGTAAGCGGGTTAACTATGAACCTTTTTTGTATTGTAAGAACACCAACATTTCTCCCCTTAACATTTTCAGGCAGGGTGATTGCGGATCTAGATGTGCGCATACTGCAGAACCCTTGTTAAGGGATGAAATGTTGGTGTTCTTCCAATACATATATGGTTTGTAGCTAACCCGCTTACATCCATAAGGGAAGCTTTCTTGAACTTTAAATCTTTGTTTTTACCAATAAATGGATTATTCTATAATAATTTTATGACAGAAAGAACAGGGCATATTAGAGCAAGCATAAAATACTAAATTCTCACTTCTAAACCAATTCCAGTAACATCCATATCCAAAAACTCAATGGCTGGCTTCATGCACTTCGAAAGCAAACATAGCTGACACAAGTCAGCATGAATTGAAGTCAGTTGAGAGTCAAACAGCTGGATCTTTCTGATAGCTTTCTTGAGGATTTCAATACCTCGGATCGGCTGTTTCAGCTCAACCAGGTGATTTGTCAGGAGGTGGCATAAGTCAGCATCTGCATAGCGAATTTTAAAATTATTGAATTAAGTGTGTGTAAATCAATAAATGTCTATTTAGACATGGCATGAGTAGTGATTTGCTGAGTACTCAGTCAAATACTTCTCTTTCTTAAAAACCCAGGGAAAACCCAAAAACTAATTTGCTGTTTGTACGAGCATTTACGCACATAAAAGAGGTTACTCATAATTTATTACAAGATATCAAATAATGCAAAAGGAGTGTAGATTCTTGTGTATGGTTATTTTACCCTGCAGTATAATAAAAGCCGGTGCTCGGTCAAACCCAAAAATGGCCCTCAAGTACCCAATCCAAACAGAGTACACATCCCAAGTGTTACTAAGTAATTTTAATATACATCTTCTGAAAACTTACACATATTAGGTATAAGCCGAACTTGTTCACCATTGCAGTTGCTAATGAAATCTTGTATCTGCGAAAACATTGTTGATCTATCTACATCTGCTGTGCCCTGAAAACAAAGAAAACTTACTACAGAAAACTAAAGTAGAAAGCAGGGTTACCATTTCCAAAGAATGGTGAACCTGTCACAACCACAAGATGGATCACACTTAAAGGCTGTAACATCTTTACACCTAAACAACTGAACAGATCCAGCAAGAATTATGATTTCTAGAACTAGAATAAGTGACGAGCTCAATGCTGTGTGAATTTTCATTTTTTTTTTATTATTTTACCTTCAAGGTGACTGTTTACCCCGGTGACGTCTGCGAAGCCGCATAGAAAATCAAAAAGTTAGAACTTACCGGCGGTAATGAGAACTTTGCGACTAGAACAGCCATTATACCAAGAGAATGCTGTTGAACATCAAGGGTTTCCAGAACTGTGTTCAAATGGGCGCAGTTCCTTTGGAGAACCTCATCAGATTTGATGATAGTGTCGCATAGCTCACGAATATTACCTGAGAATAATCTGTGAGTTTTTATAAAGAAAAACGATGGAATTTTGCAATAAACACAAATATATTTCTTTTTGACGCACCTGAAGCCGACAATGTCCGCACATTGTTTACAAACTGTTCCAATGGGGAAGCCATCTCAAAGGACAATACTCCAGGAAAATATAAGTTTGGGAAACCGTTGGAGGAAGAAGTTGTAAAAAATTTTAACAGTTTGTAGAATATTCTGTGAAAGTCGAACGAAATGGTAAAAGATCCCGTCGTCCGTCCCAATACGAAGTTATTGTATTCTCTTTGGTCCCAATCCCAACGAACGAGAATACATTAATTTCGGTCCGTCTTCAACTTCTTTTTTATAAGGCTCACTATGATTTAATTTATTTGACATAGAGCTGCAAATTACGTCAACATAATTCCACTATCATAATTTAAAATTCACATGCTTGGAGACGAGATAATGACATATAATTGGACAATATTTATTGAAGAAAGGATCTCAAATCAGCAAGGACTTTCCATTATATACATTATAATATAATGTATATAATGGAAAGTACTTGCTGAGTACTTTCCATTATATACATTATATTATAATGTAAAAATGTAAATCATTATAATGTAAATCAGCAAGGACTTTCCATTATATACATTATATTATAATGTATATAATGGAAAGTCCTTGCTGAGTACTTATTATACATTATATTATTATATTATATTATACCATTATATACATTATATTATAATGTATATAATGGAAAGTCCATCTATGCAGAAATAGGGTGAAACTGTGGTAGCTTTCACTCTCACGTAACGTTGGGGGCATGGTAGCGACGGCGGCCATGTTGAGGTAAAAGATGGATGCCGGTCGCACCAGCCAAACGCGACGGAACGTGTTTTCACGATTTATTATTTTGATTTCAATGTTTTATCTTTGTGTTCTGTGTTAATTAATTACTAACGTTTATTTGTGTGATGAAGTGATTGTGCCACCAACTGTGGACGATACTTTGATTTGAACAAAAACTGGTTCTTGCATTTTACCTACGTGACTTTACCTACTTGTGATTGTGTTATATCTACGTAATTAATGATAAACTAGGTGGACTTAGTGATAATAAACATTAACCGTAATTATTATCGCAGTCGTTTTATATTATAGTAAAATATCGAACACTTTCATTCAGCCAAAAAAAAAGACGTGTGGCACTCGGGGACTGCCGCGGTAAAGCTATTGCAATGCCATCTAGAGGCGAGTTGCTGAACTAAAGAGACAAACGTCATATTTCAAAAAGTCATTAAAAGTTCTACTATTCATCGATAGATGGCAAAACTAAAAAGTGTCACCGCTGTTCCGGCCGGAGTGGGGAGCGTGAGGTTTTTTCGTTATGGAATTTTTTGATTCGGTCCCCGCGCTCAAGGCCCGCGATAGAAGCTATGCAATAGCTTAAAAATACAAAAACAAACAAATGTTACATAGCACCTTTATTCACTCACGTTTTCAATTGGCTTTCATTTGACAAGTCTATCATGTTCTTCACTTGTGTTTACTCAATCAAAGGGTGAACAAGCGCTTATGTACAGTCCGACCGGAAAGAGTAGAAAATAAATGAGGGCGCCACAATTGTTTACAATTTACATGGTGTCACCATATACTATGGCTTGATACTTAATATTTTCAAATATATTTATAACACATTGCATTGCAGTTCTTATTTTATAAAATTTTACAACAAATATTTATGCTCATCACATAAAGGTTTGTCCTGAATAAGAATAAAACCCACTATGCTATAGTAAAGTAAAGTAAAAATGTTTTATACATGCATTAAGGAAATCAAAGCCTCCTTTTGTCCACCGCGCCGATACCGAGACGAATAATAATAAGAGCCATGGTGAGTGCATGCAACCTGAAAAGAAAGCAAGCATATTTTGTATACTCAAGGGGAAAAAAACACAATAATAGACAATTTTGTTGAATAATTATGTAATAGGTACTAAATCACACATAAATCACTCTGACTCAAAGTCAAGATACTCAATACCCGACATCGATTCTTCATCAAAATGTTATGGTAGAACATAATTAGAAGTTCTTGCCATACCATAATTTTCATCTTCACTTTGTACCAAATTTACACATATTTTTTGCCTTCAATAAAAATCCTCCTTGCTTTCGGATTTTCCTGCAACAAAACATAAGTAAAGTATCAAAAATAAAGGATTGCACTACAAAAATACGACTCAATGGAACAAAAATCAACAAAGACTATTATGTATGATAAACTAGGATTTTGGATGGATTTACACGGTTCTTTTAGTAAATTATAACAGATTACGTCCAATGTTACTATTTTTATTTTTAACCAGCTACTTACGGTAAAATCTGCTTTTCATTTATAAACGTCTTCCTATTCCGTCAGCAGCGTCCCGGCTTGATACTCAGCCAAACATCTCCTAAACACTTTGTAAATAATATCACGGGCTCCACTGTATATAGTTTTATTAATATTGCTAATATTTTACGAATTATTTGCTTATACTTGGAGAAATAACAATAAAAACATCAACAACAAATCGAAACAAACAACTCGAATACTCGCTCGAGCGAAGTTGCAGTGTTTCCACTAGCGGAAAATTATTCTGGTTAGTCAAACAAATATTCGCTTCTAAACCAAAAAATTCATATTAATGTCTCCTTCAGTTCATGTCTAGTTTTAATGGCTGTTTATATAATCTAGCTTTGTTCTAGACATTCACCATGTTTTTTCTTGATTTGTATCTAAATTATTCTTCTTTTTCATCCATCATTGGCCGCGATTCAACAGTGATTCGATACTACGTTATTATTGTATAATACTACACGTAGAACGTAGAATGCCCGTATTGGGATGCTTGCTTTATATTTTGTGTTTTTATTAATATTATTTTTAGATTTGGAAGAGGCGGCGATTTGTGTGTTTTAGGTATGCGTTGTAAGATACTGCGTTATGCTTCTGTTTTCGAATCAGCTTATTGTATCTAATAAGTGCATTAAAATTATCAAAATGTCAACAAAAAATTTTGAATGCTTAATTCTTTTAATTTAGCATGATTTTTAAATATTAGCAAGAGAAGATAAGTGTCTAAGCAAGACGATACTTTATCAAAAAATAGTTCAATTTTGCAAGGAAAAGCTGAATCTGGCGACAAACTCACTTAAGCGGCCACACTGGTCTTTCAAAAAGAGTTGCCAGTTTAGAGTAAATTTTAGTTCCAAATTAATTAATTTCTACTCTTTCTGGTCGGACTGTAGGTACTATTATTTTATTATCTATTATTATCCGTGATCGTCGGCTGCGCGTGATTATCCGCAGAATCACGCACCGTGGGAACGTTGGATTTCTGAGCAACAGTGAACTTCGTTCCGGCCCTTGTGGAGGCATGGAGGGGGGCCTCGAGGCTTGGCCTCTTTACCCCAGCTTGAACTCGAGGGGTGACGACCCCTCGGTCCTTAGGTTGCGGCAAAAATGCTCTTTTTTTGTCTGTCATATATTAATATTGGTTGCATATTATTACTTTTTTTTGTATAGTATCATTTTGTTTATTTATTAAGTTTTATATGTGTTTTTTTTTTAATACCCAAGGGGCTATCTTATTCGAGCCAGAGCGAAAGCGGCGCCATAAAAAAAGCAGTTGAAGTTGATTTGGATCCCTGCTAAATGTCAAAGTCAGTCTTTTTTTAATGTTTGGTTTAATTTCATTCGTGTTTTTTGTTTTGGTGAATGTTGCCGAAGGAAGGCATAGTTTTCTTTCAAATAATTTTCAGCAATCTACTGAAAACCAATTTGGCCGCGGAATGGCTATTTTGCATAGAGCACTTTTTACCTGGTTTATATTCTTAGTGTTCCTCATATTACTATGCCTTAGATTGGAATCCAGAACTCACTGGAATTGGTTCATAGTTTTCATACCAATGTGGGTTTACGACAGTATTTTACTGATTTATGTTTTATTTCATATGATTTCCCACTGTAGAAATGGAATTGAAAGATTTCGATGGACTATCAACAAAAATTTGTGGTACGTAGGTGCAATTGTGCTGAAAATGTCAGCACAAATAGTTATCTGCGTAAAATTAGAATACACTAGAGTGGATTTGCCGATATACGTGGTAATGACACCAATATGGATGCTTCTACCTGTTCTCTGCATAGAAGTTTTCATGCACCTCATAAAAAACTCAAGCGGAAGCATTAGGTACTAGCTAGACTGCCAGAAAATTGTAGGTGTTATGAACTATATATAGTCTTCAGTGTGACAGGAACATGTGACCTGTTTTAATTTTAAACTTGGCAGACATTCACAAATGAACCAATGTATCTGCAATTTTCAAGCTGATGATGTACATGTGAAACTCTTTGATACAACTAGTCCTTCAAAAATATTGGAATATTAGCCATGGAAAATGCGGCTCAACTAAAGAGTTTGGTGGTAAAGGAAGTACCAGCTGGCACTACAGCAGTTTTGAACTGTGACAGTAATGATTTTGATCACAATTTCATGTTCTGGCTGTTTGACAATAATAAAGTGATTGGCCCAGGAAATGACTATGATGAGAGGAAATATAAATATGAAGTTCTATCTGGAAAGCTCCACATTGATGTAAGCAACTTTAATAAACATTTGCTGGAATTGTAACCTGCTACAAGAGTTATGTACTATACATGCCTAATAATCTGTGTTTTCCAGAAAGTATCCCCGCAAGAGTCTGGTTACTATAAATGCATATCAAAGACGTTAGATGGCACAAATTTACTTGTGGGTGAAGTGGAAATGCTGGTCAAGGATTCTGGCTTTACAGCCTCTGATGCTATTAAATTGGTTGCCATCGTGGTCTCAATCATTGTGATAGTTGGCTGTGCTGTACTCTACTTCCGCTTGAGAAAGGAATGGAGAAGATATGATGGAAGAGTTGCTATTCCAGGTAGTTAAAGTCTACATTATTTTTATTACTTATCAGATGATGATGATGATTCATGGGTATTATTTATTGCATTTATTTACCTATTTTTAATTTTTCTGTTTGCTTATGTAACAAAAACTTAAATATTATTTTTAAAATTATATCAAGGTTTCTATAGACCCTATAGTAATTAATTGTCCAATGTGGTGCGGTGGGTGAATGTCCCTTTGCAATGCATGAGGTTGCAGGTTCGATTCCTGCCCAGGGACAAATGTTTGTATGATCTGCCAACATGTTCCATGAGGTCTGACTGGGTATTTTATATGCATGATAAAAATATCTATGTATGTAATCAATGTATTCAATTATCTAGTAGATAAATTAGTTATGCAAGCTGTAATATTTTCCAGGTGAAAGAGATTTTTGAAAAATTAACCATTTTTTTTTTTTTTTTTTTTTTTTTGTTATCAGTAATAGTCCTTCGTTTGACCGCAATCTCACAATTCTCACATGATGGAAAGCGAAGATGCGGCCGACGATGTATCACGAAGGTCTAGAAGATGGCTACTCCGGACCACATTCCGAAACACAACTAATTATTACAACTATTTTACAACTGTTCATGTTTTCAGTGGATGATACTGAAGATGATGATGCAGAAGGTGATGAAATCTATAATCCAACCACAACCAGCATCAGCCAGCAACAAACCATACAGCCTGTGGCAGGTCCTAGCCGAAATGTGTCATCAGAACAGCTTTTGTATGGAATTGATAATCAAGGGTTAGACACAGACTTCAACTCAGTGTTTGAAAATATTCAGATTAAATCACCTTCCAGGAGTCTTATTTAAGTAAATATGTTACATTGTAGTTAGTATAAATTATGTAAATAGAAAGAATATTTTGTATCAAGTAATCATAGATGTAAGGTTAACCATGAAATACATTTGATTATGAAGAAAACAGCTTTATTTTTGCATGTATTTATATTACCTATTTAAAAAAAATGTCACAGGCCATATAAAAATTTACTAAAAAAAATTACAATATTGTGATAGAACTTAAAGTGAAAATGATCATGAATATAAAATTAGCTTGTAGTGCTGTTCACTTACTACCCACATGCAAAAATATCATCTGTAGTAACATTTTGTTTTCCTGGCGAATCCATATTCGTAGTTACAAGAGACATTGGTGTGGTATCTAATGTTTCTTCTTCTTCTTCTTCATCTCCATCTACTTCCATCTCAAAAATTCTTACCTTTCGCGCGCTTTTAGCTAGAACAATGGCTACCTTACGACCCCCTGATACAGCTATCCTAAAACCATCCATCTTATCTAATACTTTGAAAACTCCAGGTTCCAGCAGTGTTGAGATATCTTTATTTGCTAATTTGTCACAGAATAAGTAGGACTTTGACTTAATGTTGAAATCATTAGCATTTTCTGTAAGGATTTTTAGAGGTACCTGTATGAATATTGTATTTTCTTCATCATTTGGCTGTTTTGCTAAAACCGAGAGATACTCTGGGGAATAAAACTGTAGATCTAGTACAGTTATCTGGTTATCATTGGATTTTGCAGCACTATCCTGCACAAGATTTGAAGAGAAATGGTACTTCATAGCTTTAGCTGAACAGTTATTCTCAACCAAGTCTACTGACATAAAGTAGATCCCTTCTTTACCATGTTCAGTATCCATAAACGCCATCATAAACCTTTTCTCATTTACATCAAATGTTTGCGAGATTCTAAGATTTTTGGTAATTTGGTCACTCAGTTGGTCCTCATAACACCGAATGTTGTGCAGAATACTGAAATACTTTCCTATATCTTTCTGTGACACATTAAACACTGTGTCTACTGCATTCTTTAGATATCTCTGTTGTTGAACTAAGGAATATTTTCTAAATTCAGTCATTGAAAATATTGTTTCATTGTCTTTTAATAAGCATGAGTTATCTTTGAGAAATTTATGCCATGGGTTATCTTCATCATCTGGTAGTATTGACAGATCCTGGTCCTGCAAGTACTGACCTAATCTCTCCAAATTTAATTTTACTGGCTTGCTTAAGCTAGTATCATTTTCTTCTTGAACAGAGTCGAAGTTGTAAAGAAACTCTGCTATGTGGCTTAGTTCTTGTTGAGTTATTTTGACAATTTCACTTGGTGTTTGTTCATCCAGTAAACGCACAATGACTACAAACAGCCACCTGAAAAATGCTTTGTAATTTCGCATAGACCTGTCTATGACTTGCTGTAGCTCTAAGCTCTTGTTTAGGAAGGCACAACATGCTTTTATTGCAGCTGTAACATTACTTTCAGATATACCCATGATCTGTAATAAGAATTATTTAATTATTACCTACAACTAAATAATCTCTCTTTATGATAATTTACATTACCTATGTTATGAAATAAACATCTAAGTAGTGTTAGTGGTTTTTAAATTCTAAATCAAGAATTTTAATGGATTTTCAAGGCGAAATGGTACTTCATACCCTACTGCCATAATCTCGAAAAATCTTTACACATACTGAGGCAAGTACCTACCTCATATCTATCAGGAATTCTAGTCAGCCCTCTTAGCTCTGATAAGTAATAGGCGAGGCTTTGCCCCACAATATTTAGTTGTTTCAATACTAGTTTCTGAATTGTAGAGTAGCTGAGCTCAACTGAGTTTCCAAACTTCTTTAGATCATTGGCAGTAAGTTTCTGCAGGAGGAAAATCTGTAGTTCATCTGATGGTGTTCCTGTAAGTAATCCAATATTAAAATCACTGTACTGTTATGCTTGACGACCTCTGTGGCGCGGAGGGCGAAGGTCCGCCTGCGACGCAGGAGGTTGCGGGTTCGAATCCCGCCACGGTACAAATGTGTATATAATCTGCAGAATCTATGTAGTGTATTTATCACTACATAGATTCTTAGTTTATTTGTAGTGTATATATTTCTTATCTAGTACCAATAACGCAAGCTCTGCTTAGCTTGGGGCTAAATAATAGTGTGTGAATGTCCAACATTATTATTATTGTTATAGGTAAATATTTACCTAACATAAGGAGCTCCAGCATGTCAGCAGAAACTGCCCCATCAGGCACCAAAGAAGCATAAAAGGTTATTTTAGTGTCCATCTCTAACAATATGTGCTCCCATGCCTCAGTAATAGAGGTCATTGTTTGATCCAGGTATGAGAGCATTTGTACAATCTGAACGTACTTGTTAGCCACAACAAACATTTCTTCAGCATATGCTGACAACACAGTTGTATTGACGAGAGATAGCATAACATTATTTGAGTAGCGATCTATGTATAGAACTTGCATAACACTGAAGTCATCTGATAAGTTTATATCAAGCACATTATACTCTCCAAAGTTATCTTTTGCAACTTGTGCTAAATGCAGGGTGCCATAAGGGTATCTTCCAAAGATGTTCATATAAATATAGCCCGTTCCATATCCCACAATAAGCATGTTCAGTTGAGTTGGTTCTTGGATTTCCTTAAAATCTTTCATTCCATCACTGCTTGCCTGATTTTTATACCCATTCATGTTAGGTACTTTTTGAAGATATATTGAAGGATCATCCTGAAAACAGAAACATTTTAATATTCCTTGATGAATTTTGAAGCTCACATAATAATGTTATTAATGTAAAAACATTTCCTGGATGTGAAGAAACATAAAACTTACATACAAATTATACTCAGTAGCACTTTCCAGTGTACTATTCCTCACTGCCCAAGTGATACATCTGACTCCATAATGCTTTATACCAAAATCATCTGCATTTTCTTGCTCTAAAAAAACATACTTGTCAAGAATGTCTTTGTCTTCTATGTCAACAATGTAGACAGCTCCAGAACTATATCCAACAGCCAAGGCCTAGAACATATAATTTTAAATTGAGAGAAATTGAGGTATTTGATATTTCAACCTGTTATGCTTAAACTGTTCAATGAAGATCATGCAGCATGGGGCAAAATTTGGAGCAAAAGAAACGGTAGCTACCCGAAAGGGACAAAAATTTGCCCCACCATGTATATTAAGATATATAATAATATTTTATAGAGAATAGATTTGATTTTATGTTTGTATTGAATAGGCTCTGAAACTACTGGACTGAATTAAAAAATTCTTTCACCATGAAAAAGCTTTTGTTTGGGAAGTGACATAGGCTATTCTGAGTAGGGGAACCAAGATCTGCATGGACGTCTCACATAAGAGTGTATTGACAAAGGCTATATTTTATCCTGGAATTCACATGGGAACGGGAATTAAGCTGGTGAAACTGCGAGGTGCTGCTAGTACAGTATACTTTAAGTAGGTAATTAGTATTCTCAGTACATTATTATAATTTTAGTAGAGTAAATAGTAATACCTTTCCATCAGGTCTCCATGCCATAGCACGGACAGATACATCTTCTTCAATAGCTGGTAGATTCCATACTTTTTGCCAATGAAGTCTATGGATTTGAACTTCACCTGTAAAAATGATGAATTAGATGTTTAGCACTATTGGTAATTTAACTACTTATACCTTCAGATCAAGAGGGAAACACATTAAACACAATACGGCAAACAGAAGATAATTTGAGAGTAGATAAATAATTATGACTGTAAAGAGTAGACCGAGAATCTAGATAGGGTAGACATGCTACTATTGCGAAAGTGAGAAGAAACATTATGTCAAAATGTGTATTTATGAACAGGTCATAGCATAATTCTTCTATGTGTACTTGAGTATCCTTATTGTCATGCCTGCCATCAGACCTTGATGCCAGTCAGACACTATATAATTTTTGGTGATAAAACTATGTGTGTGTGTGCCATCTTCTACTGTATAGGTACACTATTATTTTTCCATCTACGCTGTAAACATATCAAAAATAGTACTAAAAATTTTACACAACATTTTTAGAGATCTCAACCTCATGTGGTTGGTTTGTATGGTATCAGCCAATCACTTTTGTGGGAGAAGATTGACAGTTGAGATAAAAGATAGAATAGATTCGAGTGGGTAATTACCTTTAAAATTACTTAATGCAATTAAATCCAGCCGATTACTCCAGACCATCAGATCCACTTGGTAAGGAATGTGCCGCTCTCCGATTTGCCGCAATCCGCAAGTATACATGGTTTGTTATGTTCCATCCAACAGATTTAACTCCTCAACACGTAGGATCCCACCGGTGGGTTCCCAAGGAGTTTTAAGACTGATGGATACAAAAGGTTTCTTTGTATATCTGCTGTTAGAAAATCACTAACAAATAAGTATTTTTGCAATCTTAACAACTCAAAAACACACGCCAAGGTTATCTCGGCTTTGATACTTCGGGCATGGACGAAGATAAATTTAAATTTTGAATTTTGCTAGGTCCATGACTTCGGTTCGGCATAAAATTGATTAGGTACTTACGAAGTTATTGTATACTCTTTGGTACCTATTTTATTTTTCTCAGCATTCAAATCAGAATGTACTGTACAACAACACAAATAGAATACAATAACTTCGTAAGACAACAACATTCCTACTGACTGATTCCTACTCCAAAGACGGAGCCACGTTCCAATTCACGCTTAATGCGCTGACGCGAGCATGAAGTCGTTTCTTTTCAACTTTCAGCACGCTGACAGAGCGCACGGCAACGCCCACTTCGCCACGCCCCTCGAGCGCACGGGAGCGCATGAACTGCCTCACCTTTCGAGACAAGGCAGCTCGTGCGTTCATTCAACTTCTTTGTGAGTGGCGTCTGAGCGTTTCGTTTCATCAATCGCGCCAACGCGCACCAACGCGCTCAGATGAATCGGAACGGGGCTTCGTGCGCGCATAGCTCGTGCAGTGCGTTAGCGCTTAAAGCTTGAATCGGAACGTACCCCGGAATACATCAATCCATATCAATCACTACAGGGGGGCAATTCTCAGTATCACGTGATATTTTATCAGGTGATACGCAGTATCACGGGATAAATTATCAGGTGATAGATATCGAGCCTTGAAGAAATATCGAGTTTCGCCAAAATCTGCATTCTCGTGCACTCTTCGATATTTTCTTCATAGACAAATGTGCAAATGTGAAATGTTCAGCATTGTAAATCCCTAGGTAATTAAAAGTACCATGATCAATAGGCCTATTATTTTGTATGTAGGTACTCAACTTACCTTCTCACATTAGTATTTAATTCATCAAAGTTCCTTGGGAATCTTACCCATACATTAAATATTTGTGGTGCATTGAGGGCTTCCACTACCTTATGGATTGCTCTTGTCTTGAAGCTGAGGCTTGCGAAATATAGAGACTAGAACGTGAATTAAACAGTAGGTATTATAAGGCTGAATGTTTATGTGAGAAATAAATAAAATATGTTGGACAAATTCACACAGCAAGTAACAATAATTGCTTCAGGAAAACTAGTTTGTTTTCTTCATGTTATGTTACTTTTGTTTGTGTATTCATTTGTTTCTGTTGGAGCATGGGTTCCAACATCATAATGAGTTCTTGTGCTAAGTTTTTGTGACGGAATTGTTTCTTGAACTGAGTCTCACTTTTGTTCCATGGGTCTGAGCACTCAGCTCGACGACGGCGTATCGGTACATCTGCTGCAAGTTCGGCTTCGTCCACCAAGTCTACAACGAAAGCCCTCACTAACTCATCCATCTTTCAATATGTCTGATGATTGAGTGATTTTATTAAAAACTTGTATTGCAAATTGCGTTATTTTATCTTTCACCAGAAATCAAAAACAAACAAAACAGAAACACAAACAGAAAACAAGTGAGCGACAGAGAGATAATACTCACGATCTTCTTTCCCTCTCTTCGATAATGCGAACGAATGCCCGGGACCACTCGTTGCTTATCGAGCAACTTATCGAAAAAAGGCCCTTGATAAAAATCGAATTGCAGTTGCTGAGAATAGGCTTGTTTGATTCGAAGCAATCACTCGATATTTTTATAGTTTATCGAGTCGATATTATTGCGAGAATTGCCCTCCAGTACTATTCTTACGTGATTAAATTATATCTATAATCAATCAACTTCAACTTCTTGTAATGGTGTGTGTTTTTTTTCCTTTTTTTTTAATTTCGTCGGAGCGCCTGCGCCTCCCACAATCGTTATGTTTTCAGGAGGGACTAAAAACTGTTTTATATAATTTAATACTTGACCTATAAATAATTCAAAAATGCAGAATCATGGCAAAATATATCTATTACCTATACATAATATTGAGCTCAGAATAATAGGAAAACAATAGGCATATGAGGCACTATGTTTTTTTGGCATTTTATGCACATATCATATTTGTGTTGCGGGTGTTATTTCTTACATGTAAAAATGTGCCCATGAAGAATTTTTCAGAAAACTTCACTACAAAATTAACCCCTTAGCATAATGCTTTATGTGCATTACAAACTAAATAAACTGGTAAAACATCAACCAACATTAGCGATTTCACCGGACTGCGATCCCTAACCCGCATGCCCAGCGTGGGGATTATGGGCTGGCTTGATGATTAAAGACAAAAAATCGCCTCGCTATTCCTGGCTATGGGAGCGGCTATGGTAAGGGCGGGTCAAGGGGGTACTAGGAATCACTGGGCCACCCCAGGCTACCATTCATTACGTAAACTGGCAGCGTGCAACGGACGCACTCTGGCGCTTAGCGACCATAACATTAAATGGGATGTTCTAGCTTTATACGAAGTCCGTAGAGACGGGAAGGACAACGTAACCTTGACTCGGGCCATCTTCTCTAATGTCGCGAGAGAGTGATAAAACATCCCAGGGTGGCGTAGGTTTCCTCGTCAATAGGCCCTTTCTAGCAACGTCCGAGAAATCTCAAGTGTGTCGATTAGAGTAGCGTACCTGGTCCTTGGCAATTCAGGTTTACGCAACGACCGCGACAGATGATTACATATCCACGAAGACAACAAAATAATTCCCACTGATGATCATGACTCTGACAAAACCCAATCTGGTCGAAACGTTGAGAAATGAGGGGAAAAGGCGGAAAACCACCCAAGAGACTTTATCAGGCTCATGAAATATAGTAAAATGGTTATCAATCTGGTAGCCATACTGATCCGGCCAATTACAGGCCAATTTCAATACTTCCTGCAATGAGAAAAGTTTTTGAAAAAATTATTCTCACCCGGTTCTTCTCTCACTTCAACCTCAATAGGCTGTTACATAAAAATCGATTTGGCTTCACCAAGGGTAGATCGACAACTGATGCTGGTACAGTTCTATAAAAGCATATATTTGATGTATGGGATAAAGCGAAAAACGCTATTAGAAATATACATCAATATGTAAACCTTAACAATTAACTATTCTTTAGACTAAAAAACGAACTACCAAAAATTGAACAATCATTGGCCACTTTGGCCACTGGTATCATTTGCTACCACGTGCATTTTAGCTTTTTATTTTTGGCCATAGCATGAACCAAGTAGCGGTTAGTATATTTTGTGACATGAGTGGTATAAATAAGGTACATATCAGTTTTGAGGAAGCGCAATTCGATTATCTACTTATAGTTGATAGACACGTGTTTCTTGTTCTTTTCCCTTACTCCCTTTTTCTTAGCCCCCCTTGAGATTTCCCACACGGAGTGACCTAAAAAATTTTTTTTTTATATTCATGTAGTGTAGAGGATGTTAATAATTATATAAACAAAAAAGATTTCCCCCCTTGACCCCCCTTTTTGATTACAAAACCAAAAATTGGCCAATTTTTGACCTTTTTTTCGGGTGGAGTAATTAAATAAAATAAAATAATGGAATGCGACCACGGGGACCAGCGTGGCGAGCGAAGCGAGCCGTGCTGATTCGAGGATGTAGGTGTGTTATATTTATAACACACACTAAAAAGGATTAGAACACAAAATACAACACGACAAAAACGTTCTAAGTTCGTCGGCAACCGAGTTCTCTCTCTCACGGCTACGGCTGCTTGTTACGCCTGTAATGTCGCCGTCGTCGTCGCGTCGGCGGCGTCTTAGTTCTCGTCCGTGCGTAGAGATGGCACGTAGTCGGCACGACATGGCTTGGTTTGACCGACACGTTTGTTCCAACGGGGCTGCCAGTGTCATTATTGTGAAGCGTGAACGTCATACAGACATGTACTGTACTCAGTCTAGTTTATGTATGTGTGGTGGTAGATTAGTCAATCCATGGTATAACAAACATGTGTTTTAATATTCCATGAGTCAATCAAAGAGAATACAATAACTTCGCAAGGGCTAAATAAATGGTAGTAGGTATTCAGTGAATATAATATCATTGGGTAGTATTAGTTAGTATTCTGCCTGTATGCATTCTCTATATATAAATTATTAATAAAATTGAGTGATAAGCCCGTAGTATTGTATTATCTTTGTTATGCCCATCCATTGGATTATGTTTGGTCTTAGCACAGAGATCATCATCAGAGCTTTTATCTGAAACTGTACAATACCTAAAGCAGCAGAATTTTTGTCCAGTATCGCTCAATTTTCAGTGTATGAGTTCAGTGTTTGTTTTTTTAATAATATGGATCAGTTGACTAACTGCTTTAACCAGCAGATAAGTGAGCTAAATCTTCTTTTATCTATGTATCCAAATGATGGCGAAATCACAATAGCTGATGACACTATCCTTAGTGCTATGACGAAATTTATCGACAGAGAATCAGAATGTATCCCGAATCCTTTGGAATATGTTATTAACCTGACAGTTAATAAATTGAAGCTTGAGGTTTGTGCTAATTTACCATCAACATACCCGAATGAAGGACCAGATATAAACATAAGATGTAATAGGCTAAATCGGCACCAAGAATCAAGTCTTAATACAAAGTTATCAGAATACATTAGTAATGTTCAAAATGGAGAAGTATGTCTGTATTCTGCTATAGCTTGGATACAAGACAACATAGATGTTTTTGCAGCAACCCAAGTTACTGAACCATGCTCCAAATCAGTAGCAGTTTGTTCATTGAAAATGGAAAAGTTCACTCGTTTTTGGATTTACTCGCATCACATTTATAATAAGAAAAAACGAGAAGAAATAACAAAAAAAGCTAAGGAACTTCAATTAACAGGATTTTGTCTACCAGGAAAGCCTGGTGTTATATGTATTGAAGGAGACGAAACTGCATGCAAAGATTGGTGGCATGATATAAAATCATTGAATTGGAAGAAAATTGTTTTAAAAAAAGTAGAGACATTTAAACCCAGTGAAATGGATGCTAATAAAAAGTTTCATTGTTTTGAAGAGCTTCATTTTCCAGCCTCAGCCAGTGCAAAGCTTTCAAACATGAGTGACTTTTCTATGTTTATGCATAAACAGTGTTTAGGTGATATTTTTAAGGAATTGTTTGGATTTCAATAATAAAAAGTTTGTTGTAAGCCTTGGCGATTTTATAATATTGACCAATTGATCAGTATGTGGTAGGATTGTTATTTTTTTTATTTTATTTTATTTTTACAAACTAACATAAGTTAGGTAACACATTTTACTCTTATTGTTAAGGTTGTTATTGGTAAGGTTTTGGTCTTGCATGATATATTTTTGTTTTTAATACTTTCTGCGGTCTTTATGAAATAAAACTAGCGGAAAAGTAATTTGTACCTGAGTAAAATTATTACACTGGAGCATTATAATTTCGCCACCGTAGAATTGGCTAATGGCAAGTCAAGAGTAGCTTGATCACTTTTACTAGGGAGAGACATTTGTAGTTAATAATAGCTATCTTAAAGTTATAAAATCATGCAACATTTTAATTACAAAATGATATTAAAACGGATACTTAATTATATCGCAATAAATAACACATTTGCTTTTTGCTTTTAATAATTATCGATCGACAAAAACGCACCTGTGGGGGAGAGCCATAATACGTACTATAGGTACCGTGTCCATTTTGAATGAGGCATAAACGTATACAAACCGCCCATACTTAACCTAAAATTCACTTTGTTGGCGCGTCCTTTTATACGTAATTTACATTACTTGTCGATTTTAGATCCTCCTTTCAATAAAAATTGCTTACAATTATATCTGAAACTCGACGCCAAGCAAGTGAGTTTTTGTTACTTGTATCGTGGTTTATTTACTAACATGCTCCATGCTGGATGGATATACGTAAAGTGCGCGCAAATCTTTAAGAGCGCTGTGAAGTTGGCTTCAACGGCAACACACTAAACTGAAAATAAGACATTGAGCGAAAAGAACTTTGAGCATTAAACGCTTGTCTACAATTTTTACTTAGTCGGAATGTAGTTTTTAACTTGATATGTATAGGTATATTATATTTTTTTACTATTTTATATAGACTGGTAAAGATGTTAACATTAAAAACAGTTCGTATCAAAAGGTAGTGTGTCTGGTAGTAGGTACCTGTACCTAGGTAGGTATGTAGGTAATCTATACTTACATACTTTTATAATAAATAAGCATCGATCAAAAATTTCCCGGCCTCCCCCGGCGAAATTTTTGATCGATGTAAATAAGTAATATTTTTAAGTAGGTAAGGTAGGTACCTACTTAGTTGAATTTAAAAAAGAGCAATAGTTGGAGACAGCCGGAGTTTTGTAGGTAGACCTACTTACCTTACATAAGCGTTGCTGTTTATGTAGGTTTGGTGGGTACGGATTGGGCCCGACGAAGTTCATAGGGTTGGTTGGTTCCTTCTGTTCCTTAAAGGTACCTACCTTATGCAATTGGCGCCGACTGCTCGTAACATCGAAAATCAAAGAAAGATATAGAAAACTTTTGTAGGTAACCAATAATTATTTAATACCGTTTACTTTACCGATAAAATTAATAGTATATTAATTTACCGGCCTCATGCTTCAAAAGTAACGTAACTAACGTTACCAGTTTTGGTAAGTGGTAGTGTTGAGCGGAAGTAACGATACGACAATTTTATCGGTATATGAAGCCATGAATAAATACCACTATACAACAGAAACGTCTGTTTATTTGTCTGTCTTTACGATGGCATGCAAAAAAAAGGGCTGTGTTGTGTTGTGATGTGATTACGTTCGTCCAAGAAGAGGACAGACAGAGTGCCACTTACCGCGACGCTAAAATAACGTCTCTGCGTGGGTTTAGCTTCAGAGAGAGATTTTGTCTTACGAAGTTATTGTATTCTCTTTGAGATTTTGTTTTGTAATGTGAAGTGAACATCAATGTGAATAGTGAATCGAATGAATTTGTAGATTTTGTAGTTTATTCCAGAGGTTTATTCATTCAAATTCAAATGTATATTGTGGAATCTTAAGTAAAAACTTTGTGGATTTTCTATAAAATTAAGTACAACTTCTGCCTGACTCAAGATATGATATATCACATAATATGGATTATAACGTCTCTAAAACTGATGTTCATACCGGCGTAGTATGTTTTCAGTTTTTGGTGTTATTTTGCAGTAAAGAAGTTCCTTGTTCTTCGGTTTTGTAGATAGATTTTAATGGATAAATTTCTTTTCCAGTCATTCTACAGATTTCGAAGTTCACAGGAACTGGTTAGCCATAACACACAATCTGTCAACTGATAAATGGTACTATGATTCGACATCAGAATGGACCCTTGACTACCCTCCTTTATTTGCATGGCTTGAGTGTGGATTATCTTACATTGCCAAGTTTTTTGACCCTGAAATGTTGGTCCTCAGTAACTTGAACTATGCATCTTTAATGACAGTTTTGTTTCAACGACTGTCGGTTATTGTGCTTGACATTTTATACATTAATGGAGTAAGAAGGTAAGTTCTGCTAAAATAGTAATAAGTAGAAATGAAGCAATCTCTCCTACTTAAACTTAGAGGAATCAAAATAGTTATTATATATATATTTATATATTTCAGCTGCACTAAACTTCTTAGTTCCGGTGAGGCTATTGCATTTTTACTACTTGTGACATGCCCTGGGTTATTGATGGTGGATCACATACATTTTCAATACAATGGATTTATGTATGGGATATTGATGTACTCAATATCAAAAATGATCCAAGTAAGTCTATTTTCACTATTCTTCTCATTCATATTACATTCTTTTTATTCTAGGACTAGCTGCGCCCCGCGGCTTCACACACTTTGTTCCTATGAAAACATTAAAAGGTGATTTTCATCCCACGGGAACAGATTTATGGGATAAAAAGTAGCCTATGTTTTATTTGTAGCCAGTATTAGAATTACCTGTATGCAAAATTTCAGCCAGATCTGTTCAGTAGTTTTGGTGTGAAGAGGTAACAAACATCCATCCATACATCCATACATCCATCCAAACTTTCGCCTTTATAATATTAGTGTGATATAATTAAGAGGACTCATAAGGTGCCCCAGGCAAAGGTCCTAGTCATGTTAGATGTAATGTATTAGGTATATCAGTTACATAAGTGTGTACCCAAAATGTAAGACTTGCTTTGTGTGGTTTGTCAACCATAAAGAAAAATGCTGTTTCTTTGTTTCTTTTATATAATCCTACCATAGCTTAGGTCACACTTTAAAATAATAAATTTACCTGTTTCTTTTTTCAGACCAAACACCTGCAGGCTGCATTTTGGTTTGCATTGCTGCTAAATATAAAACACATATTCCTATACATTGCACCTGTGTATGTAGTGTATTTATTTAGAGCATACTGCTTTACCATTTCTTCTGAGGATGGAGAGCATGCCCCCTGGTTTTCGTTTGAAATCATGAACATCTTCAAACTGGGCTTTGTTGTATTAATGGTACTTGCAGCATCTTTTGGACCGTTTATTAAACATTTACCTCAGGTAATGTATAATTCATAAATAAATGTATCAAAATAAGTTAGTTTATAATATTTCTTCAGAGCAGCACCTCCACTAAATAACAAAGATTAAAAAAAAAGTTGTTATCTATTGTACTTGAATTGACTTGACACTATTTTACAGAGTTTTGAATGCTCATGTTTTTGAGTCCTGATTTTTTAAAATGTTATTTTAATAAATAGTGCTAGACTAGATAATCCACACAGCATCATCTAGCCCTAAGCTTAGCAGAGCATGTGTGCTTAACACAATACATTACATAGAAAGATTTTTTATTATACATAGAAAATACCCAGAGCACTCCGAACAAATATTAGTAGATCAAACAAACATTTATCCCTATTGGGGAATCGAACCTGCAACCTCCAAACTGCTTAAGAAGCCAATATGGGTGATTAAACAGTTACATTACATTTATAGTTCAATTTTTAAAATTCAGTCCTAGAAAAAAATAAGCTCAATTTTTTTTATACACTTCGAGAAAAAAATAAGCTTGAATCCTAGTACTTAAATTTAATCATAGACGGCACAAAAGAACACAAATAAAATAGTTTTAGAACTGCTAGGGTGTGAGCTTATCAAAACATTAAGTACATATTTTTACATTTTATGTTACAAAACATAATTACGTAATCATAAGTCGATAAGTAATATAATAATAGATAAGAAGTATACTTATAGATAAAAAAGGTTGTAGTTAAAGGTTGTAGTTAAAAAAAGTTCTACAGAATTTGCAAGCATTAGAAGAGCATTTGCATTAATAACATAATAATTTTTGTATACAAACATTTTATAGTTGCTGCTAAGGCTGTTTCCATTTAAACGGGGCCTGTGCCACGCCTATTGGGCTCCTAACTTCTGGGCTGCTTACAACTTTGCTGACAAAGCACTCCAACATATATGTAAGGCTTACAATTTTTATATTTGTCATCTTAAAGGGCCAGTGACCAGCCAGTAGAAATAATGTAAAATACTTTTTTACAATGTACGTAACATTGTAAAAAAGTAACTCGTTTTTTTATACGAATAAGATTTTTAGATGCTAAGGTAGCCTGTTAGAAGTCGAATTATTTTTACAGGTATGCCAAATTTTATCTTAATCTGTGTAGTACTTTCGGAGATGTGTTGTTACTACTTTATTTTATTTTATTTTTACTACAACCATCGATCATAAAATCGCCGCCCCCAAATTTTTGATCGATGACTACAACCCAACAAAACATCTATGCAAAATTTCATCCCAATCTGTTCAGTGATTTTTCCTTGAAAAGATTCATCAAACCTAGGTACTGACTGACCTGACTTACGTTCTCTTAATCTACGTTAAGTTCTTTGCATTTATAGTGTTAGTGTGATTGAAAAACGACATTTTGTTGTTTCAGTGCCTAAGTTCGGCATAACTGTAAAAAAAACCGAAGCCGCCATGACAGGGGGTTTAGTCCAAGAGTTCGAACACACGGTGCTTCCTTCCATCACGCCAGCTATCACGTTCGCACTGACTGCCTTGGCTATGTTGCCTGCTCTGGTCAAAATGTGGGATTTGTGCGCCGATAGGCGGTACAGGCCGCTGAGTTTTATCAGGTAAGGTCATACAAGTTCATTGGGTTTACTTTTATCAATCAACTCTGATTCAGAATCCAAGATATTTTATGTCAACAAAGACATTCAGCAATGAAAACAAATCTCATAAAAATAACAGAAAACAACAGAAAACAACCAGGTAATAAATACTAAAAGGCTAGGCTATCACAAAAAACTAAAACACTAACACCCGGTTTCTCGAATGCTTGTCATACTATATGGATAGTCAACGGCTTGTTACCTATATACGCACTGCGGAATCTGACAGCGTGAATTTTAATCTCGCGGAATATAACCTGCGTGCTTAACGTAACTTACACGTACGACGAATAAAATTCCTTGCTATTTTAGCTACTTACAACTTTATAGTGCTCCAAACATTCATATTTTTCCGCTAGTGAACTTCCATTAAGTTACAGAATTCTGCAAAAAAAACTACGCGAGTAATAAAAGCAGTGCCCTGACAAATTGTCAACAATTTGTCAAAATAATAAGCGTTCGAGAAACCGGGGGTAACTTCAACAACGCATAATCCAAAAATGTTTAAGAACCCGTTAACGAAAGAGAGGCCAATTAAATGATGAATGAAATCTTTTAAATCCATAAATTGTTTCGAGCTTCTGTGCTTAGCTTCCTGATGATATCAAAATGTCGTAAAATATTTACCAACAACATTCCTTAGGATTTGAACCTATGGTTTATCCATTTTCAGATTTAATTGTAAGCTATTTTTATTGAAGGGAGGATCTAAAATCGACAAGTAATGTAAATTACGTATAAAAGGACGCGCCAACAAAGTGAATTTTAGGTTAAGTATGGGCGGTTCGTTAACGTTAATGCTCCATTCAAAATGGATACGATATAGTAACAAAAAATATCCAGTTAGTTTTTGTTTACTAGCATTCCACATCGAATTTTGCTAGTTTATACTTACTCTATATGAATTCATTGTTTTTGTTACAGATGCATCATCATTTGCGCAACATGTTCATTTATGTTCAGTTGGCATGTTCACGAAAAAGCGATCCTGATGATATTGATACCGCTGAGGTGAGATTCACTCATTTGTGAAGGTTGTTAAAAGAATAGAATAGAATAGAATTATTTATTCGGGTAAAATAGTTTTTCCTCTTGCATTCCATTACGCCTGTAATGTACTTTCTGCCTTATTTTTGGAAAATAAATAAGCAACTTTCTGAGAAGGTGAAAACAGCATGAGGTACATTTCGGTTTGAAGTGCCATAAAGCCTTTGCTAGGTTTAAATTAAATTGACCAAAGTTCTCACCTGGTTCAGTTCAGTTCAGTTAGCTATTTTTAGAATAACTACCTACAATAAAATCTAAGGTAATCTGATTAATATCGGGTGCCTATTAAAAAAAAACATTAATTATATAATATTAAGTTATTTTTTAAGAGCATGGGGTACTTTACTTACTTTACCACCCACCCATCATTGGGTGGTCGGTATGTAACGAAAAAAATAAGGAATAATTATGTTCATAAAAAATAACCTTATTGATCATATAATTTCAAAATTACTGTTAAAAAAATTACTTACTTCAAAATTACTTCTGAATAGTGAAAGAAATGGCGTACTTAATAGATGGTACATTCGTCACTTGTGTTATAAAAAACTCAGGGTTTTAACTGTTATAATTTTTTTACAAGGGCTTTTTTATCCCGATAAATTGCGTGCGAATTCGCAGGCAGCAGCTAATACTATATTATTATGACAACTTCAGTGCCAGTCAGCCTGCGACGCACGAGGTTGCGGGTTCGATTCCCGCCTCGGGACAAATGTGTGTACGATCTGCAGATGGGACAGGGTGTTCTGGTGTCTATAATCTTCCTTTTGTTCCAGCTTCATGTCAGTCCTGGGCGATCAAGACGCGAAATTCTTCCTAATCCTGTCAACAGTTGGCCACTATTCTTTATTCCCTCTACTCTACCCCAAAAGTCTTCTCGGCATAAAACTCTTCTTATTACTCACCCACGTGAGCATAGCATTCTCTTACATACCGCCCCTGTATGATGGAAAGAACAGAGTTGCCAGAAGGTCGTTTTTGCAACTGCCTATGTTGAATTATTTAGAATCTATGTATTTGTATGGACTGATAGTTTTGTGCCTTTATGAAAACGTGGTGCATGTGGTGTGGGGGCTGCATAAGACGCTACCGTTTTTACCGTTGATGTTAACTTCCGTGTATTGTGCGATAGGTGTTCTTTACTTCTGGGTTAGATATTATATTTATTTTTTGACTTTTAATCTAAGTGTACCTACTGTTGTTACACCTACTTTGTTGAATTATCTTAAGAAACATAGCTAAAAGGCTGCGTAGTTTGCAATGTACCTAGGTGTAAATGAGTATAGCTGAATTGAATTTTATTTCATTATGAATATAAGCGGGTAAACTCCGAATCTTGTTTGTGTTGGAAGAAAACAAAAAAAAAAAATTTGCTACTAAATGTATTTTTTTTCACCAAATAGATAATAAAGTGGCTCATATTAATCTATACACTAGTCTAACTCGATGTAGAATGTTTGTAAACAGAACGCCCATACTTCACACTAATATTATAAATGCGAAAGTTTGTATGGATGGATGGATGTTTGTTAACTTTTCACGCCAAAGCTAGTGAACGGATCGGGCTGACATTTTGCATACAGGTGATTCTAATCAGGCTACACGTAGGGGCTCGAATAAGCGCACGCGGCCAGTGCGAAATCTGTTACGCTGTTCTGGTACGCAGAGTCGGCTAGCTTCACTTAGTAGTATAGGGCAGTCCAGGCCCGGATTAAGAGATCCAGGACCCCTAGGCACTTCGTATTTGAGGGCCCCCCTGCACCATCAAGCACCCCCCCCCCCCCTAGCCAGTCGATCAAGTATATTCTACATCAAATTCTCATCTGATTTCATTATTTTCTAGTCCCAAATTGTTAGGTTGCATTGTAAGGCAGGTAATTTCATGATTCTATCAAAATAAGATAAAAATTGTCGATAAAAAGTAGCCTATGTTTGATTCTAGGGTATGTATATAATTACTTGTATGCAAAATTTCAGCCCGAAGCCATTACAAAAGTCAAATACATCGACAGAATCCAATTCGGAAAGTATGAAATTGATACATGGTACTTCAGCCCTTATCTTGAAGAGTACGGTAAACAGTCAAAGCTCTGGATTTGTGAATACTGTTTAAAATACATGAGACTGCCATTGCCAATTATTGTCATCTATTTTCGGCAGTCCATCGTGCCTCGCAGAATCTTGCATAGAGTAAGTAATTGGTCGTCTCTCCTTCTGGTTTCTAAAGAATTGAAACCTAATTAATGTACCTTGTAGGAATTTTGTTGGGTACATGAAGGGATAGTAAATAAAAACTTTCTTATAGCTTACGCTGCTAAACTTTTTTGAACCTGCTTTAGCATAAGCGTATAAGTAACTTCATAGGGGTTCCAAATGCAAGAACTATATTCAAGTTTGGAGCGGATAAAGGATGTAAAGAGTATATATATAGTATATACTATATATATACTCTTTACATAGAATAGAGTATATATAAGTGAACTTTGTAAGTTTTTTATGATGATAAATTATTTTAAGAGAAGATCCTTCCTACAATAAATATTGCTCATCTGCAATTCGACGCCAAGCAAGTGACTTTTAAGTATTTGTGTCGTAGTTTGTTTACGAATATTCTATATGCAGTTTGGCTAGTGTAGGTAAGTATAGGTATAAAAACATACAAATTGTATGTTCTCCATACTCTCGCATTCAGTGTTCTCGTAGCTTCCTCGCTTCGTTCCTGAGTTAGGTATTCTAGAATCCAGAGTTGCTCTAAGGATTTAATGCCCGTAACGTACGTAAGACACTGCTTTGAACCCTCGCTCTCGCTCGGTGCATAATCTACTATATTACATACTTACTCTACTTGCGAGTACTTCCGTAATGAATTCGTCAAACTACGATAGTTTTTAGGGTTCCGAACCCAAAGGGTAAAACGGGATCCTATCGCTAACCGCTGTCCGCCTGTCACCAGGCTAAAAAAAAAACAGAAAAAGAATAGACCAAAAAAAATAATTTTATGAATATTTAATTGGGCTCCCATAAAACAAACATGGTTTATTTGCTGTTTCAATAGATAGTTAATGGTACGGAACCCTTCGTGCGCGAGTCGACTCGCATTTGGCCTGTTTTTTTGCAGTAAGTTATATTTTCAATGTTGAAGTCGGTTTATAGTTTTTTTTTTATAGGCATGCAGTTTCCATTTCATGTCGATTTGAGATCCTTCTGATATCTGATATCAATAAAGATGTTTTAAAAGGTAGGATCAGCTAATGATGATAATTGCTTGTTTTCATAATACAAGACGTAGCAATATCGACACGTCCATGTGTTTACATTGACTGAAGAGAGCCTCGAGTCGATATTGTTATGAATATTCATTGGAGAGGCGACACTACCTAATTTGTTTTTGTAGGAATTCGTTGTCTATTATGCGAATATATAATTACTGGTTCTTTTGTTTATTGAGTATTTTTTTGTGCCTAGGCTAGTGAAACTATCTTTGTACATCTCTTGTGTGGCCTTGTTGGTGTTTATCTCATGGAGGGTAATGCCCATAATCCCCACGCTGGGCATGCGGGTTGGGGATTGCAGTTCTGTGGTAGAATTGTTTTACAGGGGGCACTGCTGCCCGCCCCCTGGTGGATATCCCTTAGTCGCCTCTTACGACACCCATGGGAAGAGTCGGGGTGGTGCAAATTCTAAGCAAGTACCGCAAAGCTAGCCAGGACCACACAGCTTTTTTTCCAATTTAGGTTGAATCCACGTCGTTTCGAGGTCGAGCCGACGTACATTTTGGCCACCGGAAAATATGTAACCTAAAATGGCGCATTAAATGCACCTATTTTAGGGTAGGTAAGTAACAAATTTTCCCATAAATTTTATCGTAATTTTTACTCTAAATATTTGGGTATGATATAATAGAGAAGCGCCGGCGGCGGCGGCGCCGAGTACAAGTTTAACCGAGTACCTACCTATACTTTCAGAGTTTACTAGGTTTGATGTTTAGCACCCGCCGATGTCCGATTTTGATTTATATTGTAAGTATGATAAAATTCCGTCTAAACTTGGTCGGATTGTTAGCTTGGCTTAGCTACACAAAACCTACGTTTTGTTGATCTACGTCGTCAAATGCGGAAATGAAACGAACCAAAGTTCTTTATTACTTTACAAGCTTTGCTTAGCATGGGGCTAGATGATGCTGTGTGGATTGTCCAGCATTATTTATTTATTCTGATTTCACAACTCACTTTACGGTAGCATAGTTTAATTAGGTACCTACCTAGCTACCTACGTTCTTTATCGAGTTGTTTCAAATTCAGGAAACCATTGCATGCCTAGCCCTATACAAAATATACCTAGGTAGGTACCTACAAACTAGAGGTTAATAACTCTGAAACATAATAAATACCAGTTCAGTGCTTGCTGCATGCACCGGATAGATAACAATTTCAGCAGATAGGCAATAAAACGTTGAATCACCGAATGAACATCTTCCGCGCCATTTCACTTTTATTTTCAAACTTCCAATCCAATGAGTCGAGCGATTGAACCTATTACGAATAACTTTACCTACCGATTCATGTGTGAACGAGAAAAATATTCCGATATTTCCGGCCTGAATGTCCTGAAACGTAAGGAAGCTGCTTATCGAGTTTATGTATTGTTATTGGATTGCGGGAACGCCGTTTTTATTTTAACTTTTTCTGGTATTGCTCCCCTAATATAATACCCACACATAGGCTCTTATCAGATAACACGCTATCAGTCACGAATATTGATCGCGTTAACTTTTTACCGACTTCGTGAGAAGGTTCTTTTTTCGTCGTCGGTGTGTTTTTTTACCGACTTCAGGAGGAAGTTCTATGTTCGATTTTTAATAGTAGGTACATTGTTACCCAAGGGATGAAAGTAACTTATTTAGTCCCGAGACGGACGCTCGGGCGCTAATAGTTCGAGGGACTAAATGTTACTTTCACCTGAGGTAAACACTGTGCTTTTCATTACGAATACAAGGAAAGTAAAAATAAAAATATGAACCAGCTGAAGAAAACATTCGTTAATTTTATTTCACATAAATCAACAACTTAGGCGAGATATTTATTCCAAGTCTATGGTAAAATCGAGCAATTATAAGATATAGATAGTGAAAGGTTTTTTCCATGTACCTCTTGAGAAGTGAAAACTTTGGATTTTTTTTGGTGAAATCCATCATTTTGCTCTCCATCATCAGCCTTTGAGAAACGACGAGGTCTCGCTAAATCCTTCAAATGTACATTGTGTTTAGTACTTACTTATTGTTGTCTTTATCATAGAATACACGCTCCATAATGTTGAAGGTTTGTAAGTCTTTGAGAATTCGTTAAAATATAACAACAAAAAGTTTTCTTAAAACGATTTCACTATTTACTCAGCGCGCCATTTCATAAAATCGTACGATTTTAGGTAGTTACCTTCATTTTCATTTAGGTGGTAAAAGGTTTTCCACTACTGCTTTAGCCTCTTCTTTTAATCAGGCGTTAAATCTATGTCTATATCAATGACTGAACTCATTGTACCTAATAATCACACAAAACTCTACAACTTGAAAAATCTAATGAAGATAGGATTGATGTTCTTCCGCTTTTTTTCTTAGGCATATACAATCCTCTTTAGAGATGGCAGAATATAGCCATGTTAGGTCTCGCTATTCTACCATGGTAGAATACCGTAACTATTCTAAGTACCTACCATTATTTTTTAACATCTATACCTATATGGTAAATATTTTGCCGAAATCTATAGAAAGTTGATATATGTATAAACAAGAGGCTTACAAAGTTGATGCATGGAGGAACTCCAAAAAGTACTTGTATCAATGAAGACGGATAGCATAGAACGAAGGAAGATCAGTTCTGGACTGATGATTTTATTAGGGTTTTGTAGGTACGCGTAAGGGTCTCAAAATTTTCACCTATTACTAAGCCTACTGTCTGACTGTCAGCGGGCTGTATTTTATGAACCGTAATAGTTGGCAGTGGACATTTTGACAGAGTGTGTGTTTCTATTGTTACTTTAAAGATAAATCATCATCTGCGACAATCTCATCAATAACAAAACCATAAAATTTAAGTCGGTTTATGGTTTTTTTAAACAAACCCAATTATTACATTTGTATTTTACTGCATAGGTACCCATGACTTCAAGTTTACGGCCATGCTGGAGAATGAAATGAAATGAAAATGAAAATGACAAAATATTTTATTGTAGTAACAATTTAATCTAACAGATATTTTCCGAATGCAAGAAGACTGCCGGTGTAGGTACCTGATTGATGTTGGAGGCCCGAAGATAGCTACTTGTAGAAAATTTCCAGCAAATAAATGATTTTTTTATAAATAGGCAATTAGGCATTTCAAAAGTAGATAACTCATGTTTATTACACGTGGAAAATGTAAAATATACTTATACAAATATTGAAATCGTTAGATTAGGCCCTTACCGTAGTGAGACCGCGCCGTTTGCTGAAAACCTTACTTTAACTATGTAAGCAAATAATCAAGAAAACTAAAACTAGATAAAGTAAACCTATAGCCTTACCTGTGACAATCTGAACTTATGCGTACCTATAGGCTTCCATAAACACCAATTGTATTATAGTTTTAGAGTTAAATAAACACTTAAACCTAAACAGAACACAATTAACAGAAAAAAACATTTACAAGTGACATAAAATTTCAACTTTCTATGATAGGTTCAAAGTCGGTGCAAAATTGGCGCTAGTGGCAGTGGATATATTATTTGATATCGGTTAAACGTAATTACTTTTGTTTAACGACCTCGCGGTGGGCGAAGGTCCGCCTGCGACGCAAGAGGTGGCGGGTTCGATTCCCGCCTCGGAACAAATGGGTGTACGATCTGCAGACATTTGTGTAGGGCGTTCTAGATGTTTTCTACGTATAATAAAAAAATATCTATCTATGTAGTGTATTGTATTATGTATATCAGTTATTTAGTACCCATAACAAGCTCTGCTTAGCTTGGGGCTAGATAATGCTGTGTGAATTATCCAGAATAACCTATTTAATTTCATAGTTTTTTTAATACATTTTGGGGTCGGTTTCTGAGATATTAAGAGATTCCAAATTATCAGCGGGTTCCATATACCACCTCTTCCTATACTTTGTAAAAGACCTTGCACGGTTAGCTTGGAAGGCTGTAAGCACGTAGTGAGCTAAAGCCAATCCATAATCCGTCGCCGGAGAGGTGTTCAATCTACTCGGCAGCCGTAAACCCGTGTTTCGTACACGTAAACTATGGCGCGTGCTCTCGCAAAATCAATGACATTGGTTGCACACTCTACTTAAAGTGACGATACGAGAGTAGAGGGGTATCTATAGTACATTAAAATAAAAACATTTTTCTAAAGTATTTTTTAGGGAACGCGTAGACGAAATTTCATTGCAATATGATTAGGTACCTATAACATGCAAATAAAACTGCTTTTCTCGTAGAAGTAGGTAAGATACCTATCTGTCTAAAAATGAAGATTTAGAGGTATCTGCGATTTTTTACGATCGAGTCAAGTCAATCGTGTTTTAACTCCAATAATTTATGTTTTTTTGCCTTAAAATTGATTTTCCGTAAAGTCAAAACAAGGGTTTTGGGACTTGGGACTCCCTTCACCTTAAGGTCAGCTTATCCTTGTCGATCTCTTGTCGATACAACAGAACTACAGTATTTTAACCACAGATGATAGAATCCGTTATCTCTGTGCTTTAAACATTCTGACTCTGTAAACATAGGCATCAATAGACACTTAATAAATATGAATAGCTCGAATTCGAACTGTCTATGCAGAAATATCAATAAAATAATGAACGAACAAAATAGTTAATCAGGAAGGACGGAAGAATATCGGTAACTTTAGTAGGGTTCCATACCGTATTATTTATTGGTCGTGTGGTGCCAGCTTAGAATTTGCACCACCCCAACTCTTCCCGCGGGTGTCGTAAGAGGCGACAAAGGGATATCCATCGGGGGCGGCAGCAGCGCCTACTGCAGAATAATTTTACCATCAAACTGCGATCCCGACACGCATGCCTAGGGAGCTGTCTATTGATCACGTGATGTTCTTTTTTAACCCCCCCTCCTCCTTGATACATGGTGAGGTTCAAGACTATCGGGGGGTAGTCCAATAGTCCCATCCAAATGGGATCAATAAGAGTCATGCCGAAGTATGAGTCCAGATAATTCCCGGCTTAAAGGCGTCATTCTTATTTCGACGCGAACGATTGATTGAACGCGCTTCTGCCACGTGATTGTCCAAAAAAATAAATATGTACACGTAACGCCGATTTTCGGTTCGGATAAACGTGATATATAACTACCCATAATCTACTCATGTATCTCCCCATATATCTAAAAACGGTTTGAAAACATTTAAATTAAAACGGCCCCTACCACAACCCTGAACCACAAAAAATTGTTTACGAATAAAATATGAAAAGTTGAAAATATAATCGAACTGGAAATAATTGGCCGTTGAGTTAGAAATATGTCCAGTGATGCGTTTGGCTCTCGTCGACCTACCTGTGTCTATGTTGACTTATCCAAACGGCGGCCATTTGCAAAATATTTTGTAATAAATCTTTTTTGATAGGTAAGTACTAGGTACCTATATTCCAGTACCTACATAGGGCATCTTAGGGCGTAGTCTAAATAACATTCCTTTAAAGATTCGGTCGTATAACACCCGCCCTTATTATAATGTATTTATTTTAAAATCATTTTTCATTACTCATACTCTGAAAGTAGGTCAGAAGTTGCCTGCGCAGCGGGATGAAAGTTATACTAGTAAGATAAAAAGTAATGACAAGTAAAAAACAAATGACAGCTGTCACTTTACTTTTATATTGAATCATGCATTCTACCTTTCTATACAGCCACTCAACTTCAACTTCTTATGAGATGGCTTTTGCGTCTGGCTTGACGCAATTCATACAGCCATTCAATTACAGCATGATGTAAAATTGAAATAAATTAAAGGTAAAATGCCATATTATAATTTACTTTCAACTATCTCATTAAAATAACATAGACTTCGGCAAAATATTTACCATTTTTGAAATGATAAAAAAATAATGGTAGAATAGATCTCGGTATTCTTCCATGTTTATAAAAGAAAGCGGGAAAACGGCAATCCTATCTTCATTTGATTTTTCGAGTTTGGGTTTTAATTTTTCGTTGTTTTGTTTATTACAATGAGTATAGACAGTGATATAGACATAAATTTAACGCCTGATTTTATAAAAGAAGAGGCTAAAGCAGTAGTGGAAAACCTTTTACTACCTAAATCAAAATGAAGGTATTAAGGTAAATGGCGCTCTGAGTAAATAGTGTAATGAAAACGTTTTGTTATTATATTTAAACGAATTCTGAAAGGCTTACTTAAACCTTCAATATGATGGAGCGTATATTCTATGTTGAAGACAATATTACTACTGGAACTAAACACAATAAAGAATTTCGAGAGACTAACATCGTTTCTCAAAAGGCAAAATGATGGATTTAACAAAAAAAACAATGCTTTCATTTCTCAAAAGGTAGTTGGAAAAAACCTTTCACTATAACTACTAATTGCTCTAAGTTTACCATAGACTTTAAATAAATGTCTTATGTGAGTTGTTGATTTATGTATTTTTTCTTTAGCTCATTCATATTTTTATTTTTACTTTCCTTGTATTCGTAATGAAAAGCACAGTGTTTACCTCGGGCGAAAGAAACATTTAGTCCCTCGCTACGCTCGGGCGCCAAACCCCGTCTCGTGACTAAATAGGTTTCTTTCATCCCTTGGGTAACAATGTACCTACTATTTACATTATTTACCAAAACATGCATATAAGTTTTTTTCATAGTAAATTTTCCGTAACTAACTAATCAAATCTAAGTTTTCTTACCTACTCTAGATTTCTTCGATACTAGCTTAGCCTAAGAAAAATAAGCATGCTTATTGTTCTCTTTTTGAACAGACTCTACCTATTTTGTTTTATATCTACATAGTAAAGAATGTGCAACTTTGCTGTCATAAATACTTGTTAAGTAGAGGACTTTAAATTTTAAAAGCTCTCTTTCGAGTAAGAAGGTTAGAATAATGTAGGTATATTGGTAGGCAAAGGTACAAACCACCCCTCCTAGGGTGATGAACTAAGTAGAATCTTATTTGATCACACGGTAGAGTACACACGATCAAAGCTGCTTTATATGTGCGATCGCCTGTGACTGAGCCCGGGAAATTAAAGCGACACACTTGCGCAATTTTTGTTTGGCTAAGCTTAGGTTTGTGCCGCACTGGGAAATGCAAATACCTTGAAGGGGCCTTATTTGCCCTATTTGACTTACCTTAAGAAATATCTTACGCTGCCGTAAGGAATTCCTTATATTCTTAATAATATAGGTAGACCTACCATTAGGATTTATATATCGGTACGAAACTTACGCATATTCCGTACCGTACCTAAGCATTATACGGAATATCCGTAAAGTGTTTGTAATACCTACCTACCTATAATATAAGTAATTACCTATAATTATATGTTTGTATTTGTAATAGGCAGCGCTTAAGGTGTCTGGTAAATCATGTGGCAATAAACCCGGAAAAACACAGAGCAGGCTTGCGAGACCAAAGAAAATCTAAATATCCATATAACCCTAACCACAATCTTTCATCTGAGCCCTGGGCTGGTTCTGAAAAGGTTTTTCAGGATTTAAAGGTACTCAATACAAAAAGAACTATAACAAAATGCGATTTTAATGTTTGTGCAAATGCAACAAACAGACAGTTAAATGAATCGAATTGTAAATCAAAATCTTTATTTGCGTAGTTTTGTAGTAAAGTGCTAAAGCCTTTTACCATATTCGGTGCTCACAATAGCTTCCTTCCGTATTGGAAATAAGTTTGAGCATTTTATAAGTTTTAAGGTTTAAAGTTGGATGCACTATTATCATAACTTTATATTCAGTGGCGTCGAGAGTAAAACTAGTAGAGACATCGTAAATTCGACCAAACTTACAAACACGCTAGAATTTCCGATTTGCAAGTTATAGCTGTCCATAATTTTTAATACTCTTGCAAATGCAAGTTACTTCTGTGTGTTAGTCTAGAAATGTAGAGAGATGCTTTAGAAAATCAACTTTCACCCGCGGCTTCTCATGTATTTTTCTGGGATGGAAAGAATATCTGCTCAGCTGCTTTGGCGTGAAAATATTGCAGATATATTTTGATGCTTGTTCTCACGCTAAAACTACTGAACGTCGTCGGGCTGAAATTGTGCATAGCTCTAGTCTAAACCCTGGAATAAGACATGAACTTCTTTTAGCATCCCTATTAGTTTGTGTTACGGAGTGACTTAGAGACAGACATAAGCATTATTAAGCGCGATTTCGGCGGCGCAGCCGGGCGCCCCCGCAGCCGCCAGCAAGACGCAGCTTCAAAAGAAGCAAGATCGCAGGACGCGGAAACGCCTCGGACAAGCCGAATCTCGGCGGCCGAATCACAGGCAGTGTGTGTCAAAGTATGCGTTTTAATACAAAATGTACTGCATGTAAATATCGCAAATCGCGCGACACAGGACGCGCTTAAAAATTAGCGGCGATGTGAGTAGGGCTTTACTTTATTTTACCATAATTTATTGCAGCAATGCTATGCAAAGCTCTATGGCTCTATGGCTTTGCATTGTTTGGAAATATTTCTTATATTATTATTAAATACATATTTATATTACTTTCTTATAAACAATATTATTGATTCCACTCCAAATAGTAAACAAATAACAATTATTGACAGCCAAACAGCGTAAAGTAGGGGTTAGCGGGCTGCGAATTCACCGCAAGCGTTTCGAACTCTACCAGAGTTCCATGCTTTGGCGTTCAAACCTTTAGGCGCCGCGCGCAGCTCGGATGTCTGTGGTTCAAACCGAAGGTCAAACATAATTTATAAACGTCAAAACAAAGGAGAGTCAAAACCAAAGAGAATACAACAAAACAAAGCGTAACGTTATGCCAAAAATCATATTTTTTCCTGTTCAGTCCAAAGAGAATACAATAACTTCGTAGTAGGTACTTTCTATAAGTTTGCTTTTACCTCAGAATCCAGTTTCCATTCTTTATCCAGTTTCTTTGTTTTCTTTCGATTATAGTAAATCTATAATTTATTGGTAATTTTAGTTTTTAGAAAGTACCTACGAGTAACTACCTACAGTACAGCGTATTATTTTCTATACTTGTCTAAGTAGTAGGAGTAGGTTCACCATAAGTGTAAAAATGTCTGACGACGACGATGAAGAAGGCTTTTGGGGCTTGTACGAAAATGGACATTGGGCTTGGAATGAAAACGAAATGGTATATGTGAGGTAAGCTAGGACAATTCTAATATTTTAAAGAGCACACTGTGTGCTCTTAAGTATTATTGTTCTTGCTAGTAGGTAGGTTACTGCTGTTAGTGGTAAGTAGAACAACACACACCACAAGGTGACAAATAACCCCTCCACCTCAGCCCATAGGTATCGTGAGTGCTGACTAGGAGAACCCACCGAGAATGAGAAGCAATTTCCTTCTGTGTTTTATTCAACACCTCAAATGCGATCACTGATCTGCCTGCCAAGTGTGGTGATTATAGCAAAACGACTCTAATTTGAGGGAGGATATAGGTACAATACACAACTATTTATTGTAGGTATTGAAAGTTCAGCCGTGGACGTTTGTGTGCTGATGAAGATGAGCATCGACAATCGATATGATATAGGCGGTAAAGATAGATAAATTTTGTATTGAGTTCAACAGCACGAGAAAAAAAAACTGAATTATATAATAGATAAAATAATTTAATTTAATGTTATATGATTTAATCTAATGTTGTATAAATTTAATTTAAATGAATTTGAATATGAATTTTATTATATTTTATAAATAACTTTAGTCACTAACATTTAACACCTTCATGGCCCAAGACGCAGGTGCCAGTCTCTATCTGCGTGGAGCTGCGGCGCGCCCCTGCGTGTCGCACCGCAGATCTGGGCAGTGAATGCGTTATACACTAAACACTAACACCTTCATGGCTTAAGACGCAGGTGCCAGTCTCTATCTGCGTGGAGCTGCGGCGTGCCCCTGCGGGTCGCAGAGCTGGGCAGTGAATGCGTTAATATAAGAAACTGTACTAACAAACTATGGATTTATTTATCTGAAAATAAAAAGAATTTGAATTTGAATTTGAATAATAGGTACGTAGAAATTTATTACATACCTACTTATTAGAGACAAAAAAAAGCAACAACAAATCTACACACAATACTGAGGTACTCTAAATCTACATTTAATATTAGTATTTTTGTATTTTTATGTTTGTAACATCGATCAGGTATATCGCGGGGCCGCCGCGCCGCCGGCGAAAACTTTGATCGATAATTTGTAACGAATAAACGCAAAAACCACTTGAGCGAACTACACTAGTAATGCTACACTATCCCTGAGTAACAACTTGTGCGGAGCCCAAAACGGTCAGTCTCAGCTTTGTGCTTTTCTGACGGAAATGTACAAAACAGCGCTGGTTTAATTAGGTACCTCTTCAATAGTCTCGGTACCTTTACATACATATTGACGACCTCTGGCGCGGTGGGCAAAGGCCCGCTTGCGACGTAGGAGGTTTCGGGTTCGATTCACGCCTTCGTATTTGTACACACATTTGTTCGCCGCCGAACAAATGTGTGTACGATCTCCAGATATTTATTCAGGGCGCTCTGGATATTTTTTATGTATAATAAAAAATATCTATATGTGTAGTGTAATCAGTTATCTAGTTCCCATAATACAAGCTCTGTTTAGCTTGGGGCTAGATAATGCTGTGTAAATTGTCCAAATTTATTTATTACTATATTTACTTATATACATTTCATTTTTAGTGATATACCCCCAAAGGCACAACAAGATATTCAAATACTTATAACCAAAATGCCAACCGGCACTATCGAGTTCAGAGATGATTTGGATTTATTGGAGCAGGTAAACAAACAGAGTTACAGCACCCATAATATTCTTAGTTGTTTCCTCCAGATTTTCTCGAGTCGACTCAACCTCACTCCAACAAAATCGTATTCTCAGCTGACGACGAAAACGTCGTGAGATTTTATCGGCTTACCTCAGTCCAAGGTAAGGTGGGAACTGCCAATGTTAAGGTACCTCATACAGTCATACCCAACCTTCTAACTCTCGAGGAAATCTCCAAACCTCAAAATTGAGCTTTATTAGAGAATTATTTACGGAAACGACTCAGAAGATTTATTTTTGCGGAAACATCGGTATATATAATAATAATAATATATGTAATATGGGTCTACCTTGGGTCTATCTACCAGATGCGTATAAACAGGGTGGATTTTTTGGACGGGGAGGTAAATGGTGTTGGACACCATTTAAGGTACAGACGGTAGTACATACTATCCATATTTTATAGAGAAATTTTCATCACTATTCACAGACTTTCTAAAGTATGTACAATTAGCAAGAAAAAGGGCGACATCCGTGGTTGGTTAGATTTCAAGTTTGTGCAACCTAGCTTACTTTCAACAGCTTGTAGAATTGAGGATTGATTCATTCCATGACGACTTCAGTTGCGCAGTGGGCAATGTCCCTGCAACGCAGGAGTTTGCCGGATTTTTCTGATTTCCGCCCGGGACAAATATTTGTACGATCAGCACATATTTGTTCCGTGCGGCCTACGTGTCTTCTACAAAATTACATATACATTGTACCTATCAGTCGTCTACCATCTACTTACTTTGAGGCTAGATGATGCTGTGTGGATTGTCTATCCTTACTTAGTGATCGATTTATTACATGCTTGAACGATACCTATTATTGTTGATATTGAAACTGTTCAGTAAGATACTTACTTGAAACAGTTGAAACTATATTTCGACGTTTCAGATTCGCTTTCGACGGCGCTATCAAAGGAAATTGAAACCGGGCCAGGCAGACATTATTACTTTGCAGGTTTTATTTTCCTACATTCGTTTCTAGCTCAGATTTTGTAGTTTTCTTGGCATACATTCAATTGATAAAATGATACACGTGAACTTATTAAACCTCCAATACATGTCATGTTGGCCCAACGTTGCTGAGTGAAAGCCAATACCAACGTGTAGAAGGCATTTGACGGATTTGCATTGCCTTGCCATCGCTCGGTATAGCTCGCCTAGCTGGCCGAGTGAATACAAGCGTCAACGTGTATGGAGGTCATTTGTTGTGAAATGTCACCGCTCGCGGTCGCTCGCGGCCACTAGGGAATGACGGTAATGGACCTATTGCCAATACCGGTAATTTTTCGGTATCAATATTTTTAAAACCGGGATCCCGGTATTTCGGTAATTTTTCGGTATTTTACTATAAATATTAAAAAAGTCGAAAAAAATATTTTCTTCTGCGTGTTATATTGTTTAAGACTGAATAAGTAGTATATTTTTATTGTAATAAAAAAGGGTTCTTAAAAAAAGCAGTATTTTTAAATCAACTTTAATTTTAATTGAGAATTTTTGGTACTTAGGTACTACTATACAGTCTTTCTTTAACTTAAACATACATAACAATCAAATATTTATCACAACAAGAAACAACTACAAACTTAATTCAACATTTTAAACTCGAAAGTTTTCACACAAATCAATAAAACAAAATAATCACGATATAAGTAATCGGTAAGGTATTTTAGAAAGTCTATCTCAATTCTATTTTATATTTAAGACTTTTAAATAGGAAAGTAATCCACAAAATAAGCACCAACTTTCAAATAAACAAAGAATCATCAAAGACGTTTCGAATTGAGATCCACCTCCATTCCGGTCGGTCATCGGTTGAAAAACCTTTCTGCTTTGAATTCACTCATATTATGCCTATTTACATCCATCAGTAATTCAGTATAAGAGTTATTTATTTGCTCTAGACAATAAGACGTGCAATGTGAAACTTCCATATAGTAAATTGTTTGAGAAATAAATTAAATGAAATATTACTTACCGTTTTTCCTTTCGGTGATTGTTTTTTCTCCAAAAGCAAACCAACAACACAAACGGTTTTTGAACTTCTTGTCACTGCGAAATGCACTGATTCATCCTTTTGGTGATAGTTTTTCGTCTCCAGAACCAAACCAACAACACAAACTGTTTTTGAACTTCTTGTCACTGCGAAATGCTACGATACACTGATTACCGTTTGAACCTTGTGCTCGTGCGTAGTAACAATTGATAGATAACTGGCCTACCGAGCGAGAGCGCACTATGCAATTTAAAATGTGCGTGACAAAGAAAGAGGCACCGCACGGGTCCGACGGTTTTTTTCCAAGAAATTACAGGAACAATACTTGTTTTGCACTCGCACCTGCATTCGTCGTTAATTTCGTCAATCAGTTTTGAGCTTTATGCATGCAGAAATAATGTCCCGAACGCTATGCTCGCTATTAGCTAGGCGGCTTTCTCAAAGCCACCCGCGTCCGTCTATCTGCTTGCTAGTATACTTTGATTGTTTAAAAATATCTATTTATAGATTTTAAAACTTTTATAAAAGTAATGATTTAAATCAAAAAACAGTCTAACACTATCCTTCGGGCATTTGTTCGTTTATTTATTTTGAAGTCGGTTTGAGACCACATGAAAACATGGTGAAGCGAAAACATAGACTGTCCATCAATTTTACAATCATTATAAATTTTAAAATAGGTTGTTTGTAATCTAGAGCCGCCTTATGAGTTTTTTTCATTTTTTTTAACGTTAAATTCAAAATACCGAATTACCGGTATTTGCAATTTCAATACCGGTATTCCGAAGTGCCTGAAATAACTCGGTATTACCGGTTTTTCGGTAATACCGAATACCGGTGTCCATTCCCTAGCGGCCACTCGCCTCAATTCGGAGTCGCGTCGGTTTTTCTGCTCAAATCAAAGGCGCTTGCCTGCGCTCGACCAATCGTGTCCACGTGTTTGTGTAGTTGGTGGTGCAATAGTTTTGCCTACGATTTGCTTACGCTCGCGCTGGCCTTAGGTCAGCCAACATGTATTGGGGGCTTTACAGATTGTTGTTTTTTTCTTCATCACCATCAGCCCATACTAGTCAACTGCTGGACTAACATGATTTAAAAAAAATATTTTATTTCTTTTTGTACAGTATTTTAAATGATTATGACACCCATTACTTACATTACTAATCCGATTGTGTCTTTAAGAACTGTACGATATATATCTATCAGCGCCATCATAAATTAGCATCAGTAATGTGTAGTCTAAGATATAATAATAATAATAATTACTTATTCATATTAATGCATTCACGGCCCTTCACGGGGCGACCCAAAGGACCCGCCATGCCACACCGCCGCGGCGTGAGGAGGCACAGACGACGTCAGGCATACCGTGTCGTGACCAATACAAGTGTTAATTTAACACATTCATGGCCCAAATCGCAGATGCCATGGCCGTCCCCGTGTAGCGGGGCGCGGGTCGCTCTCCTGAGTCTGGGCAGCAAATGCGTTAATGCTGGGCTGGATTTTCAGTCTATAAAGTGGTCTCACCAAGCGCTGTTAACTGAAAGTGAGCTATTTATTTACTCAGCTTAAAATGTATGGTCCACTTATTTTACATTTTCAGGATGTGAAAGATATAGCTTTGTACACGGCACCCGTGAATATATTGAGTCCCACGCTTATAAATATGCTACATATTTCAACGACTGAACGATTTATTAGGAGCCTTATACTTTTCTGCCAGTATTATTTACAGGTAATGTTACGTACGTACAGTTATTTACGAGAACTTATCATCATCATCACCATCGGCTATTCTTGTCCACGGCTGGACGTAGACCTCCCCTTATGGGCCTCTTCATATCACATCGAGTATCTGTCTGTACGTAGTCTTTTAACCGACTTCAAAAAAAGGAGGAGGTTCTCAATACGACTGTATTTTTTTATGTTTGTGGCCTTAGAACTTTTGTCTGGGTAGTCCGATTTTCATGATTCTTTTATATATGAAAGCTGGTGCTTTCCGTGTGGTCCCATTTTAATTTGGTTTAGTTCTGACAGTGGAATTCATGAAAATCCATGAAAAATCTATACCTAAAATGTGAAGTCGGTTTACAGTTTTTTAAAACAAAATCGATTATAGTCATTCCATCTGGCCGGTTTGAATCGCAGTCTCCACTGAAGAACAAGTTCATCCTAACTGTTGCGTTATCTTATACTTCCTATTGTATTTTTTTTAAGTATTGTGAGTATTTTATTAAGGTTGAAGACGCAATGGCCATGCGAATATTAGAACTGGAAAATAAAATTCGTACGCCAGACTGTGAAATCATCGAGAAAGAGTTTCAAGATAATTTAGCAGACTTGCGACTTTTAATTGCCAAAGAGTATAGCGTCATGATTATTGGTAAGTTATTGAATGTTTTTAGAGCTAAAGCCCTGCTCTCTTGTTCGCAATGCACCACGTTGCCGTATGCAGCACAACGTAGCGTTATAGTCATGCATGACGCAATAAAGGGCTCATATACGGACTGTTTACTGCACAGGTAGAATGCAGGCCATCGCCTGCAGTCAACGTGTGTAGTTAGCTACTTGCATTCGTGTATTTTAGACGTGCAGTCCGTATAAGAATCAGCCTTAAACTGAATGTGCATAGAAGCAGTCATTTGTTTTTTCCGCAGCGGTATGAAGCCGTGATGCACACCGCAGCTTGATACGCCGCCGCGCTGTGCGTAGTACCCATATCCACTCCCCACTTCACCGCACTTGCCCTTCAGCGCTGACTCAGACTTTAATGGAACAAAATACCACTCTTAGACGTTTTTCATACATGTGTTCGGCACCGTTTACCGCAGCGTCATCGTCATCATCATCAACATTAGCCTATATTTAAGCTATGTTAGACGACTGCTGGACAAATACCTCTCCTAATGAGCGCCACAGCGCCCTGTCTTCGGCTCGCTGCATCCAGCATCTGCCTGCAAACTTTCACATACCGCAGCGTAGTGCGTTGTGAACAAGAAAGGGTTAAAGCAATAAGTAATTTTGTGTTATCTATGGACCTTTGATGTCTAATAATAAAAATGTTGATTTTAAATAACTTAGGAATGCAGTGTTAGTTTTCTTATGAGTACGTACTAACACTGCATTCCTAGGTTCTTTAATCATACGTACGTACTTGCATTATGTACTACTAGGAAACTACTAGGTAGTAGGTACTAGATAACTAGGTGCTAAAGTCGTTTACTCCCCGGCCTTTAGGCCTCTGCTGCTAGTACGTGCTCTTCCGGGAAATGTGCGTCATTGGCACTGAAAGTGTTAACAAATAAAAATAATTCTTGTTAAGGTGGCGGAGATACAAAACCTTTTCACCATATGGGCCCTACGAAAAAACGCAAATCTCTCTCTGATAAAGATGCCAGATTGTTCGAAACATTAATTCGGATGTGTGTTCAAATCGTGTGGCTGGCCTTGGGGAGAAAATCCTTTAATCAAATAGGTACCTACTTTATTTATTTTACTCAGATACGAGCGACCTCCGTACTACTGTGTTTTATATGTTATCCTACTCTCTTATGTGTTGTTTGGTAGAATGTTTTTAAGTTAACTTCACGTGTTTCACTATGGCCTCCACGGGAGACCAGCGCTCTGGCAGGACATCCTGTCATAGCATTTGCTGAGTGTTGGCCATTTTTGTAACCTATACAGGGTGTACGGCCGTGCCACATGGAGGGAAAGTAAATATTGAATATAGAACAAAACATTTTACTGAAAGAAGACTTTATTTTGATTTTAAAAACAATAAAAACTGCATTCAAAGATTTTTGAATAATTGCCTGTCTGAAACGGAAATCGAACCCGCCAAATTGAAAAAAAATACACTTGTATTTACGACACCGATTAAAATAAAGTCTTCAGTAAAATGTTCTATATTCAATATTTAAGGTACTTTCCTTCCATGTGGCATGGCTGTGGGACGCCCTGTATATATTGGGTACCTATGTATTTTCGAAGTCTTAATTATATGAATTGGTTGCAAAATAAAACCTTTTACTTTTACTTTTATTGTAGAACTAGAAGTAAATCGGATCTTCAAATCGGAAATCTTCAATGCAGTTGAGCATAGGCTAAAAACCGGTTACGTTGCCAATATGTCCGAAGAACAAAGGTCAGTTTTGTTGGGGCCATGTGTCCGACACGACCAGAAACTGAACTCCTGCTCACCGCTCTCGAACGAGTTGTTCTGTGAGAGGCCGATGGACTATCGATTATTGGGATTGGGAATAATAAAGTATCCGGAGTAAGTCAAATTGTTGTGAAAAGTATACAATAAACTTCGATATCAAAATAACTTATTTAGAAAGTATCTTGTAACAGTTGTTTGAAAATAGACCTAATATTAAATTATGGTCTCGCACAGTGTATCCATAAGCGTACCTCCTAAAACCAACCTCTCTGGAACTTCTTTCGATTTAACATTGGTTATTAGGTTTTAGTCTTTTTCGTCTCTCAAATTTTATTTCCGCCTCTATGAAGACTTGCACGTTGCACACGATCTTCGACGAAACGATGAATAAATAGTACATTGTTGCCCTTTTTACGAAGGTTCTTCTCAATGAATTTCCATTCGTTGAGAAGAACCTAAGAAAGGGATTCTTACTGTCCTCTACTAGAAAGATTATTATCATTAAAAAAAACAGTAGGGCCGTTTTTGATACTGAAAATCTTTTGTCGTAGAGCTTCGTAGAGAGTGCTACGATGCTACGCTGAACTCGTAGCGCGACGTGCTACGAAGTTCTACGACAATACTATATATTTATCTATTGGGAAGTAGCATGATAGCAGTAAAGAGAAAGAACTTACAGTGAAAAATATTATATGCAGACAGTCGTTAAGTTTCTGAGTTAAGTGAAACGTTGTTGTAAAATAGTGGGTGCGCGTTGAAATCTTTTGAATAAGCGTCTTTCGTAGCAATAGCTACAACATTCTATTTATTGAAAAAGAAAAAAAACAATTTACTAGTATTTACAGTTGGAACAATTGAGCTAACTGCAGACTGTTGCAAACAATCTACAGGTAGGTTAACTCATCCATATCAATACCAGTCGGAAGCACACCCAAGACGCACTGGCTGCTATGCCCCGCGTTTTATGGCAATGCTGATGCGTTGCGCCAGATACTTACCAGCTTAATAGTTATTTGTTCAACAAGTGAGCAAAACGGTTTCTTGTTGCACGTGCCGATTTTAAATCCCGAGCTAGCGAAGCAGTCTAGAGTAGAGTCACGCGCGTAGCGAGTGGCTTTAAAGTAGACTGCTGAGCTAACGATGGATTTTAAAAGGCACGAAACAAAAAAGCGTTTTGCTCACTTGTTGAACAAAATATGGTTAGTATCTGGCGCAACGCATCAGCATTACCATAAAGCGCAGGGCAATGCATAATATCCCGTCGTAAATAACTTTAGTAAATTTAACGTATTTACAAAAACATCCCTGTTTTTTAATATTCTCTTCTGTTAAAAAGTAATAAAATATTGGTTGCAATAAAGCAAATAAAGCATCGAAGTTTTTGAACAAGGCGATGAGTTTCTTCTTTTTTTCGGCGCCGACCATAGAGTATCAATTACCTCTAGAGCCTAGTAAATCATTGAAATGCAGTATCACCATTCTAAATTCAAATTACTTTTTTCAAAACCAGTGAGCAAAATTCGATTTTGTTCACTGGTTTTGAGCAGCAAAATCACTGTTTTCGAGCGAGAGAGTTGAAAAATAAGACGTGTGGCACTCGGGGACTGCCACGGTAAAGCTATTGCATAGCATAAGACATTAAAAATTCTGCTATTTATCGATAGATGGCAAAACTAAAAAGTATCACCGCTGTGCCGGTTGGAGTGGGACTGTTCGGTTATTTTCGTTACGGAATTTCTGGATTCGGTCTCCACGCTCAAGGCCCGCGATAGAAGCTATGCAATAGCTTAAAAATTGATCATTTTTCTCGTAGCATAACAATACGAATGCGCTATATGCTGTTGGCAATAGCGGGCCCAGAAGAGATCCTTTGTGAGAGTAAAGTTGTGCTAGGCATAGTAGGTATGCCTCGGACATCCTTCGATACCATGTTGCGGCCAGTATTCCAGGGGGCGACGACGGATGCCAAAACGTCAATGTAAGATTATTTTGTTATTATTACTCGGCGACGCGGCGTTATGTTATTTTCGAGTGTTTTTATGTGGTTAATCTTTATTAGGAACTAGCTGTGCCACACGGCTTCGCATGCGTGAAAATTAAAATTTATTACACGCACCTTGTGTAATAAATTTCATTTTTTTTTCTTTCTTAAGAAATGTTCTCAATTATCAAAAAACGGGATATGTTGCATTAATTTTTAATAACAATGCTAAGATTTTCGTTTATACCCGTTGGTACCTTCCAGTTATAGCTAAGATCATCTTTTTTGATTCAAGGTCTATCATTGTAGGTATCGGTCTAGATTAAGAACACAAGTTTTCTGAATAAACCTTGTCAGTTTCCGAAAATCGACAACTTTTGACCAATTTCGAAGTATCAAGTATTTTTTTTTCGTTTGTAACCGTTTCTTACTTTCAGATTTACCTGAAAACCTTTTTTATTTTCTAAGTACTTCTTTAAAAAGTTCTTTAAGAACTAGGTCCATTTACAAACCATGGTAATTTATGAACACAGTTTCAGGTTTACACTCATGAGTGTAAACCTGAAACTGTGTACAAGTTTTTAGGCCAAAAACAAATAAAATACATGTATTTCATTTGTTTTTGGCCTAAAAACTTGTGACTATTCGTATTTTATGTCGGCAATTTCAAGGTCTGACTGTCGCTATGCCTAAGTCTTATGAAATATTAAATTCTGAGGTGTAATCATTCAATTTACTTACTGAAGTCAAAACCGACTATTGAAAAACCTCCCCCTTCCCATAACTTTTACCCCCTTATATCCCCCGAAAATTGTGTCGGTACGAGTACGAGGTGTAAACTCTACAAATAAGAACACAAGTCATCGATTTTTGCAACAATTATTGATACACTAGCTACGCCCCGCGATTTCGCCCGCGCCGAAATCAAAAAAACATCTGAAATTCGTTGCACATCAGGGTAGTTTTGTACAAATAAATAACAGGTGATTAATTATTTTACTTTATACTTGACACGCGGCCCGTCCCGCCCGGCATCACATTAATGTTTAACACGACTATATAAGTATATTGTTTTACCCGGTAAAACGAGCACTATAATATTATAAAGCTATTATGAAGCTTATAAAGAGATAGGCTGAGCCTTTCCCGCATTTATCTATGATATAGAGAAAACCACGCGTTGATGTACAACTTACTAGGTATAGGTACCTACTGCTTAATCAAGAAACAAGTTTAAAAGTTAATAGTTTTCGCTTATTGATTGATAGGTCTATGAAGTCTATGGCAAGCAACGTTCGCTCAAAATCAACTGCAAGCAATTTCTCTAAGAGCAATACTGTTGTTGCAAAGTTATACCCTGATGTCGTTATTCCACCAAAGGATGAGAAAGAGTTAGTTGATTGAACTATATATATAAGAAATCTTCACAGGATCTCCTATTACAAGATTCACCCGGTTTGCAGGCCATAAGCTAAGCTTACTTAGGCTAGCTGCTAGCATATCTGACGCAGTTTTGCACCACATAGCTTAATTTACGCTAAGCTGCATCAGCTATGCGAAATAAGCTAAAAAGCTTTAAGCTATTGGCCTACAACTAGCATTACCTTCTTTTACCAATGTCGCGAGTTGTTGACGCAAACAATTAGTATAACAATTAGTTTTGACCACTGATAACGCACGTAATCCAAACTGAATCCAATATCTCTTGCTCAACTCTAAAACACTACAAACAGAGCTATTTTTATCCAATTATGTAAAAGGAAAATTCAATACGATCAGGGATGTTGTTTCCAAATTAAGCGGATTATCAAATAAAAAATAAGGTGCATTCGAACTTTCGTGGTTTGTTAACATAAAACTCTCTCTCTTACCTTCTCTATGTGTTACTTCCAGAGTATACTTCCAGCCATCCTCTTTTCCGGAAAAGCCGGAAAAGCCGAAACCTTGCAGTCAGACTCAAAAACTTCGCTGGCAGAAACGTCTCGGAAGGCTTTTGCATCCTCAGGCTGCCTCTCACTAAGGGAGCGTTCAAATATTACGTAACGCAATTCGGGGGGGAGGGGATCTCGTAAAACGTTACGATGCGTTACAGGGGCGGCAGGGGTCTTTCTTACAACACGTTACGTAACATTATTTCTTTTTTTTATATAAAAAATTAGGGAATTAAAACTCCCAAATTGGCAACCCTTTTTGTTTACGTTTTACGGGGAATACTTAGTTAATAGTTGATTATTTTTTAATTTTGTTAAGAATACGATTTTATTGCGAGTAAAATGTTTAATTTCAGTTGGGTTTCTGTTTATTATTGCATTGCCAAAGGTTAAAATAAATATGTTATTTTATTTGAAGAGTTTATTAGTAAAAAAAAGCTAAAATACTTAGGAGAATGAAGGAGAAAAACAATTGTGTGTAAAGCCAAAAATTTATAAAAAAATAAACAAAATACGCAGGTGTTGCGAATTAAAAATCTCTTGTTTTATAAGGCAATTAAAACTACACCAAGAATAATAAACTATAACATAACTTTTTGCGACTTCAGATTAAAAATTATCACTTGAGTGTTACGTAACGTTTAGAAAGGGAGGGAGGGGGGGTACAGAAAAACGTTACGGAGTGTTACAGTGGGGTAGGGGGGGTCAAAAATCTTCAAAAATTGCGTTACGTAATACTTGAACGCTCCCTAAGTAGTTCGTTTTTGCTAGAATGCTTAAATAGAATAACCTTTAATTTATACTTATTTAATTTGTTATGTAAGTACCCTACAACTTACCCCTTACCGCAACTCCGATTTAATCAAATCTCAATTTTCGATTTTTTTACAGTTTTTCATAAATTTTTGTTGAAAATTCGTGATTTGAGACATGCTTATCTGAGTTACGTTTGAGTATTCGGGGATAAGAGTACAAATAATACAACCAATGCTGAATGCATAGGCAGAGCATAACTTACCAAGTTACAGTGCTATAGCACTGGATATTTGTAAGCGAGTCCACAAGCGAGCTCACTACGCGGTGTGTTAACTGTGCACTCGTGCACGGCGAACCCCCCGCGAAGATGCCACTCTCCGCCATTTACGCTGCTGTCAACGACAAAAAAACTGCTGGTCAAACTGACGGTGATGGCGCGCAGCAAGCTCGTTGCGCGGCCTCGGCGTTGTTGTTACCTTGCCCCGCTTACCATCTCTAGTACAGGTGCAGGTTAGGTAAGACTGAGGGTTGTTTAATTTTAATGTACCTAATTAGCCTTTAATATGTATTTGTTTAACACAGGGTTTATTTAAGTTAAATATGCAAATAAATGTTATATGGGTTACCGGTACACAGTGTTTTTATTTCTTAAACCTTATTGCAAAGATTTAAGTACGAATGTCACGTCACAAGATGGCCGGGCCGTTGCTTGGTTTGATTTTTGCTAATGGTCGTAAATGCGGTGAGAGTGGAGAGACTTCTCCAAATCTCCCCTTTGTCTGGATTAGTGTTCGAACGTCAACAATCAACGCAATAGGGTATATGCATCGATTTTTTTTATTGTTTTAATCGATTCTTTAGGTCATTATTTAACCGAGGAATGATAAGACGCTCACTGAATTTCGCAATAACAAGGTAAAAAAAACAAATCAAAACTACAATCATTTTCGGGTGATAAAAACTGCCATATTGGCGCCATGTTTATGTGACGTCGACGTACACACTTGATTAAAACCTTTGGTGACGACCTCGGTAGTGATCATCTCAGGTAAGAGGTTTTCCGAAATAACTAAAAATAATCGACAATACGAAATGTCAAGTGGGCAGAATAGTGTCAAATCATGGTGCAGCAAGCAGAATAAAAAAAGAAAAAATGTGCACAGTGATGTCACGTCCGCTCTAGTCAATGGCGTAGCGGTTTGAAATTTTGCGATTGAGATTTAAAATATCAATTTTTCAATGGTTAAATTCTACAATAAAAACATCTCAAAATGCAAAAATAAATATGTAGATATGTTTCTATATCAATAGAGAATACGTATATATTTTTTTAGCCATTTTGAAATCACATGCATATACCCTATTGCCCAGCAAGAGCGCCCACCATGTCTCCCTTTTAATTTTGAAGCGATTGCTGAGGAGAACATTAAAAAGATTCGCAAATCCATTTCAACAAAAGCTGTTTGGACTGAAGTTATTAATATCTAGATGCCCCAACTGCTCTCCCTTAAACTTTGTCCTGCATTATCATTATCACATATAATAAATAATTCCCTGAGACTGACTGTTTTCCAATTAAGTGGAAATCTTCTAATGTCCCATTGGCGACAGTCTCCAATCCCTCCTCTATTTCAATCCCTTCTCAACTAAGACCTATCTCGATTCTCCCTGTTTCTCCCTTTCTAAAATCCTTCAGCATGTAGTCCAATCAACTTTTAATATTCCTTTTGAGTCTTTAGCAATCTGGATTTCGTCCTGGTCTGTGGGTGCTCTGACTAAAATATCCGATGACATACGCTTGCCCATTTATAATAGACAGACGACTGTTATTTTAACAGTGCTTTCCACTCGAACGACCACACTATCCTTCTTGCAGTTCTCTCCTCTCTTAATATCTCTTCCACAGCAGTCGCCTGGTTTCGTTCTTATCTCAGGTCGCTCGCAGCGTGTGTGCCTTGATGATTTGTACTCAGATTAGTGTAATATTTATGTGGGTGTACCACAAGGCGCTGCTCCTCTCCTAATCTCAGTCTTCATTAACTCTGTTACTAAAGTATTTTTTCTAGAAATGACCTCTACGCAGACGACCTGCAAATTTACCATCATTTTAAAGTGATTAGATCTCTAAAGGCTCTTGATTGGTTTAATTAGGATCTTCGTAAAATAAAGTCAAGGGCCTATATGGTCTTCTAATTAATACGCCCTTCTTATAAAAACCGCAAGTAATGATCTGTGTCAGTCACTCTATGTTGAAATTCTTAGCTCTTTCTCCCATTATGTCTGTTACTCTGGACGCTAACATCATTCCACTTTCTGCGAAATGTAAAAACTTTCTTCTATCTTTTAAAGTAATTTATCTTAGGCTAGCCACATTAACAAGAAGGTTTATTACAATTTTCATTCTCTTTGAAACGCCTGCAAAACTGCCTGGCATTTGAGACTAAGGGTACGTTCCGATTCAAGCATAAAGCGCTAACGCACTGCACGAGCTATGCGCGCACGAAGCCCCGTTCCGATTCATCTGAGCGCGTTGGTGCGCGTTGGCGCGATTAATGAAACGAAACGCTCAGACGGCACTCACAAAGAAGTTGAAGGAACGCACGAGCTGCCTTGTCTCGAAAGGTGAGGCAGTTCATGCGCTCCCGTGCGCTCGAGGGGCGTGGCGAAGTGGGCGTTGCCGTGCGCTCTGTCAGCGTGCTGAAAGTTGAAACGAAACGACTTCATGCGCGCGTTAGCGCATTAAGCCTGAATCGGAACGTAGCCTAAAACCACTACTATATAATAAACTCTATGCTAAAACCATACTTGCCCACAGTCTCCTACTTCACCTGCTTGATTGTGGATGGAAGAAAACAAACATCCATGGATGTTTGTTTTCTTGAGAGAGGAACTTTGGAATAAGCTAAAGCTAATTTGGGCATCCGTTTTATGAAACGGATCATTTAGTAAAAAAATTACGGTTTGCGTAAATTTGACCATAGTATCTGCATTTAGATCAAAACAAGTGGCTACGCTTATTTACACCTTATTCTCTTTAGCCCTATTACTCCGACATAATGTACCTCCGCTTAAGAGTTCCTTGTTCCCCGCGGTTTGCCTTGTAGGACGGCTAGGCTATATCTCTCCGTCTCGCGTCGTTCCAGTAGGCCTGGAGGTTCTTTCGCCGCGCAAGCAGCTAGATTATATAACTCTCTCCCAAAATTAAAAGAGCATCTGTAAAACCTCTTTGTTTTAAATTATTTCCAGGGTGTTTTCGTATCTCCAGACCATGGTCTGCCAGCCAATTTCATTGTCATTATGACTTCTTCTATAGTATCTATAGTAGGAGGCAGTATGGCCCTAATGGCTTTAGCCTAACTTGTCCAAAACGACAAATTAAAAAAAAACTACCTATACATCTATGGTACGAAAAAAAAGAAAATTGTATTTCTGATATGAAAATTGTTGCGAAGAAAGACCAGGCGGCAGTATGGCCCTAATGGCTTTAGCCTAATTTGTAAAATTAAATTAAAAAAAAAAATCTATGGTACTTATTCTCTTTCCCAAGTTTTCCTACGAAGTTATTGTATTCTCTTTGTTCTCTTTGGTTTTCCTATACCTACCTACGGAGTTTGTTGTGTTTTCGCTTATAATTTTAATCTAGTATATTTTAAACTTTTATACCAACATACTTTAATTTTAGATAAAAAGCTAGATACTTTATTCGCCTGAGTAAAATGTCTGACGACGACGATGAAGGAGGTTTTGGAGGCATGTATGAAAATGGGCACTGGGCTTGGGATGACAACGACATGGGCTTACTATTCGTAAGGTAAATCTAAAAATACTAATGCATGAATTTTAAGGACAATTAACTAGAATTAACACAAAAATCAACAATAAAAACAATTATGTTTCAAACTAGCGCACAAATTCAGTCTGAAAATCAACCTATAATGATGAAGCATTTTTTAATAGGAAATGTAAGTACATACCGCCTACCAAAAATGTATATCGTTAGATAGGACCTTTCCGTAGTGAGTCCGCTCTGTGTTTGTTGCCGAGCGAAGTTTGTGAGCTCACAAGCACAAGCTCACAAACTTGTTTTTGTCATTGGGAATCAGTGAATTTTGTGCTTTTGTTGTGTGCGTATAAACTATAATAAAATTAGGTTTATTTCTTTTTCAGTGATCTAGCACCCAAGGTTCAAGAAAACATTCAAACAACTTCCAAAGTGCTAACAGGGGCCATAGAGTTCAGAGATGATGTGGACCTAATGGAGCAGGTTAAATTAAACACACAAACTACTAGCTATTTCTCTACGGTAGATAAAACTTGACTAACATTGTTGTAATTCTGTAATTTAACATACCCAAGAATACAAGAATTACAACAATGTTAGTCAAGTTTTATCTACCGTGGAGAGAAAGCTAGATACCTATTAAGACATTAAAATAATATTACCAGCAGTGTCGGAAAACCGACACATTATGATGTGTCCGACACTGACGTATGTAATCGCGCGGTTCCCAACCTACCATTCTTTACATAGGCTAGGTATATTTTATCCCCGAATTCCCACGGGAACGCACACTATGCAAGTGAAACCGCGAGGCGCTGCTCGTAATAATATTATTAAGAGAAAAGATTTGATTTTTTGTATTGGAAAGGCTCCAAAACTGGACTGATTAAAAAAAATATTTCGTCATTAAAAAGCTTACTTTTCAAGAAGTGACATAGGCTATATTTTATCCCAGAATTTCAGAACGGGAACTACGCGGATGAAACTGCGTGGCACTGCTGGTACTTTATAATTACCGTATAATTATGTACCTAGCTAGTCTGATCTATGCATATTTAGATGTAGGTATTCTAATTGTTTGTGCCACACCATAGTTACGTATTTTTTGATGACTGTCGAGTAAGATAGTTGAAACTATTTGACTTTTCAGATTCGCTTTCGGCGGCGCTATCAAAGGAAATTGAAACCGGGCCAGGCAGACATTATTACTTTGCAGGTTTTATTTTCCAACATTTTGTTCCTTGCTCAGATTTGTAGTTTTCTTGCCATCCTTTCAAAATGGATAAAATTATGGTCATACTATCTAATTTTATTAGGTATAAACTGATAAAAATGTTTGTGTATGCGTGTGTGTGTGTGTTGTGTAGGTAGGCTATATTGGTAGATAATAATAATAGGGTTTGTTTAATAATTGATTATGTTTTAAGAAACCATAAACTGACTTCAATTATATAGTTTTTTCATGGTGTCAGAACTGGACTAAATTAAATGGGACCACAAGGGAAGCACCAGCTTTCAAATCAAAAAAGGATCATCAAAATCGGATCACTCAGTCAAAAGTTCTGAAGCATCAAAAACACTCTAATTGAGAACCTTCTCCTTTTCTGAAGTCGGTTAAAAATGCACATTACTAGGTAGTTTTTTTATTAAGCTCCTAAACTCTATAATATTAGGAGAACACAAACTATATTATTCATAATATTATAAAGCGATAGTTTGGGCCATTGTGAGAAGTTTGGGCGAAGACAATGCTTAAACTACCGAATGGATAGCGCCGAAATTTTGCGTGCATAGAGTCTTGGACATGTAATTACATATACCTCAAGCAAGCCACAAGCAAAAGCCACCTGCAAAATAATACTTATTCTCCGTTTTAACAAAAATATTTAGATTTTCTAATATTTCACCTTTCAGGATGTGAAAGATATAGCTCTGTATACGGCACCTGTGAATATATTGAGTCCCGCGCTTATAAATATGCTACATCTTCCGACAACCGAACGATTTATTAGGAGTCTTATAATTTTCTGCCAGTATTATTTACAGGTACTTACTTTTGTTACATACATATAACGGTGAGAGTTCTTTAACTTTGCTTTCAAACAATTTTCTGAACAGGGGATAACTTTTATTTCTTTTATTTTTTTCTAGTTTCTAGATCGGTTCCGAAACCTTTATGTCATAAAATTTAGTTACACTCAGTGCCAAATTTCTTCCCAGATAATGCCACGGAATATTTAAGCGCTTATGAAAATAAATAGCAAATAATAATGAAAATATTCTGTACAAGTTGCAATGTCGATATTTTAAGTCAAAATTTCTGTTAGTTTCGTAGTTTTTGAAATATATTGAGATAAGTAAAAAACAAATCCATCCCTACCCCTATCTCCGAAAATTGCAGAACGACGATAGTACGTTCTGAAATGTAGAGGTACGAGTAAGTAATGTTTAAAGATAGAGATCATCGATCAGGTTTTTCGCGGCCACCCCCGTAGATACCTAGAACCTTACGAAAATGACACTCAAAATTGTCTACGACTTGTTTTGACGCAGACAGTTTGCGCAGAGCCTGACAAGTTTTTTACATACGGAACAAGAGATTAGTGGAGTCGAATTTATTTTATTTGTAAGTAGATGATAGAGATTATTTAACAGCAAAATATAGAGAAGTCTGTAAGTTGAACAATTTTTGAACAATGGCCAATTAGGGGTTAATATTTTTTAAAAGGGATAAGGGGAGGCGTATCTCACAGAACGGGGTATAAAATAAAATGTATCGGTTTCGACATCTCTCATCAACCGAGAGCTGGTGAGTATTTGGCGCAGCACATCAGCATTGCCATACAGCAGCGCGCTGCTGTATGGCAATGCTGATGTGCTGCGAGCAGGGCAATGCAGCCAGCAGCGTCTTGTAGATGCGTCAGACTGGCAAAAATATGGATCTACCTATAGATTGTTTGCAACAGTTTGCAGTAAACTCAATTGTTTTAATAGTAAATTGAAGTCCTCATATTTTTTAAATTTATTATTAATATTTTTTCTTTGTCAATAAACGAATTATAATAATAATGTTGGGCAATTCACACAGCATTATCTAGCCCCAAGCTAAGCAGAGCTTTGTTATGGGTACTAGATATCTGATATACATAATACAATACTCTACATAGATATATATTTTTTATCATACTTAATTTAATATAATTAATTGTATTATGTATATCAGTTGTCTAGTACCTACGCCTAACAGGCTCGGGGCTATTATAATGTGTGAATAGGTTATATGCATATAATTTTTATATTCTTTTAAAGTTATTACTTAGGTTAATAAATAACCGAAAATATATATCACACCCACAAAATTTTAAATTATTAAGGTAAATAACAAAAAGTAAAACAGTACTCAGTTTCGGGTGATAAAAAATGAGTCATGTTGGCCCTTGTATTCCGCACTGATCCAATAATTTGTCAACTAAAAGTGCGTGTTTTTTCATTCGTCAAAGCTTCATAGCAATACAAAATGTACAGTGTGACGTCACGGTTCGACTGCCAATAGTGTTGCGTTTAGTAACTTTGCGATAAAGATTTATTATGTCTACTTTTCATAGATTACCTACATATTTTAATACAAACAAAAATATAAAGTTATATTTCTATATCAATAGACAATACGTAAAAAATAATATCTAAGCTTTTTTGAAGTGAAATGCATATACCCTATGTCCAACTTATCTTACTTAGGTGGAACAAGAAATGTCTGCGCGAATATTAGAACTGCAGACCAAAATGAGAACGCCGTGTTGCAACGTCATTGAGAGAGAGTTTGCAGATAATCTGTCAGATTTGCGACTTCTAATTGCGAAGGAATATTGCACTATGCTTATTGGTAAGCTAATAAGTACCTAACAATGTAGACAGTCCATCTGCTTGTTCCGAATAACGACGCAACGACTAAAATACCCTATTAGGGTATTTTCCGTTTGGCACACTCTTTGTTTTCGGTATATCAGTTAATATAAGTCGATACTATAGATAGGCTAGTGACCTCCTGAGCAGCCTGAATTGGTCCACAGCTAGACGCAAGCCTCCCCCTGATAAGTGCCTGGTTGGCGTTTATGTAGTATGTTTTGCGGGATGAATACTAATCCCTCGAGATGGCCATTACGAAATGATCATCTACAACTGCAAAAAAATCATCCAAATCGCTCCATAAGTGACGGATTATTCAACAAACATAGATTAAAAACAGTCATACACCCGAACATAGAACCTAATCCTGTTTCGATGTTGAAATTTTGCAATCCTGTTAACCCTAAAATAGGGTAAGTAAATTGAAATAAAAATAATACATGATTAGGTGGCGGAGATACGAAAAAGTTCCACCATATGGGCCCAATGAAAAAACGCAGATCTCTCTCTGATAAAGATGCAAGATTGTTTGAAACATTATTGCGTATGTGTGTACAAATCGTGTGGCTGGCCTTGGGAAGGAAATCATTCAATCAAATAGGTACTGCAAAAACTGACTATTACTACACCTCTGTATTTAGCCTGTAGTCCCCCCCCTGGAATGTTTTGACCGTAGTCTCATTAACGTATAAAGTTGTTTTATTTACCTACTTAGGTTACTTACTTTGGTTGTAAGTTGATAATAAAGAGTAGTATGAAAATGAAAACCTATGTGAGTAACTCAATATCACCCACCAAGCGACAGCTTGGTAATTATTGCCTTTTAAGCGTCGATATGAAACTAGGTATATAGCTAGGTACAGGGAAAAAATCTATGGGCCCTGGAAAGGAACTGCCATAAATCCTTTAGTTAGCTCATTTTACTGAAAGGAACATTCCTTTTTTTATAAAATGAAACAAAATCGCATCCAAAATCTTCTAAAATTGCTTGTTTCACCATGGAATCGAACGAACTAAAAAATTTAAAATCCCATTGATGCGAATAATAAGAAAGCGAGGGCTTTTTTATTTTGCAGTTCCCTCCAGGGCGCATAGATTTTTTCCATACTAATACCTACTAGATGCGTTATATTATAAACTTATCGCATGTTTTATTTTTTAGAATTAGAAGTAAATCGCATCTTCAAATCGGAGGTTTTCAATGCGGTCGAGCACTCGTTAAAGACCTGCTACATCGCAAAAATGGCCGAAGAACAGCGTTCTGTTTTGTTGGGACGCTGCCACCGACATGACCAGAAGTTAAAAACGTGCTCGCCTCTCATGAACGAAGTGTCATGTGATAGGCACGTCGATTATAGATTGTTTGGGTTGGGAGTGATTAAGTATCAGAGGTAAGTAAAATCATTTTAATGGTCACACCCGCCGCGACGTGACAGCGGAAGTAAGACCCCTCTAATCTAATCCAACCTGTGGCTCTACCTTCTACAAGGGGCAAGGCAGCAGATACCTACTGTGTATTTTTTACACTTCTACTGCGATGACCAATCTGCTTTGTCAAGCGTAGTGATTAAGGTATCACCCTTTGTTTGAGGGAGGCACTTAATCTTATATAATATGATTATGTGCCTCTATGATCGATAGGTAGGTAGGTACCATTTAAATAGCTCATTTCGGGCATCCTTGCTTTAGATTCTGTTCCTCTTGTCCTTCTCCTATACATCTTGCAGGGACATCGGTAAGGCCGAGTTCCGCAGCAACATCAGCAGAGTCCCTCAAACGGCGAAAATACGCTAACATTGTCCGAGGTTACCTTTATGAGCCGATTGGAGTTGAAACCCTTCGTCCTTGGGTTCGTGGGGCACACACGATTTATAAAGATCTTAGCAAACTTCTTGCAGAGTCCGCAGGGGATCGGAATGCTGGCTTGCTGTCGTTTAGGTCAACGCAACTCGTTGAACTTTAAGTTGAACTTATCGGAATACGATATGTTACATGATGTACGAAATTATTTATTAGGTGGTTAAACTAAAAGGTACTTTTAAAAGAAAGTTAAATTTGGATTTAATTTTGTTTTATGAACTACTACGAGTACTTAATGGTGTAGCACTCGCAACACCGTAGGTTAGAGCAATCTCCACAGTTTGGTGTGATTCTTTGTAGGCAGTTTGCATTATGAGCCCTGAGTTGGAGGGAGGAATTCGTAGAGCACGGTCTGGTAATTTTCTTGAAATAGAATTTCATGTATTTTGTTTTATCGGTGTTTAGGGTTAATATAATAAGGTCCTTACATATGAAATTGGCGTTTTTCGTACTGGCCACTTTAATCACAATTTTCTCCTCTTTGGTAAGGAATTCCAAAATCAAATTTGTACAGCTATAGACTCATGTATTTGTGCTTCGATGATCGTCATTCATTTGTTTTTTTTCTTCTGTTTTTTTCTGTTTGCGTCACTCATTTTACAAAATGGAAAACTTAAAATATCGCATTATTTACGAGTACGAGTTCCGCCGTGGCACTAGTGCTGCGGAAACAACTCGAAGGGTGAATGATGTGTATGGCGGTCGTGTTGCAAAAGAAAACACAGTTCGTTTTTGGTTCCAACGTTTTCGTTCTGGAAATTTCGACCTGCAGAACAAGCCCCGTGGACGGCCTGAGACTCAAGTTGATAATGAAGAGTTGAAGGCTATTGTGGAAGCGGATCCATCGCAAACCACGTCCGAGTTAGCTGCAGGCTGCGATGTTAGTGATAAAACTGTTTTAATTCACTTGAAGCAAATTGGGAAGATTAAAAAGCTTGAAAGGTGGGTACCTCACGAATTGACTGAAGCAAACCGGCAAACGCGCGTCGACTGCTGCGTTACATTACTAAACCGGCACAATAATGAAGGTATTTTAAACCGAATCATTACCTGTGATGAAAAATGGGTTCTTTACGATAATCGGAAGCGCTCAGCGCAATGGTTGGATCCTGGCCAGCCAGCCAAATCCTGCCCCAAGCGAAAATTAACCCCAAAAAAGTTACTTGTAAGCGTTTGGTGGACTAGTGCCGGTATTGTTCATTACAGTTTTCTCAAATCTGGCCAGACTATTACGGCTGATGTCTATTGTCAGCAATTGCAAACCATGATGGAAAAGCTAGCGGCTAAACAACCTAGGCTGGTCAATCGCTCCACGCCACTGCTGCTTCACGACAACGCTAGACCACACACTGCGCAACAGACGGCTACTAAATTAGAAGAGTTTCAATTGGAAAGTCTAAGACATCCTCCGTACTCCCCGGACCTTGCTCCAACAGATTACCATTTTTTTCGAAATTTGGATAACTTCTTGCAAGGGAAAAAATTCAACTCCGATGGGGCAGTCCAAATCGCCTTCAAAGATTTTATTGATTCCCGTCCGACTGGTTTTTTTAGTAAAGGGATCAATGAACTACCTATAAGATGGCAAAAGTGCATAGAAAATAATGGTTCATACTTTGATTAATTAAATATATTATATTAAAAAATATTCGACTTTTTGTTCCTCCCATACAAAACGCCAATTTCATATGTAAGGACCTAATATATTTATGTAGAGCTGTGTAAATACAAGGTTGAACCCCAGTTGAGCCTTATCGTAAACCTTCTCCTTACTCACATCCTGGAACAAGAGTACTGTATCGCCCGCGAACGTAATTTATTTACAGGCCTGTTATTATGTTTAACAAATGTCATTTAGGCTAGAAATAACGTAGGACCTAGGATACTTCCCTGGGGAATACCGTAAGTGACCGGTGAGTCTCTTGATATAAATTTCCCAAATTTTACGCTTTGGTTTCCATTGGATATGTAGTTTTTCAACAACCATTATTCATTAACCCTAGTCCAGTTGTTTGCCACGGACACCCAAGTAATGTAGCTTATGTAGGACGTGTGGTATGGAAATAGTACCTATCAAAAGATTATGGCGATGGCGAGAGAAATTTTTGGTGATTTTCGAAAATCCCTAAAAAAATCATATCCCTACAACCGTGATACTTGCTTAGGCGCTGTCCCATGCCCATGACCTCTCAAAATCCCCAAAAAATTGTGTTTGTCGCAAAGTCGCAATACCAAACACCCTGTGTGTTCATTGCCATAGCTTAGTTTTAAGTTAATACCTACATACCACCACTTCGCAAACGCCCCAAGAATACAATACAATACACTTTACTTTATTGCACACCAAAAAAAAATACAAATAAAATAAAATACAGGAAAATAGAAATAAAAGAGTTGTACAATGGGCGGCCTTATCGCTAAGAGCGATCTCTTCCAGGCAACCTTGGGATGGACACGAAGCCGTTGTACACGTATAGACGGTGGCGTGTTGATACAATAAATACATATATACTATAATAATAATACATACTCAGTTACATAAAAAGATGTTAGATAAAAACTAACAATTTAAGACTAAGGAGAGATAATGTTCATAGACCATTCTTAAATACATTTTTTTTTCTTGCTTGTAGCTTATCAACAAGACTACGTTATATGATGTTGGTAGCAGCGGGCCCAGAAGACATACTTTGTGAGAATAAAGTCGTGTTAGGCATAATAGGTATGCCTCGGTCATTCTTCGATACCATGCTGCGGCCAGTAAGCAGTGGTCTCACAGACCCCGAACCCAAATCATCAGGGTAAATATCCTTTGGTTGTTAGTTTATTTTTAAAAGTTGTGCTGTAAGACGAAAAAGAGCGATTTTTTCAAGAAAACCAAGGTGATCTTGATAAGGGTACGGTTACTTGATCGTATTTTCTCAACGGTAAGACTTTCCAAAAAAGAACAATTTTATATATTTTTTTTTTAAATATGAGCGATTTTTTTAAGAAAACCAAGGTGATCTTGATAAGGCTACGGTTACTCGATAGTTTTGTCTCAACTCAACTTTCCATTTATTTGTATGCGTTTCATCGAGGGGTGTAGATAGTATAGTATTTTTTTTCTCTATGATGCCTCTCTATGTCTTACAGCCGCACTCAGATACGTTAATCATTACTTAAAACGGTCACTTAGTTAAGATTTCAATACCTTTACTTAGTGACAGTTTATGTAAGCATTAACGTCTCTGAGTGCGGCGCTTAGACATGGAACTACGCAAACCCCATAAAGAATGGAACGTTTTGAAGCTGAGATTGTTGAGTTACCAAAATCAGGCCCTGATTTTGTGCAATTAGAAAAATCACCCACGCACATATAGCAGCCAGCTGACAAAAACACGATGCTTCTCAACACTAACCGAACCCTTTGAGTTGAATTAGCAATTCGACATGGCGGCACGAAATAGAATCGACGTCACACACAGATGCATGGTAGCTAGATACTACAACGGTTCTTCTTACAGGATTTTGTGATAACCACACGCATATAATGTAGTATCAGTTATTTATAACCTCTGTACTTCTTGATATACAAGCACAAGCTCTGCTTAGCTTGGGGCTAGATGATGCTGTGTGAATTGTCCAGCATTATATAATTAATAATTAGTTAAAATCTTACGTAAATCTCATCGTTTAAGGTCGATGGGACACTCTGTCGTCAGGAGCTCAGGGTCCGTGAAGAAAAGTCAAACAGTTGCAATAAAGTTGTACCCTGATGTTGTAATTCCACGAAAGGATAAGAAAGAGTTAGTACTAGTTATATACCTATTGAGTCAAAAAAATAAGACCACCTGTTAGCTGCTTTTCTCGATCTCAAATACTTCATTGGGGAATTCACTAGTGCCTATATGATAGCTGAAAACGCCTATATTTCTTGTTAAACTCCTTCAACTCTTTCTCCTCTTCGTTTTTACTCCAGAAGTCTCCTCCCGCCATCGTTCCCGAACGAGCCTGAAGTCCCGAAACAATGCAGTGAAACGCAAAGATGCCGCTGGCAGAAACGTCTACATAGGCTCTTGCATCCTCAGGCTGTCTCTCGCTTTTCTAATTAACAAACAACGCTCGGATCGTCCATCGAGAGCGTCTAAGCATATCGACCAAAGACGAATGAGGAGAACCTACGGACCAATTTCTGGCTTTTGCTTAAAGTTCTCAGTATTTTTTTGTGCGAAAAACAATATTTTAATCATTTTTTTAACGATAACTTATCTAAGGAATTTGTTTGAATTTTTTAGACTCCGTCTCCAAAATACGAGTAGGTACCATGTCCTTTTCATATTTATGTTACATAATTTTACGATTGATAATTAATTTTTAAACCTTATTGTTATTGTTAATCATTATAATTCTTAATTATTATAATATTTTTTTTATGAATAACCTTATAACTGTTCAATTAAACGTTTAAAGTACCTACCTATAACACAAATCTAATTATTATTTTAAAAATATTTTACTAGTTTTTAAATATCGAGAAGACCTTTATTGTGTTGGTGTTAAGGTGCGTAATGTACCAGTACCATTCACTGAGAGTATGTTACAGTGTAACGTAGCGCATGCAACGAACAACGATACGTGTTTTAACACAGTGTAACGGTTACACCGTGATAATAAACACGTCTCGTTGTTCATTGCGTGCGCGACTTCTTCCCCCGTATTGACTGCGCGAACGCTCGCGGTGTAACACGTAAATGTAGGTTTGGACCACACGAACAAACAGCTAAAACAAGAACAAGAGCATTATTTCTTGATATGTGTACTTACACGAAAGTCATTCGAAGCTCGTTTTTAATGTTTACACCAAAATAGCAACAAGCAATATGAGCCCGAAGAACTAGAATTCGCTAGCACTCAAGAACGCTTTAAAGAGACCGTTTCGGGAAGCATAGGATAAAAGACTTGTGCGCGTTGAAGTCTTTTGTACTCGTTTGTAACGCAGGTCTCGCACATACAATACAAAAAACAGACAAACTTTATCCGAAAATTATAATAGTTGAATGAAGTAACAAAGTTTTCAGACTTATATGTAGGTATAATTATATAACCTACGTTTATTCTAGGTACCATGTGAGCGAAGCTGCGGACAGAAACAAGATTACTTACTGATTCTCGACCTCGAAACCATAAATTGTTTGACGTTCAATTTAAGTAATTGGTACGATTAGTGTCGGCAGTGGCGGCCTAAAGAGCGGCGAGTGGTGCGCGAATTGTTATGACCCAGCGTTTAATCCCCGAATACTTGCAACTCGATCTCTTTTGAGATTTAAGCACATCTCTAGTTTTCCAGGAAATTCTGCAAAGAATTTATCATTTGAAACGTACTGAGTCACGTTGCGTGGCGCGAATCTGAGTTGATGATTTAAGGCCATTCTCAATTTCCACCTAACAATACAGAGATCACAAGATTCCCCTATCGCTAAAATTTTGGTAAAATAATTAGCGCAACTGTTAACCATGGATAGAAATTAAAAATCAAAGACGTTTATTTCTTTAATATTACAAAGTTAGTTCCCATAAAGGAATAGATGGATCCTTAGATTGCTACCGACTGCCATACCACTTCAATAAAACAAATTTAACTAATAGTATTTATTAGCAAGTAAAAATTCAAATTTAACAATAATAAAATACATATACAGTCAAAAAATACAAGAGTTTATCGTTTAATTAGATAGATTAATATATTTAGTCACATTAACAGGCTATGAATTCCTCATAGCTGTAGAAGCTGTTGTCAATGAGCCAGTGCTTCAGTTTGCTGTTAAATAATGTCAGGCTAGTTGCCTTCGCGTAATATTAAACAAGTTAGGCAAAATCAATATTAAAGCAAGTTAGGCCAAATTCATGGCTGACCCGACGTCGACATTATGGTCAATTATGTAGCATTTTCTAGGAACGACGACAGGATAATAATGGATTGAAGACTTATCATGTGTCGGGTAAATGTCACATAAATAACTGAGTGATTGGCTCAAAGTGACATGGGTAAAGGTAAACGTGATAGTACCTAGGTGCCTCTATCGATTTATTGACCTTTTATAACACTATAAAATTAGTGTGGAATACTCTTCTTAGGCTTGATTAAAGGAATGGGAACAACAGAAGACCAAAAGAAGACAACATAATAAAATTTACCTAAGAACTACTCAACAGAACAAGTTAATTGTATGCCCATTTGTTTTCGTCAAAAATATTTTAAATCTTTGCGTTTTGTTTTACAAAAAGCATCAAAAAAAGCTTAAAAAAATCAATTGTTAATTAGCCAGGTTAATTAAGGTAGAGGAACTTTTTTCACCCACTTTTTAGACCATAGACAAATCCCTACTCACTCAAGTAGAGATTTTGGCAGTGCAACTAGCTAAGTAGCATCATAGTTACTCGTACGTTAGATTTACTTGAACAGAGATTCTAAGCTTGAGTAGAACTCACGTAATGACTGCATAAATTACCTATGCAGCTTTCGTAATGGCCTATATGTAACACGTGTGGCGTAAAACACTGCTTTTGAAAATATATTTTATCGGGATATTTATTATGATAAAAATCTTATAAAATTAAATAAGTATATAAAAATAATACATGTACTTATATGAGAACTAAATATCAGAATTCTCTATTCGGAAACTTTTGAATTGTCATTATAAGTATTTACTATTTTAATACATAGAAACCTAGCTCCAAAACAATAAATAGGCGGGTCCATACCAGACCACGATCCAAAATCGTGATACGTGCGTGGATCGTACTAGGCCGATCCAGTTTGTTGTAACTGTGATCCTAAACAACGCTCCAAGCGATCCATAAGCGTTAGCGTAGACTTTGCGAGATGTCCATGGTGTGGTGGATCGCGCCAATAACACACAACTTTCCACACCGCGCGCGCCACGCAACTGAGGCACCTTTGAGTCTGGCAAAAAACCGACGACAACGTACGGATCGGGCGCAGCAGGGAGCGCGCATTCGCGATCCAATATGAGCGCATGGATCGTGCGCGGCACGTCCACACCGCCTGCACATTTGGATCGCGCTCCTTTTGCGCTTCCTATTTGGACCCGCCTAATGATCATCAATCTATCTAGAGGGACTTGGTTGAAACTGTTGACCTTTTCTTCTTCGAGTGACGAATGCGTATGATGTAGTTAATCCATCGCTTCCTCTGCACCTCATTGTTATGTGCCCGTGGATGCAGCTCATCCGGAAAAACATCTTCTAGGACTTCCCTGAAGAAAACCTCTATAAAAATTTAGAGTCCGATCTACAGGGTGCTCCACGGCCATGGGACGTGAAGGGCAAGTATTCGAAATATTAAAGAAATATGAAAGAAAACATTTTTTTATTTTTAAAATATGTTAAAATGCATTCACAGAGCTTTTAAAATTAATTGCGGTGCGTTTTCCGGTAATTGAACCTACTTAAATCCAAAACATAACACTGTATTTTTTGGCACTGATTGTAGAGTCAATCATAGTCCAGTCATTTTAGCAATCCACAGACCAATTGATAAATAAAAGGCTAAATTTCGTATAATTTTGGCGTTCTATAAGATGTCTCAAAGTCTTATATTATCGGTGTCATAGTCGAAATGATTCAAAAAATAGTTTGTCTCATTTAATTTTAATTAAAAACGAATATTTTATCATTCAAAAGCTTACTTTTCAGCAACAAAAAAGAAGGAACTTCCCAATCTGTTGTTTGGGTATTGTTCGGGTAAACGACTACCCAAGCTATGTAGCAATTTAATTATTGTTAAATTTCTGTATAGCTTCGGTAGTCGCGTACATAGTGCGCCTGTATAGATAAAAACAATCTAAAAAGATAAACAAATATTTTGAAAATAATCAAGAATAATTTTCAAAACCGCTAACTCTTCGAGCGTGGTATCGAATGAAAAGTTGGGAGATTTCGAAAAAGTTTCTGATATTTTTATAGTTTTCATAGTTTTTGAAATATGTTGAAAAATTAAGCGTACCTACTGACACCCATCACCAAAGTTTACAAAGCAATACATCTGGAATGAATGTGATTCTTCTCCGGATCTCCTCATTTCTGATTCGATCTCGCAGAGATACTCCTAGCATAGTCCCCTTGATTTTTCGACGAGTGAATCCGGTAATGTAGGACCACGTTTCCGTGCCATATGTCATTAGTGGCAACACACACTGGTCAAAGACTTTCGTCTTCAGACACTACCGACGGAAAGTGGGACGGTAAGACATCACGTAACTTTCCAAATGCTGATTGAGGACCTTCTCGATGTTGAACTTTCCTAGTTGGGGACGGTTTGTCTAAGGTAGACATAATGGCCGACAACTTCGAGGGTATTGCCTCCGTCCGTTCTATGCCTACGTAAGTATTATTATTTATTCTCCACTATAAACTACAAATAATGTAGGTAAAAGAACTAACTCTTTGCGGCCAGTTTTTGGAATTTCAATTTCTGCATAAAGCTTCTGTGTTATTACCGTACTTTTTTTTGAATTGCTGGCTCTCGAAGCTTTTGAGGCAGCCACTCTGTAGAGACAAGCGAATTAGTAATGGAAAACATGTTAAAGTCTGTCATCTATTTCAGCTTAGAATTACACCTGAGACAGGAATAATTCTAAGCTGACAGACGAGGTGCAAGTCTAAGCTGTGATATCAGGACAAAAATCAAAATTGAGTGAATAATAAGATAAAATTAAATAAAAAAAGTATGGCCGGGTACAGTGCCTAACCGATTGTTAGTCGGGCTTGTCAACTATATCAAAACTCATAAATATTTACAGTCCAGCAGTCACAGCTAAAAGATAAATCTATCTGTGTTATTCTATGTCTTCTGTTCGCTAAACGTTCACGAAGACAATCTTCGTACGACTGTTCCAGTCCGATTAGTTTGTTGCAGAGCACTGAAAACTAACTGACGCTGACGGTCGGAAGGCGTAGCGTCTTGGCGGAACTTACGCACTAACGCATGACGGTCGATGGAGCACTGTAGCCGGCCTAAATCTGAACGCGCACATGTCTGCGCCGCACGCGCCGAAGTCATCGCATTTCCCAACCCCGCGCACCTATCACAGTGAAAAGTGATTCCGGTGCGGACGGGGTTGCGCGGGACCCTATAAGCCTGGGTCATACGGTCGATCCTAACTATTCCTTTAAAACGAATAAGGAGTGTTGCATAATTTCACTAGGTAGTTGAATATGCGGTTATTTGGAATCCCGCTAAAATGTCGTTAGCTGCATTTCAATAACTGTCTATTTTTCAACGACGACGCAACGAAGGCTATGGGGATTACTACACGTGTGCGGTAAATACTGAGCAATGAGCATTAAATCCACCCTAAAGTAACCAGAACTTACTTTACAGAAGACTGCTTGATGCTTGTGGCGGACGAGGTGGCACTGCCCCCCCTCACTTCCCTCAGCATTGTGTCAAAACGTGCGCGCTTAAGACCGAGGATCCCCAAACTCATCTTATTGATTTCAAATTGGCTTTCATGGAGTGTCAGAGCATTTTCAAAGAAACGTTGACGATGGTCTAACCTATACGTGTAAAGAAAACGGTGTTAGTAATAAAAAAGTTAATCCTTTAAAACAACATGTCCAATTAAAATAAATAATCAATAATATAATTTCCAAATACATAATAGGTTGTTTTGAGAAAACTAATTCCTTTTTTTATTGACGTAGAAAATAATGCATTAGAACTTTAGCGTTGCAGCAACCGTTGGTTTCGTGGCAAAAAGTTTTGATTTATCAACAGAAGCTTATCTTTTTATTATTTTTTCATGCAATCAATGCAATTTAGTAGGATGATTTATCAGGTTTAAAGGATATTAATAAAACCTAGGGCTTCGCATACAAAAATTCAGAGAAATCTTGATTTTTTTATTTTTGAACCCTGTCAGTGTGGCAGCCTTAGTTAGGCTGAACATCGACGCCATCTTGATTTTCCGCCCCTTTTTAAATGCCGCACTTGCGAAAGTAACAACTAAAAAATTCTATGTGAACACATTTTATTAATTTTGACTGTCGATCTGGGCTGTTCTGAAATCCTTACAACGATGCCAAGTCGACTGTCGCTGTCACCTTGACATTTGCTTGCACTTTCACTTAGTTAGACCATGGTTAGACCATTCCAATCGTAGGTTCTAAAATAGGTACCTACTTTATTTCATTATTCATATTATTTGATTGTAATGTTCTTTTTCAATAGGTGCTATGAAGTCTGTTAGTTTGCTTTTTTTTTCTTTAGCTGTGGTTGTCAAGGTAAAGTTTAATTCGGAATATAGGGTTATATCGAGGTTCTGAGATGTCTTTACGACGCCGCTACCATGAGTGTCCATGTACAGGACCAGCAGTCCAAACCCATCCAACTGCGTAGAGCAGTGAGGCAGGGGGATGTTATATCCCGAAACCATTCACGAGCGCATTGGAAGATATGTTTAAGACGCTGGGCTGGAAAGGTGGCATTAACATAAACGGCGATTACATCTCACACCTGCTATGATAACCCTTATGCTAAAGTCTGTTCGGCGGCATAAATCATTGTGCATTTCATTCTATCGCGCAGGTATGTCTATAATGACAAGTGAGATAGCACATTTAGGCCGCGCTCACTGGGCGATTACATCTCACACTGCGATTTGCTGATGACATAGTCTTAATGGCAGAGTCGCTGGAGGTGCTGAACCGCGGCCTAGCTTTAGCCTCGCGTCGCATCGGTCTCGGTATGAATTTGGATGAAACCAAATCATGGTCAATGATCAATGAAAACGTAAGTTTTCGTAACGAATACATCCGTCAGAGAACCAAAGTTATCAAAATAGCTCAAAGAATTAGCAAACTGAAGTGGCAGTGGGCCGGCCATATCTCGTAAATAACTGACAACCGCATGGGTTCTTGAGTGGAGACCGCGACTCGGCAAATGTAGTGTATGATCCACTCCGGCGTTGACGATTTTACGATCTGCAAAAGACTGCAGGCAGATGCTGGATGCGTCAAGCTGAATACAGTACAGGCGCTGTGGCGCTCATTAGGGGAGGCCTATGTCCAGCAGTGGACTAGTATAGATAGGCTGATGATGAAGACGATGATGATAACTAACTTCCGCTGCTAAGATTTATTCATCCGATAAAATAAAATGATCCTTGCAAGTGACTTAATCGATTGGGTTACCTTTTTTTTTACTAATTTGATTAATTTTAAGGCGCTAGTCATGCTTTACCAAAAAAATGTTTGACTATCAAAATGTTTTTCTCCAAAAAGAAGATGATATTTAAAAAAAACTGCACCTGTATCTTTTCTAGTTATGAGTGCCCCAAACCTACTGTCCCAGTTAAATATAAAACTCTGCATAAGTAAATAAAATAAATGTAAATTTACCCTTGAAATTTAATCGTCCCAAGACCCAGCAACCGGTAGTCGATTTTTCTAGAAGTACAGTTAAATGCATTGTTTAGAGGAGAGTTCGTGTTTAACTTTCTTTTGTGAAGTAAGCATTTACCAAAGAGCACACTTGCTGTGGTTTCGTTCATTTCCGACACATAATTCACGTGGAGATTGTGTTCGGCAATGTTGAATATTGATGATTTAAATAATCTGTGCACTTCAAGCTCTGGAAAAGACATGCCTGTCCTTTAAATCTGTTTTTAGTTTTCACGTTTGAACATTTTGCATGGCCAAAGTTGCTTTGTTTACCTGGATCTCATATTTATTTTAGTAGTAAGTACTAGCTAAAGCAGCAGATCTTTTTTCCGAAGTTTCGAAGTTTTCCAGCTTTGTTTGTAAGAAACACAATGGCTCACAATTGTTTTTAACTACATTTGGCATGCTATAACCTTACTTATAAAATCTGTATTTATATGAGATCTAGGTAAATGAAGCAGCTATGGCCATCCAACCAAAGTGTTGAAAAGTAAAAAAAAACAGAGTTCAACTCAGGATAGAATTAAAAAAAACTAAATGTATCTCTGATCTTCTAATCCTTTGGAAATGCATCCTTTGAAAGTTCTGGCCATTTAAACATTACCTTTGCTACATGGTGTAAAAAACCACATCAAATTCATAACAAAATAAGCGTTTATTCAAAAAATCTGCCATTTTTAATGACCTTAAAATAAAGAATTCTTGTCTCCTAGTTGTTATTTAAGGAAGTTTTTTTTAGGTACTTCGTTAGAACTTGTCGGAGTACATAGAACGAAGTCCGTTGGTGCGTATGGTGACATTTTTAACCCTAAGGACCAGCATTTAAAACACTAAATTTAAAAAAGCTGCTCCTACACTTGGTTACACCTACCTTCCCCCCCTCACCTTTCTATATGACAAACGTTGTGCCGAATCCTATGCATATCATCATAACTGTGTCGGTGATCTTAGTAAGATAATATATTGGTCTAGGAAAGTATCTATTGCTGAGATATCAAGTTATCTTGGTAGATTTTTCGACTTAGTCCTAACGTCTCACTCACGTGACACGTTGCCTACTCTCAGCATCTCACAAAAAGTCAGAGAGCTTCTCATACTATCTCTCTATAACTTCTATTGATCATTATATACTTTTCAATAATTGCCATCATTATCAAGAAATCAATTGAGCTACCCTTAGAGTGTTTGCAACAGTCAAGTTCATTTAGCTCAACCGTTTCAATTGCAAATACTAGGAAGTTTTAATTTGTGTATATTCTTATGTTGAATTTTCAAGTCCTTGGTTCATTCCAGTAGCACAGTTACGTAGATGGAATGAAAATTCCATCAAAGGAACTGATTGTCTCTGCGGAAGATAATTTTCCACCGAGCCCGAGCAGTTGTGTAGGTGGAAATTAACTTTTCTCCAGCAGTGCTTTTCAGACTCTCACTCAGTAACGTTTTCACTCGGTATTGTGACTGGTTTCAAAACACAACTAAAAAACTATAGGGACCTATGGTTTATCCATTTTGAATGAAGCATGTTAGTAAACTAAGTACGACACAAATAACAAAATTTCACTTGCTTGGCGTCGAGTTTCAGATATAATTGTAAGCAATTTTTATTGAAGGCAGGATCTAAAATCGCAAAGTAATGTAAATTACGTATAAAAGGACGCGCAAACAAAGTGAATTTTAGGTTAAGTATGGGCGGTTTGTTTACGTTTATGCTCCATTCAAAATGGATACGATATAGATATAACACGATTGTCTGAAAAACTACAGGTACACTAACATTGTCCGACGTACCTAAATAAATCTAGAAATAAGCAGCTTGGAACCCATTTCATAGATACATAGACTTACCTATTAGGTTGAACGCTTTGCGTCCAAGAGCGAGCCATACAAATTGTATGCTAAATCTCACTAATGTTTCAAACAGTATCGCATCAAATTTTGAGAGCGAGCGCATTTTCTTAGACGGGCCCATGTGATGGTACTTTGACATTCCTTCACAACCTGAACAAGAATAAGTGTGATTATGTAATTAAAAAAAAATCTTCATCACCATTCATACGTCTACTGCTGAACATAGCTACTAGGTATTTATCTTGTGCCTGCGACTTTACATGTCCTTAACCGATTTACGAATCCAGGTTAAGATAAAAGTATATGCAAAGTTTCAGCCCTAAGCTGGAAGAAGTAATAAACATCCAAACGAAAACTATCGCATTAAAAAATCTTCATCACCATTCATACGTCTACTGCTGAACATACCATCCCAAAACAAGGGGGTTTTCTATAGGTAATGAGAGGGCCAGACACAAGACGAGGCTGAAGAGTCATTGGGGACCCCATCCACACCCACAGAAAAGCTACAATGAAGCTGTCAGTCACCAAAAGTCCTGCTCTGGTACTCCAAGGAGCTGGGCTGGTTAGGACCTGATTAGGCAGGGGGATAATGCACAATACACTCATAGCAAGATATGCAGATCTAAGTTCCCCACTTAGAATTAGAAACAAGAAGGTAATCAAGACGCTTGGCAGGCAGATTCGTAATCTCAGTAAGGGTTCTAAAATACACGCAAGGCTGATTCTTAGGCTGCTCTTACGAGACCCGCGGGAAGAGTTCGGGTGGTGCAAATTCTATACCTACACCACATGGCTGCGGCCACTACTGCCAAAATGAAAAAGGTCGGGCTTAATCATTAAGTGGCTGTGGATTTTGATGCAATTTACCCATAAGTGCGTTTGAATATTCCTTGGCCGCAATCAAGCGCAGGTCTTCTAAATTTTCTCTATACTCAGCTTCAACCAACTGGCATTGTTCCGTGCGCACCTTATCGCTCAGCTCAGCTATGCGCTTATTCATTGTGTCTGCTATCTGAAAATGTCTTATATCATGTTTAGCTTTAGTTTTAAGGTAACCGAATTTTCTACCCAAATGCAAGTGGAATAAATCTGTAAAAATAAATGTCACATTTTCCCACCATAAAAAACTCTGAATGTTTAGCTTTAGTTTTAAGGTAACCGAATTTTCTACCCAAATGCAAGTGGAATAAATCTGTAAAAATAAATGTCACATTTTCCCACCATAAAAAACTCTGAATGTTTTACTCAATGTCTCACTCTACGACGTATATAAGTGGGTAGGTACATCGCTGCCACTGCTCTACATGCTAGTGCAGGCAGTGGCTGCGTTTGGCTCTGGTTTAGCTACTAGGTATTTATCTTATGCCTGCGACTTTACATGTCCTTAGCCGATTAAAGATAAGAAAGTCTACGCAAAGTTTCAGCTCGATCGGTTCAGCACGTTTGGCTGGAAGAAGTACTAAAGATCCAAACTATCGCATTAACTACGTATAGTAATGCTACTGACCTGTATAAAATACTGACAATATAGCAGTAGTGCCCGCAACATACGATCTATTAGTCTTAGGTGCAAAACATTTATCAAGACTGGAGTCAATAGGGCTTTGGGAGCAGAGTATAATACCAAATCTTTGACATCCTGTGGAGTAAAAATCACAATGAGTCCATTACTAGTTTCAGAAAGAAAGAAGTCTATATGCATAAGCTAATAAATGTAACGTGAAGGTACCTGTAGAACTATCACGTCGTCTGGTACAACACGTCTGGCAAAGAGCTTCCTGAAGCGTTGCTGAAAAATTATTTATACTAATATAAGTGCCTTATATATTATTCTAGATAGATTACTTTGATCAGGTATTTCGCGGACTCCGCGAAAATTTTGATTGATTATATAGATACTCATCAAATTATAACTGCTTTTGGAAGGTTGGAAAAGCTAGTTCACATTTTCTTCCATTATGCCTAAGACAAGATTTAACTAACTTAATCACAGACTTAAAGAACAAATGGCAACCTCGGATACTCAACCCCTCGCAATTGAAGGATCTCGTTTTTATATAATACTACCTACTACCCTTTAGCCCGGAAACAACGCGTGTTCGAATCTGCTTATATATTTTGCTCAAGAATGTTATTACTCCCCATGACATAAAAGTAAAAAGAGCGTTTATAATTGGGAGGCCTGCGTCCTGCAGTGGACCACTATAGGCTGTTGAGATGAGGTGAGGTTCTTACTTGCTCGAGCACATCCATGTCTTCTCTGAACTCGATAGCGCCACCAACGACTGGACCAGCAGTAGAGACATCTATTTCTTCCGGCTTCAAGTTACTAAAATAATAGGTACACTGTTATATAAGGTATTAAGAGAAACATACTATTATGTCGTGGTACCTAGAAAAAAGTAAGACCCCATTTTTTTTGAGTGATGAATGAAGGGGACTTTTATATCTCGTAGTAGTAAGGCTGTGGAATGTGTCAAAATCTCGATCAAATAAGTATTATTTTTCCTTTTAGTTCCAAAATTAGTAGTAATACGCATTTAAAGGCCTCTACCGCAAAGGTACTGGGTCAAATAACGAGTTTGCCAAATTACAAATTGGCGTACTGATTACATTAGTGTTTTAAGAAACGACGCAAAAGAAGATGGTGGATGGAGACTATTCATTGAAATAGAACAACACACGTATGAACGGAAAACCGAAGCTATTTGGTTGATCCGGCAATGTTGGTAGCAAACAACCAACATACATAATCTCTAAACGTTGGCCAATACCATATTGTGAAGACTGTAGCCACAGACGGCGTGTGTCGTGTGTGGCTTCCAGGAAGAACAGACAATGTAACGCGTTGTGATACACTGCACGGCCAAAGAGGAAGCAAGCAAAAGACGGGATTGAAGAATCTCATTGAGGCACCAATTTTTCCACACCTACAGATAAGCTGAAACGAAGCAGTTAATAAGATTGTTGGGCAGGTCCCAGTTAGAATTTGCCCACTTGGTTCAACGTCCGCCTTGGCCCACTGTGTACAGCTGCCTGAAGGTACGATTCATGCAACAGCGCGATCATCTTGATAAAAGTAGGCATCATGTGAACATTCTAAAACGCACTTTTATTTAATCTACCATTATAACATGTGCCTTGCCTTCTTTCAGTTCAACGGTTATATGCTTGGCCTTTTGGTCTGTCTCTGTGCACAAGCCGCTCTCGAACAGAATGACAATAAGTGGACAACTTTCCTGTTCTATGTATATTGGCCAAATTAATGAAAATTAGAGCAAAAATTTTGGTACCTAACAAAAACTAGGCCTCCAATAAGATCATCCCATTTCCATTCTCCGTTATCGAATAACCCCCCGAAATCACCATCATCATCGTCGTCGTCAGACATATATTTATTGACTTGTGACTTGGCACAGTATTTAAATATAACTCCTAAAACCTACTTTATCAAAATACAATCAAATAATAGAGTAGATAACATACAAAATATACACAATTAAACAAAAATAATCATGAAAAAACTGCTACCAAGCCGGTAAAAAGCCAAAGAGAATACAATAGAATTTAATGTTCATTTATATTATGTGTATTGTGGTGGCAAATAAATGATATGTCTATGTCTATGTCTATGTCAATAACTTCGTAAGAAAACTTGGTAAAAAGCTAAAAGTTTTTTTTTTATTTTTTTTTTATTTTTTTTATGGCAATTTAATTCCTCTTTTTGGTTAAATGACCAAGTTATTGTATTCTTTTGAAATGACCATAGAGTTAAATGTTATAAACGTGAATGTGACAGTTGTCAGCAATTTAGTTGTCAATTTTTTCTTTAAAAATGTTTGGTTTGAAGATACGAATGCATGGAGCTCCATAATGCCCGGGCTACACGAGGCTAGTTTTTCAAGCCAGGATAGCAAGCTAGTGTTAGTAAGCTAGCAAACTAGTACTTCTGGCTTCGTGTAGACAAAACTATCTTCATTTCAAAGCTAGTAAGCTAGTAAGCTAGTTTACAAGCCAGGACAGTTTTTAATAGGATGGAGTTCTATTTTCAGGCTAGTAGCGTCCCCCCACCACTGATTTTACTATCCTGGCTTGTTTACTAGCTTCATGTGACCGGCGAAGCTAGTTTGCAGTTGGCTAGTAAACAGGAACCACGCGTTTGTTTTGTTTTCGTACCGGGATGAGTTTTTGAGATTTTAAGATGCCCAAACTAAGTACGCAGATTAATTTAAAGTTTGTACAACTGTACCGTGACCATGAATGCCTATGGAACGCCACCCTTGCAAGTTATAAAGACAAGTGTAAACGTGACTCAGCACTACAAAAAATATGTGACGAATTAAAGAAAATGGACATTGATATGACTATCAAAGACGCTAAAAGTAAAATTAAAAATTTAAGAGCAACGTATTGTCAAGAACTGACGAAAATTGATAAGTCAACCCGGTCTGGAGCAAGTTCTCAAGAAGAATATAAGTCGAAGCTAAATTGGTTCCAGGAAATGCACAGTTTTATTAAAAATGTTCCTATGAAAAGAAAAACAACGGTAAGTTATTTGCAATCAATTATTTATTATTATTTACGACCTGTTTATTGTCTGTCTGACTGTCCACTTGAAATGTAAAATTGAAAAGAACGACTTGCAGTGTAATTACGAAATCATTCTTGATTGCCAAGGCACAGCACCTTCATTGTTAAAGTAGTTCTTAAGGGTTTCTCGTTTCTGGATTGCTGAAATCGCAGAATGGTTACTTCCTTGGTGACATAAACTTTGTAAACCTGTAGTTTCTGTTCTCCAAGAACCAGAATAGGAATTTCCTGTTTCGATATCCTCACGGTCAATATCAGTGCTGCTTATATAAGTATTTCGATTTTCACATCTCAACCAATTATGCAAAGCACATGCTGCTAATACAACTTTATCCACGGTATTAACATCAGCAGCTATTGGTTTTTGAAATACACGGAATCGGCTAGCCAATATCCCAAAGGCATTCTCCACTACACGTCTGGCTCTAGATAGTCTGTAATTGAAGACTTTCTGTGTCCATTCTAAATTGTCACCTGGATAAGGTTTTAAAATGTATGGTTTTAAAGGAAATGCGGCATCAGCAACAATGACTCCACCATTAGGTAAAAGGTTATTGTCCAGTCTATTGTATAAGGAGCAATTTCTAAATACACTTCCATCTGATGACATTCCACAAGCTCCGACATCTATGTATCGAAAGCAATAGTCGTCGTCCACTAGTGCCATAAGCACAATACTGTACACTTTTTTATAATTGAAATATATAGTTCCACTGTTATCAGGTGCTAAAATATGAATATGCTTGCCATCAATGGCACCGTAGCAAAACGGAAAATTCCACCTGTTTTTAAATCCATTTTCTATTTCCTTCCAGCCTTCGTCATTAGTTGGAAGCTGTAAAAGATATGTTGTTTATAATTAATAAAATTATTGTTATTTTCTTTTAGGGCAGTCAAGAATCAGAACCAACCAATACTGAACATGTTGAAAATTCTGAAAACTTGACAACCCAACCATCAACGTCTACATCAATAAGTCAGGAATCAGTATCTGCAAAAACTACAGCACCATCTGCAAAACTACCTACCGAAATTTCTAGTGCACCAGCTCCAAAAAAGAAAAAAATTACTCAAGTGGCAACACTAGTCAACGAAATTCGGTCGATTCAGAATGATTTAAATAATACACCGGCATGTGGATCACTGTCAGAACAAAATGAGCATGATATTTTTGGTGCATTTGTAGCTAGCCAACTTAAAATGTTATCGCCTCTACAGGTTATTATGGCTCGGGACGGAATCAATAGTGTATTATCTCGTTGCCGAATGGCAGATTTAAATATGGTTAATACAACATTTTCACACCATACACCTAATCACGACGACTCTTCAAACACGACAGTCGATAGTTGTAATGAATGAATGAATGAATGAATGAATGAATGAATGAATGAACACTTTATTGTACATGTAAAATAAAATAACTTACATCTAAATAATACAAATGAAAAAGAAAAAAAAAACAAAACGTACAATAGGCGGCCTTATTGCTTAAAGCAATTTCTTCCAGGCAACCTTATTAAACAATAGATATAAGTAGGTAAGTAAAGAGGTGATAGCACAGGAGCAAACACTATAAAAGTTTTATCATTAAGATACATAAGTAGATACATACAATACAATCATAACTAGAACATTTTACATACACATCATACCAAAAAACAAACAATAGGTATATTTATAAGATATAAATAATGCTGTGAGAGGAGATAGGAAACAATTATTTATTCTAATTGCTAAAAACTAAGCTACACTGTCACAAAAAGTAACATACGTACGTAAGGGCGAATTATAAAGATAAAATCACGGTTTAGATAGCGGATGATAGAAAATGGGACTTGAGTTGGGATTTAAAGGAGTTGATGGAAGGAGCAAGTTTGATAGCGGCAGGCAGTTTGTTCCATAGACGAACAGCTTGTACGCTAAAAGAGTTGCCATAAAATGATTGGGAATGGGTGGGAAACTTGAGCAGTAAGTTGTCTGATGACCTAAGATTGAGGGAGTTAGAAGAATGAAGGAACTCAATTCTATTTTTGAGATACGCAGGTGAAGAAGAATTAAAGAGAATAGAATAGAGAAGTGAAAGAACATGCATGTCCCGGCGCAGTCTAATAGGGAGCCACTTGAGCATTGTGCGAAAAGGAGAGACATGGTCATATTTCCGTAAACCAAATATAAACCGAATGCAAAAATTTTGAAGACGCTCAAGTTTATCCAATTGCTCCTCAACGAGATCTAAATAGCAGGTGTCGGCATAGTCCAGTATGGGAAGGAGAAGGGACTGAACCAGGGCAATTTTTGTAGTGGTTGGTAAAAAGTACCTCAACCTTCTCAGAGAACCCGCGGAAGCATAAAGCTTCTTACAGGTGACTTCTAGCTGAGGGCGCCATGAGAGTTTACGATCGAACGTTACCCCTAAGTTCTTCACAGTAACGCTGTATGGAATAGGTATCCCATCAAAGATAACTTGGGGTACAGACTGCCAGTCTAATCTATCTATCAATCTCGAGCTCCCAATGATGATAGTCTGAGTTTTGGCGGGATTGATTTTCAGACCATGAGCTCGACTCCACTCGGCGATTCGACGTAAATCCGAGTTCGTTTTGTCAACTGCGTCGCTAATATGATCCAAATGAGCTTGCGAATAAATTTGCAAGTCATCGGCATATAAGTGATAGGATGAGGTTAAATTTATGGAGATAGAGTTGATGAATATGGCAAAAAGAAGAGGAGAGAGGACACCGCCCTGCGGCACACCGACTGAAATGTCACACCACGACGAGACAGACTCGCCAAGGCGGACTCTCTGCCGGCGGCCATGTAAGTAATCGAAGAACCAGTCAACTACACCCTGGGAGATGTTAAGTGAGCGAAGGAATGCGAGGAGAATGTCGAAGTCAACGGTGTTAAAGGCGTTGCTAAAATCCAGCAAGGTCAAAACCGTAAGTTGTCGACTATCCATGCCCAGGCGTATGTCGTCCGTTATGTTCACTAGGGCAGTCACCGTGCTGTGTCCTTTACGGAAACCAGACTGCAAGGGGTTAAGTAAGTTGTGCATGGAGAGAAAAGAGTTGAGCTGGTTGTGAACAAGCCGTTCTAAAACTTTGGACAGAAATGGGAGGATAGAGATAGGGCGGTATTCAGAAAAGGATGTGGGATTGGATTTCTTGGGTAAGGGAATCAATTGGGCTTCCTTCCAACAAGAAGGATATACCCCGTGCTCCAATGAATTGTTAAGGATATGGCATAGAATCGAGAGGATAAGGTCAAGTATGGGGATTAGCATGTTAAGGCTGATACCATCAGTCCCAACAGCTTTGGAGGATATGGATAGGATACTCTTCTTAACATCTTCCGGGGTGACTGGGTCGAAACAAAACTGAGATTGGTTAGGAGTCGGAGCGAAAGAAAGGTTACAGAGAGTATTCATTTTGATGGCGTCATTAATGGAAGGAGCAGATGAAAAATGAAGATTAAGAGCGTTTATATCTAAGTTATCAGGAATTGAATCTAATTTTGACTTTCCGACTCCCAACGTTCTGAGAAAATTCCAGACTTTGGCAGGATCGTCCTGTGAAACCGATTCGTGTATGTAACGACGCTGCGCATCTCTGCACTTTCTGTTACTACGATTACGGAGTTCTATATATTTACTTTTGTTTCTATCGCTTGGGTTAATTTTATATCTAGATTTTGCGCAAGATTTTTGGTGCATAAGCATCTTAATGTCATCCGTTAACCAAGGTGCTGGGAGATGTTTTAATTTAATTGGATGAAATGGTGCATGCTTATCAAAAAGATGAGTTATTAAAGTATTAAAGGTGGCTACCTTACCATCCAAAGAATCAGCTTCGTAAACAGAGGACCAGTTCAGATGCTGTGCATCAGCGCGGAGTTTATCGTGGTCAATACTCCCAAAATTACGTTGCAGAATGACTTTAGGTTTAGATTTTGGGGGTCGAATTTTATAGGATAAGAATATTAAGTCATGGTAAGAAAAATTATCAGCGGGAAATTGGCCATGTCTGACAGCATAAAAAGGAGACGAAACTATAATTAAATCTAGAAGAGAAGGGGTGCAGTTCGGGGAATGATGGGTTGCTCCAAGAGGGAGGATATGTAAATTACAAGACCTAACAATGCTCTCAATTGCTGCGGTGCGGTGATCCTTCTTTAGAAGACAGGTATTGAAGTCACCCATGATGATAGTTTGACTGTAAATGGGGACAAAATCCTCCAAAAGTTTTTCAAAAGAAGAAAAATAATTGACCCGGAGGGAAGGACAGTAGAAAACTCCCAGTAAGATTTTAGTGTGAGAGAGAGTTACCTCAACAAAAAGATGTTCACCTGCATTAGGGGGCGGAGGCTGGGCCGACATGCTTAAGATAGAAAAAGGGATGTGAGACCGTAAGTATATTGCCACCCCACCACAGCGCGCACCTATGCGGTCATTACGAATAAGACGAAAACCTGGAAGAGAGAAAGTAGTAGAAGGTAAACAAGGCTTGAGAAACGATTCGGAAATAAGTATAGCATGAATGGACTTATGATCGAAGGACGCCATCATATCAAGAAAATGGTCCGGGACACTTTGTGCGTTGATATGTACAACATTGAAGTTTTTAGGAACATCAGAGAACTGGGCTGCAAGATTTTCGGACAATGAAGGAATACTGATGAAGCTATCATCACTAGTGTTAGAAGAGGAAGAAAAGGATACATAATCATCATCACCGTCACTGGTGTCGCTAAATATATTATGCAGCATAAATAATGAGCTATTAGAATACAATTATACCTTAACTAAATAAACCTAGTATTCAAAACAATTAAAATAACCTTTAGACTATTTCAAACTTATTAGCTTAAATTCAAATCTCTTACATTACTCTACCTGCTGGTTGTGCAAAGTTAATAAAATTTACATAGCAATCACTAAGAAAGAATTACAGTCTACAAACAATAAAGTTACTGTAAGTAAGAAATCATAACCCTCCTTGTACAGTCGGGTAAAAAAGGAATACCTACCATCTCCAAAAAGAGGAGCTATACAACTTAGAAAAAAAAAAACCTGGATCGTGATGAATCACTCATGTACGACTTTGACAGCTTTGCTTGTATATTCGAATCAGTCAACAAAATAAAAAAAAAAACAGAGTGAGCCATATATTAAGAAGTTGACTTAGGCAATTGTCAATGTCAGAAACAAAACAAAACAAACCAAAAAAATTTCTCCAAAAGTTCAGCGGGTATTTAGTTTTTTACCTATGATTTACAGCAAAATATGAGCTGCAGTGATTACCATGTATCATCCAACGATAAACAAAGAATCACTTTTTGGTCGCTGCTGGGCCGCCGCCGCCGCCACGGCGCTTCGATGGCGCCCTGAGGGCCACCGAAGCCGACGACGTGGGCTCTTCCAGCTGACTAACAATCCTGTCAAGTTCCTGATGATGGTTTATGCGGTGGCGGACGCCGTCGGGGCCAAGAATGACAATATTTCCATCCTGTGTCCAACATTTCGCCACACCGAATCGTTGTCTTGCGGCCATAAAAGTTTCGTGCCGTGGCCTGGTTAGGAATTCAGACAAAGTGATTCCAGTGCCTTTTAGCTCGGTTTTAGCGAACCATACCTCATTCCTGACCTCAGGCTCACGCAGTTTAAGTAAAATGGGTCTAGGACGATCAGCAGAGTTTGGGCGACCCATCCTATGGCACCGACTGATAGAAGTATTGTTGAAACCTGCTACCTTAAGCTTTTGGACAACGGTGTGTACAATTACGTCACTGGTTTTCTCACCCTTGGCTTCTGGAATACCATGCAGCAATAACATCTTGCGCCTACTCCTCATCTCAAGACTGTCAACTTCACGGCTGAGTGACTGAAACTGGTCCTGCAAGATCTTCAAAGCTGCCATGATGAAGGTCCTGAATGTAGCAAGCTCAGTAGCAAGGCTTGAAGTTGTAGCCTTGCTAGGTGTACTGCTTTTCTCCATTCTGCTGCTAAAATCCTCCATTTGCTTTACAAACAAGGTTTCCATTTGTCTCAGTGAATTGGCCATAACCTCTAATGATTTCTGTGACATTGTGATGTGACAAAAATGCTTCTTAGATGTGTGTGAAATTGATGAAAACACTCCCACGCAGGTATTGTAAAGCAAGCTTTGATTTAATGCATGTAATAGATACTAAAAACTGTTTAAATTTAATTAAAGGAAATTAAAATAGAGAGTAAAATTTTTTAAATGTTTACTTTGCAACTACCCTCTCGAGAAAAAGTTGTATATTAGTTGAAGATAACACGGCTTTTACAACAACAGAATATGATATACAACCAGCTTCAAACATAACAGTCGGTAGTGGTACGACAGTTCAAGATAACGCGAATGTACAATTATCTCATATGGAAGTTTTTGATGTCATTGCCAAAGCATTTCATAATGCATAGTCAATTATTCTGATTATTAGCCTTGTTGACTAAGAATTTTAATTTTGGTTACTTGAATAATGATGCTCTTACTTGTTTAATGATAGTTGGTTAATTTTGCTTACATGTTTATTAATACTTAATTATCTAATAAATAAACATAATACGAACCGTAATGTATTTTTTCAATGCCTCATAGATTTCGACACAGACTTCCGGTACAAATTTTGAAATGGAAGATCTTGCAACTCGATAAAAGTGACCGAGCCTTCTATAATTAGTTCCGGACGAAAGAAAATCTAGTGTGATCTCCAGTTTTAGTTTTGCTGGTAGTGCCTGTCTCATAATTGTATCCATTCGTTGTATTTTTGGCGTTACAAGAGTCAACAGAATATCAAACAAATCAGGCGTCATTCGTAAAATACTCTTATATTCTCCTAAATCTTCATTGCGAAATTCTTCCAAAAGTAAAGCAGATGATCCACGTTCATCTCTTCTTAAAATCCACGGTCTTGTCCACACCCGTTTTTGTAATTCTTCTTTTAATTCATCTAGTGCGAATTGGCACAGTTTGCGTAGTAACTGTTTTACTCGAATCGTATTTTTTTTCCGTATACAGTTCATTTTGGACGTGTGGTCGCCTCAACACTCCAGTAAATACTAGCTTAAAAAATAGATGCCTCATGTAAACAGAACTAGCATGCCCCAAGCTAGGTCAGCAAGCCAGGACAGTTTAGTCAAAAACTAGCTTGCTATCCTGGCTTGAAAAACTAGCCTCGTGTAGCCCGGGCATAAATCTTGAAGATTGAGATGGATTTATTTATATTCACTTCTTTATTCTTAAAAACGAAAACAGAATGAGGTGTTTATTTCTTAATCTTATCATATCGTTTAAAAAAACTTTATACGTAGGTACTTACCGTTTTATATAAGCATAAGAAATAAACCTTCCTTCCCATGGAACCCGCGGAAGCATAGCGCTTCTTAGAGCTAACTTCTAGTCTACAAGATGTTACTTCTAAGAAGCTAAAGGCGAAAGCGACCACCATCGCCTTCGACTCGATGAATGTACCAAAGTTCAAAGTTGGTGTGAGAGGGACACCGAGGAGCTCCAGTTGATCCTATAAAGGTACCGGTACATTCCGGAAAACAGGAAGCTGGACAAGTGGACTCTTTTTTCCAGAGAAGAGACATGCTTGCGTTTTAGAGGCATTGAAGCTGCCGATTGCCTTTGCCCCAGTCCGAGACTGTCTTAAGAGTTAAGTTCAAGCGCTGCAGCATGTCTTCTCTTTGCACCTGTACGTCATTCCGACTGGCTTTCCCGTTGGATAGGTACCTTATCTAGCATCTTATATAGTTTAGAAAGAGTTGCAAAAATAGAGTTTGGTGGCCAAAAAGCGCAACTTTGTATCGCTGCCTAAGCTTTACAAAATGAAACGATTGCAGAGGCATTCATAAATTACTTATAATAGATACCAGAAACTGAACGATAGATTTTCAGAACTTCCCGTAATAATAAGATAAAATAGATGGGGGCGCTACTTTCACTGGTGTATGCGCCTTAATTAATAATATTAGTAAAATATTATGTTGTTTACGCCCGAGTTTCCAGGCCACTGGCGCCGGGTGCGCTCATCAACCCGTGAGCAGCTCATCGCCCTCACGGTCCGGCAAACACTTTCAAAGTGTTCGATTCTCATAAACTTCCCTGCTTATTTTAAACACTGTCATTGCCTCTTTGCCTATCATAAGTACAGGACTAGCTACAGCTTCTTCGCTCTTTTCTTAAAATAAAAAGAAGCCTTGTAGAACTAATGGAAAAAAAACTTTATTCTGTCAAGTGAACCTCTTTGAGCAAACGAAAATTCAAAGTTATTTGATCATAATATAGTAGTTCAGTATAGCAATTTATTATATTACACAGATAACGATATTATTAATTAGTTTCAATTTTAAATACCTACATACTAGTTCCAATTTGTTTCTATTCTTTTACTGTAATCTATACTTATATTACAAAGTGGGAATATTTGATTGTTTGTTTGTTTGTATTGAATTCAATAGGCTCCGAAACTACTGAACCAATAAAAAAATATTTCATCATTAAAAAGCTTACTTTTTAGGAAGTGGCATAGGCTATATTTTATCCCAGTATTTCCACGGGAACGGGAACTACGCTAGTGAAACCATGAGGCGCTGCTAATTTTATATAATTTACATAAGTAAATTATATAAAATTATCATACGCCTGTAAAGGCAGGTTCTGGTAGTACCTAGTTACTTTACGAATAATTTTAAGTTCTATGTATAAACCTGAAACTTTATGTATAAATAAATGAAATGTAGATCGTACAATAATTTATCCCGAGGTGGGAATCGAACCCGCAACCTCCTAGGTCGCACGCGGACCTTCGCCAGCTACGCGTCCAATCAATGGCATTATTTCGAACGTGTTTCGGATTTTATTTATTGTTAATAACGATATTGCGTGCATTACCTACATTCTGAATTTTACAATTAGCCCAAAAAGATCCGTGTGTAACAGAGGAGATTATTTCCTAGTTAATGCTATTCAAAAGATCTTATATCCCGTTTTGGCAAACAAATTCATCAGTCATATTAGAAAAAGAATATAAACAGATTTTTTTATGCCATTTATACAGAATTAATAATGCACACTGTTTTTTACCTACTTCAAAAGTTATATTACATCCCTTTGTACCTTAATTCGTACATCTTGAAATTTTTGTCTTGGTGGAGAAATATGGAAGACTTGAAAAATCTCTAGAAGTTTGTTTGGAGAATAAAATAAACTGTGCTCAAATTTTTCGAATCTTTGAATACAATGTAGGTAGTACACATCTTTGTGGAGTACAAAAACTTTGTAACTTGTAGGTTGTACAAGCAACTTCATGGCTCACTAAAGCAAAGAAAGACCAAGTTCATCCACATAACAGAGGCTCAGGCAGGCTGCGTTTTACGATACATCGAGTGGTCGCCGGGCGCAGTCCAATCAAACTTGCAAGTCCTAGGATTTGGAGCAACGACATTATGTATGACCCCGGCTTTACGATATGGAGGAGACATTGCACACGTTTTATCTTAGCTGTAACTCTTGCCTCTGATACAGGGTTCAGTTTTGACATAAAATGGAGAAAAGTGCTAGGAAGATTACTTATTAAGGTCTTATGATAAAAATGACATGGTGTAGGAAAAATACAAGTGTTTTATGAATGCCAAGCGACTGAATTGACCTTTTACTCTAAGCAGGTATACTTACAGGGTGTCTGGTGGAACGAGATGTTAGTAAGTTCAGAAATGATAGTCAGGATATCTAAAATTAAATATATTATAATAATAGGAAACCTAATAGGAAACCTATTTGGGTACTTAGGTAGTACTGTATTAATGATGAGATGATCTCAATAATTACCCAAAATTTTGTGTTCTTACTCAGCTCCCTTGCGACCATCGATTAAAAATTTTGCGGGGCCGGCGAAATTTTTGATCGATGCTTGCGATCTAATAAACCCGGATTATGAGAGCTGGACTGTGAGAGATAGACTATTGAGGATGAACCCGTGTTTGCACACACACAAACACACACACACTTGTGCTTATGTCCCATTAACGGCTACCAAATAGCTCACTGTAAAATCCTAAAAAAAGCCTGTTATTTAAATATATGTTTATATTCTAGTAATGGGGGCTTTGGGCCGTACCAAGTACAAACATTTATAACGGACGAATAAAACCCAATTGTGTTTGCATTTGCTATGCTTTTATGTATGTATGCCGGCAAGTGAAGCTGCGGAAACTTGTATTTTTTCAGTAATTTGAAATTTATGTTATTCGTTTGAGATTGTTTTTTTCTAGACACTTTTTTGCTGAAAACAAAAAGGATTTAAACCTTTTTCCAACCGTAAGCGTTGCGGCAGTTGGTAAAATTTGTTTAGATCAAAAAAGTTAAATCAAAGAAGTAGGTTATGGAGCGGAGCGAGCCGCGATTTGTTTATATAAATATTTTGCTGGCCGTTTACTTTTTAACTTAGATTAACATAAATTAGACAAATGTTTGTATCCGTTAACTGATTGCGTATTTCACCAAAAAATCCGATATTTTCTAAAAACTCCCTGAAGCCTGACTACACACAAGGCTAGCCTAACCGCCAAAATTCGACTACAAGGACATTGTTATTACCAATCACTCTGTATAATAGTGACAGTAAACACTGCACAATCAAAGACGTCTAGTTGATAAGTACCTACACACAACACACACAGTTGAGTCCAATCATTCACTCTATGAGCAATCGCTCTGTAGCACGTATTTATAGAGATCAGTGTCATAAATACATATAAATTTTTATGCTGTGAGAATGTGTGAAGTGAAATCATTTACACTAGAAGGGGAATATAAGAAACATAAAGACTTGAAGCCAAATGAAGTAGAGAAATTGAGAGAATGGTTGAAAACATGTAAACATTTACCAGAGGAGCATATAACAGGTGGGTTACATGCGAATTTGCTATTAGCGATCTACCACCATAATCATATGAACCTTTTATATTGTGGCACCTTCTGAGTCGGAAGATAGGTCGTTCCGTGGGAAGTTCCGACAGTGAATTAAAAATATTGACTTAGATCAAAGAATTAGCAAATTGAAGTGGCAGTGGGCCGGCCATATCTCACGAAGAACCTATAAGATTTTCATTTAACTTGAGAGTGAATATAATTTACCTACCCATGCTATGAACCACTGAACGAAGTACTTATTTTACAAAAATACTTGCATCAAATTATAAAAAATATATAGTGTTTATTGTATTATTGTAGGAAGCAAATAGAAGCAAAAGGAAAGCAATTTTTTGACCGAGTTTCAAGTCATTTCAACGTGAAAAAAGATAGGTGACCCAACATCCTAACGTTAACACTATAATCAAATTAAATTAATCAGAGTTTGAAAGTAGTTTGATGTATTTTAATGAAATAACATCCGAATTTGAATTTCTGAATTTTTACACTGTTTTTAGTTCCATACCGTAAGGGTAAAACGGGACCCTATTAGGTACTAAGACTTTGGTGTCCGTCTGTCACCAGGCTGTATCTTATAAACCGTGAAAGTTAGACAGTTGAAATTTTTAGAAATAGAAATATAAACGTTTATTTGTAACTCAATCACATATGTACAATTTAAGATAAAAATAACTTAAAACTAATACAATTTGTTAGAGTTACAAAACGGTCCAGGTCTCAGCATGAGTTGTTGCCGCTATAACAACAAATACAAAAAAACAGAATAAAATAAATATTAAGGGGGCTTCCATACAACAGACATTTTTCAACAGAGGAGATTATTTCCTAGTTAATGCTATTCAAAAGATCTTATATCCCGTTTTGGCAAACAAATTCATCAGTCATATTAGAAAAAGAATATAAACAGATTTTTTTATGCCATTTATACAGAATTAATAATGCACACTGTTTTTTACCTACTTCAAAAGTTATATTACATCCCTTTGTACCTTAATTCGTACATCTTGAAATTTTTGTCTTGGTGGAGAAATATGGAAGACTTGAAAAATCTCTAGAAGTTTGTTTGGAGAATAAAATAAACTGTGCTCAAATTTTTCGAATCTTTGAATACAATGTAGGTAGTACACATCTTTGTGGAGTACAAAAACTTTGTAACTTGTAGGTTGTACAAGCAACTTCATGGCTCACTAAAGCAAAGAAAGACCAAGTTCATCCACATAACAGAGGCTCAGGCAGGCTGCGTTTTACGATACATCGAGTGGTCGCCGGGCGCAGTCCAATCAAACTTGCAAGTCCTAGGATTTGGAGCAACGACATTATGTATGACCCCGGCTTTACGATATGGAGGAGACATTGCGGTTTAATTGACAAAAATTCTGTCACTAACTCGACCGGAGGTAAGCTTGATGTGATTCTTGTACGGGAGAGAGAAGAAGTGCTGACAGCGGTGGTCACCGGCACAGAGGGTATAGTCCCTTTGGACAAGTACCATCCCGCTCTGGACACTGAGGTTAGGGTTGAAGCCGTTCATTGTCCGAATCGCATTCCACCAAGTAACATTAACCCAGCAACAGATTGGAACTGGAATAAATGCGATTACGAACTTTTATATGGCTTATTGTCCGATATTTCTTGGGATGGCGTGATGACGGCCGTCGATTTAATGACGGCAACAAATGATTTTTATGTCACTCTGTACAATACTTTTGATGAATGCATGCCTAAAAAAAGCCGTAAAAAGACTCGTTGTTCTCGGTATCCTGTCTGGTTCACCCCCGATATCATTCACGACACTAAGCTTAAGCTAAAGCTACACTCAACGTGGAAACGTACACAATGTGTGAATTCTTATGCGATGTTCTCAGACCTTAGAGCTTCTCTAAAGTCTCGTGCTGCAGCTGCTTATGTAGAACACACTAAACGTATTGAAGGTAACATTGGGATTGACCCGCGTAGCTTTTGGCGTCATGTTTCTAGTTTACGGGCGAAGGGTGGGTTCGAGCCCAGTGTCATGTTCAAAGACAAATCGCGTTCCGGCGTAGCTGCTGCTGAAGCCTTTGCCGAGTTCTTTGGAAGCGTCTTCTTACCGGATATACCATCACTCAGTACAGGGAACATCCAGGACCTGAGTAACTGTAAGGATGGCAACTATGTTAACATTTTTCAGTTCACATCTAACGATGTAATCTTCGGTATCAAGAAGCTAAAACCAAATAGTTCTATAGGCCCGGATGGTATTCCCTCTGCAGTACTGAAGAGAGTCTGGAAGAACTTCGTCAATCCGTTGCGCCATATTTTTAATATAGCGTTACGCACTGGTTCATATCCACCACAGTGGAAGGTATCGAGGGTGACACCTATACCTAAGTCTTCTAATAAACTGCAAGTGGAGGAATACCGACCCATTGCTATCTTGTCCTCCCCTGCTAAAGTATTTGAAAACATACTCCACAAGACCATCTACCAGCAGGTTGAGAAACTTCTATGCAATGCACAACACGGATTCAGGGGTAAGCGGTCGGTTAATACCAACTTGTTGACTCTGGTGGAGTTCATCTCTGTGCAATTGGATGGACGGCGGCAAGTAGACGTACTCTACTTCGACTTCCGGAAAGCCTTTGATAGGGTGAATAATGACATACTGTTGGCGAAATTAAGCACTATAGGCACTTCTCCTGCCCTTCTCCGGTTACTTGCAGACTATATGCGCGATCGCCAGCAGTATGTCAGGCTAGGTATCTACGAGTCGTCGCCCTATCATACGCGGTCCGGAGTCAGTCAAGGCTCAATTTTAGGGCCATTATTATTTTTAATCATGATCAACGATCTACCAACTGTCTTGCAAAATGTGGAGTGTCTTCTCTATGCGGACGACCTAAAATTGTACACTGCTGTGAACTCAGAGAAGGATTGCTTGGCTCTACAGCAGGATATAGAGGCTGTATGTCACTGGTGCGAGCAAAACAAAATGGAGTTCAATCCGACCAAGTGCTCAGTAATGACTTTCGGTCGAATGCAACACCCAATTCACTACGACTACCGAATTCATGGCGAATTACTTGCCCGATCCACAATCATAAAAGACTTGGGAGTTGCATTCGATCGTCAGCTTAATTTCCACGACCATATGACCGCCGTGGCTAAGGAGTCATACAAGAGGCTGGGCTTTGTGCTAAGGAATGCTCGTGACTTCAAGAGTGACCAAGTCGTACGACTTCTATATAGCGCTCTGGTCCGAAGCAAGCTAGAGTCCAGCTCTTGCGTTTGGAATCCCCACGAGGTAACATATGCTCTCCCTTTAGAGAAGGTACAAAAGGCTTTCCTAAGGTACCTCTACAAGAGAACGTCGGGATACTACCCTTTTATGTACCCTACGAAATTCTTACTGGGGTGCCTTGGTTACAACTCCCTTAGTGTGCGGAGGACATACGATCAGATGATCACCTTCTGCAAGATCGCGCGCTGCGCCATTGACGCCATTGATTTGCACAATGAGCTGCTTCAGCTCTACGTCCCGAATAACTACATTCGGGGCAGGAGCCACCGACTCTTAGTCACCCCCTCGTGCCGCACTGTCGCACGCGCCAACTCCCCGCTGCCTCGCACTCTGAACTCTCTCAACAAGCTTCTAACTACCTATCCACATGTTGACATATTTGATGATGAATGGAAGGAATTTATTAGTGAATGCATGAGATTTTGTGAGATTGACGGATGAACGTGGCTGTGTGACACTCTTGACATTAATTTATTGACATTTTTTCATTGATTTATTAAAAACTTTGTAACCCTTTTTAAATCAATGCATTTTTTAGTGATATTATTCGTGTTTAGATTTGATATATTTGATTGTACTTTTATGTGTGTTTTTACCCTGTTATTGATCTCAAATTATACATTATTTTAAATTGTAGATACTGTTTAAAACTGCTTAATTATTATTAATTTTTATTGTAAATTTGTATAGTTATTTGTACTATTTCATTTTAATTAGTTAGTGTAAGTGGTTTTATGTGACCGTTCTAATTAAATAAATAAATTAAAAATTGCACACGTTTTATCTTAGCTGTAACTCTTGCCTCTGATACAGGGTTCAGTTTTGACATAAAATGGAGAAAAGTGCTAGGAAGATTACTTATTAAGGTCTTATGATAAAAATGACATGGTGTAGGAAAAATACAAGTGTTTTATGAATGCCAAGCGACTGAATTGACCTTTTACTCTAAGCAGGTATACTTACAGGGTGTCTGGTGGAACGAGATGTTAGTAAGTTCAGAAATGATAGTCAGGATATCTAAAATTAAATATATTATAATAATAGGAAACCTAATAGGAAACCTATTTGGGTACTTAGGTAGTACTGTATTAATGATGAGATGATCTCAATAATTACCCAAAATTTTGTGTTCTTACTCAGCTCCCTTGCGACCATCGATTAAAAATTTTGCGGGGCCGGCGAAATTTTTCATCGATGCTTGCGATCTAATAAACCCGGATTATGAGAGCTGGACTGTGAGAGATAGACTATTGAGGATGAACCCGTGTTTGCACACACACAAACACACACACACTTGTGCTTATGTCCCATTAACGGCTACCAAATAGCTCACTGTAAAATCCTAAAAAAAGCCTGTTATTTAAATATATGTTTATATTCTAGTAATGGGGGCTTTGGGCCGTACCAAGTACAAACATTTATAACGGACGAATAAAACCCAATTGTGTTTGCATTTGCTATGCTTTTATGTATGTATGCCGGCAAGTGAAGCTGCGGAAACTTGTATTTTTTCAGTAATTTGAAATTTATGTTATTCGTTTGAGATTGTTTTTTTCTAGACACTTTTTTGCTGAAAACAAAAAGGATTTAAACCTTTTTCCAACCGTAAGCGTTGCGGCAGTTGGTAAAATTTGTTTAGATCAAAAAAGTTAAATCAAAGAAGTAGGTTATGGAGCGGAGCGAGCCGCGATTTGTTTATATAAATATTTTGCTGGCCGTTTACTTTTTAACTTAGATTAACATAAATTAGACAAATGTTTGTATCCGTTAACTGATTGCGTATTTCACCAAAAAATCCGATATTTTCTAAAAACTCCCTGAAGCCTGACTACACACAAGGCTAGCCTAACCGCCAAAATTCGACTACAAGGACATTGTTATTACCAATCACTCTGTATAATAGTGACAGTAAACACTGCACAATCAAAGACGTCTAGTTGATAAGTACCTACACACAACACACACAGTTGAGTCCAATCATTCACTCTATGAGCAATCGCTCTGTAGCACGTATTTATAGAGATCAGTGTCATAAATACATATAAATTTTTATGCTGTGAGAATGTGTGAAGTGAAATCATTTACACTAGAAGGGGAATATAAGAAACATAAAGACTTGAAGCCAAATGAAGTAGAGAAATTGAGAGAATGGTTGAAAACATGTAAACATTTACCAGAGGAGCATATAACAGGTGGGTTACATGCGAATTTGCTATTAGCGATCTACCACCATAATCATATGAACCTTTTATATTGTGGCACCTTCTGAGTCGGAAGATAGGTCGTTCCGTAGGAAGTTCCGACAGTGAATTAAAAATATTGACTTAGATCAAAGAATTAGCAAATTGAAGTGGCAGTGGGCCGGCCATATCTCACGAAGAACCTATAAGATTTTCATTTAACTTGAGAGTGAATATAATTTACCTACCCATGCTATGAACCACTGAACGAAGTACTTATTTTACAAAAATACTTGCATCAAATTATAAAAAATATATAGTGTTTATTGTATTATTGTAGGAAGCAAATAGAAGCAAAAGGAAAGCAATTTTTTGACCGAGTTTCAAGTCATTTCAACGTGAAAAAAGATAGGTGACCCAACATCCTAACGTTAACACTATAATCAAATTAAATTAATCAGAGTTTGAAAGTAGTTTGATGTATTTTAATGAAATAACATCCGAATTTGAATTTCTGAATTTTTACACTGTTTTTAGTTCCATACCGTAAGGGTAAAACGGGACCCTATTAGGTACTAAGACTTTGGTGTCCGTCTGTCACCAGGCTGTATCTTATAAACCGTGAAAGTTAGACAGTTGAAATTTTTAGAAATAGAAATAAAAACGTTTATTTGTAACTCAATCACATATGTACAATTTAAGATAAAAATAACTTAAAACTAATACAATTTGTTAGAGTTACAAAACGGTCCAGGTCTCAGCATGAGTTGTTGCCGCTATAACAACAAATACAAAAAAACAGAATAAAATAAATATTAAGGGGGCTTCCATACAACAGACATTTTTCCGATTTGTGTGCCGTTTTTATATTGGTACGGAATCATTCGTGCGCAGAACCCTTCGTGCGCGAGTCCGACTCGCACTTGGCCGGTTGTTTTATTATGAATACAACTTTTTGACCTCAGGATTATTTTTTATGCAAAAGTCGAGATTCCTCCAAAACCAGTTAATTTGCTTAGATTATCGAGATATTTAAATCCTATCCTGTACCTACTAAATTACGAAGGCAAAACTTAATATCGTTGTGAAATGTAAGGGCGTAAACTATGGGCTATTTCAGTTTTCCCCTTGAAATCGTAAGGGGGAAAACCGGACTTCAAATACCGAAATGAAAAGGGAAAACTGGACTTAAAAAAAACAGTGGATTTTTGAAAAGGTCAAAGGGGAAAACTGGAATGACCCAGAAGTACGCCAAACTGCACTCGCCAAATTTTGTGTAGATCTAAAATATTATAAGAGCCAGTTATGTTATTGTAGATCTAGAACTTTCTGTGGGCAAAGCTAGTACTTACTACTCGTACTTACCTAAAACATACAGACAAATTAAGAACCTTCTCATTTATTAACCAACTTCAAAAGGAGTAGGTTCTCAATTCGAATGTTTATTTTTTAAAATGTTTGCTATCCAAGAACTTTTGACTGGGTGGTCCGATTTTTAAGGTTCTTTTTTTATTTGAAAGCTGGTGCTTCCCGTGTGTTCCCATTTTAATTTGGTCCAGTTAGGACAGAAGGATCCATGAAAAACTATATAGTTAAAGTCGGGTTGTAGCTTTTTCAAACAAAATAAATTATTAAAGTCAGCATCTTTCAGATCCCTCAAGTTATTTGAAGTTGTTAATAACGAGACGTATTTCCTTGTTCAAGTTAACTACCCGTAAATAGCTTTTAAGCCGGAACATGGAAACTAAATTAATAAAACGTGTATGTACTGCCAGAGCCATATAGGTACTTAATACTATTTCTTTACCACTTCTATACCATGGTAACATCAGATAGCAAACCAACCGTTGATAGTGCTACGGTATTTTTTTGTCATAGTACCTGATTGAAGCGGCAATAACATTGAGTTTTCCGCAGCATGTTGCATACAGCGACCACAACAGTGAAAAGAACATGGTAGTCGGGCGCATTCGGCGAGTGACAATCGAAATTGCTAGAAGGATGGGAGTATGTTAAAGTGGAATAACAATTTTCTATTTTCAGACATGGATTTGATGCTAGCCTATCACAAGTGTGGGTTCAATAGCGAACTAACAAAGCAAGGCCTCGATCTCAACTATACTCTGCGTACGTTGTTCGAGTTTTATCAACGCCGGGAGATAGACGACTCGCTGGAGCGGGCTCTTAAATGTTGGTTAGTTGACAGAGATAAATTAAACACAAATATTAACACTATCAACGATTCAGATAATATTATTTCATTGTGGCTAACAATGGCCTGAGTGAATTTTTATGTGTAGTTTTCTTTTCGTTCTATATCTCACTCTTCATTGTAAAAATAGGTATTCATTAAGTAACTGAACACTTTTTTTTACAAATCACACAGCATCATCTAGCCCCAATAAGCCAGTCATTTAAGTCAAAAATAGGGTCAATGTCGCCATTTCGAGATCAGTTGGTTCATTCTGGCGTTATAAAGGATGTCTCAATATCGTGTTGTGAAAAATTTGGTTTTTGCGCAACTATGCAACTTTCTCCAATGATGTTTATCATAAACTTGTAGAGCACACATTACTGGATCCAGGTCCCGCCAGGAAGTAGTTATAACTACATTCCCCATCGCCAAATAAAAATGAATACAATAAAATAAAACAGCCCTGTAAAACCAACTACTGTGTGAAGTGAACGTACCCTAAGCCGGACACTGATCGGGGTTACAGGGTGTAACTACTCTCAGGGAGTATGAAACGTTAAAATCCGTTTCATTGCTCGTTACGTACGAGCTCCTTTATTTTCCCACACTGACTGCACACATGCTCGCTGTCACACGTTACATTACGTTCCTGCCAACCTATTGTAGCCAACTATTTTAATATTTCCATGGCAACGATGGAAGAGAATTACAAGCCCATAGATTCCCGGTCTGGTAAACTTGTTCCAGGTTGGTGACTCCGCTTACCACAGACACTAATAAAGGTTATCGATCCATCTACTGCCAATTATTGGACCCGGACCCAAACCAATTTGTTTACAGCGATGTGGTCAAGTGAGTACGAGAAAGTGAGAGCCATTTTATTAAGTAGAACACGCACGAGCAAATATTTAATTAGTGGGGGCAATCATTATAATGTAGACTTTAGAAGATATTGAGAAGAATTCTTGAAAAAACAGAGTTGAGTCAAATCGTTTATTTCTATAAACTTACAATCCAGCGCTGGGTGGACACACTAGTGTTCATCTAGCACAACGCTAAGTGGAGGCCATATTTGCCATAGAATGTTCTGCGCACATAACAGAGATAAAGCTATAGATTAATCTAGTAGCATAAGTTTTTGTTTTGTATGTATGTTTTCTTTTTAAGGTAGGTAAAAATAAAAACACTTTTGTCCGGAAACAAAAAAAAACAAAAACCAAACCGAACCCACTTACACTGACTGTTAATTCAGGGCCGTCGATTTTAAGTTTAGTTAAAATCGACGGCAGCAAATAAAGCCTCACTAAGGATTTATTATTGAATGGAGGCGGTATCTATACCAAGTTTAAGAATTAAGGCCTGGTGATGGCGGAACAAATGTGTCCGTAATGATGGGCAGAACGTGCAGTTAACGTAGTGTTACCAATAACCCTGTATATTAATTATTTATTTTTGCGGTTCTTTCGTTTTAGGTTTATAGAAACTTTATTCTCAAAAGCATTACATAGGTATTCACTTATATGAGAACACAGAAGTTATACATAATACATATTACGTACAGCTAAACATTAAAGTATATTCTAAACAATTTTTTAACAAACATAGATGTTTGACATTTTCTCTTCATTAAAACAAGTAGGTTCATAATTTATCGAATCTCTAGTCGGGTGGTTTGTCCTTGTGATCTTTTCCTCGTCTGTTTGATTAATTCGATAAAACTTATTTCAGAGCTTTTGTTATGATAATTGACTTATGTCTCTTCGAAGAAGGCACGCTCCCAGGGATCGCCGTTCTGCTGAATATGGATAAAGTATCTATGAATCATCTTTCCCGTGTGGATTTGACTGTAGCGCAGCAGTTCTTTTATTTTATACAGGTTTGTTATTGTTGTTACCAAACGTTCTTTAATAAATAATGCCGGACAAATCACACAGCATTATCTAGCCCCAAGTTAAGCAAAGCTTGTGTTATAAGTAGAGAGAAGTTAGAGTACTAGATAACTGATATACATAATACCATACACTACATAGATAGATATTTTTTTATTATACATAGAAAACATCCAGAACGCCCTGAACAAATATCTGCAGATCGTACAAATATTTGTCCCGAGGCGGGAATCGAACCCGCAACCTCTTGCGTTGCAGGCGGACCTTCGCCCACCGCGCCACGGAGGTCGTCATAAAAGAAGGGCTTAAAACAAATGATGTCCAAAACAATAAAAAAAGATTATAGCTGTAAGGGAGCTTAGTTACGCAAATTGCAAATTACTATAATGATAAATTTTGAACCAGCCCTACCGTGAGTGTCCACGTCTCAGTACCGTAGGTCATGTCAGGACGCACTGATTGAAAACTTCCATTTTCAAGCATTGCGGTATGGATGACACATACTTTGTGCGTGCACTATAATATTTATGTCCGCGCACATGCCCAGTCCCCTGTCTCCGAAAAGACTAGCCACTATGGCCGGAATTTGGCTAGGAGGACATTGTCATCAATAACGTTCAAATAAATATTTCATATACTATTTTATCTTTTAGGAAGCAACGTTCGTCCGACTCCAGGAATTCCATTTTATCAACGCGCCGAGTTTCATGGATAACCTCATGTCAATGTTTAAGCCCTTTATGAAGGAGAGCATGTTGAAGACGGTATACTCCCATCAAGTAGGTTCTGATACCCTCAGCGAGTTCCTTCCTATAGCAGCCTTGCCTAAAGATGCCGGAGGAGCGATTAGTGAAAGCGTTGTTTTGAGAGGTTTGTTTCAATCCGATCGCTTAATTACTTCTTATTTTAATAACAGTAATAACGCTAATGTCCTGATCAAGGGTTGTTCATCTAGTTTATTAAATAAATAATTATAGGACTAAATTCACGAGTAAGCGAGGTTAATTGAACTGTACATAGATCCCTTAGATCCCTTCCCATATAGTTTAGCAAAATCAGTTTTTAATGTCCTCGAGAGGGGATTCAGCCTCTGAAATTACCTAAAGAGCAAACGTAGAATCTTTTGCTTGCCGATACGGCACGCGGAACACTTTTTGATCGTCAGTGATAGGTGTTAAGTGGGAGATACGCGTATGCGCAGGGAGTGGATGATTTCACACTACAAATATTCATCGGTAGCTTGTATCTGGCACAAGACACACAAGTGTCCACGTTTGCGCCCTGCCTAAGACAAAAACTTCACTTCAGTTTGTTTATTTCATAGTGGAAAGTACATTATAGGTCAATAAGGGGAAGTTATAAATTATCTTAAATTAAAAGTACCCACATAAACATTAAGAATTGAATTGTAAAGTAATCACATTTTCAATCCCCTTACTTTGTCACTCTCAGGGTTTTGAGCTCAGTGTTTTAGGTAAATTTTTTGGAGCGTGGTTGATTTTTAGCAAAATTTGTTATTTCAGATAAAATCTGGTCGAAACTCAAAGCAAACGAAAGGTTTTTCAAAGACGAATCAAAGAAAGTTGTGACTGAAACCAAGAGAGTTGGAGGACCAAAGACTATGAGCACATTCTTTCCTAGTTTGGACGGCTCATTCAAGAAGTTGGAGATTGACTAACAGAATTCAAACACAGCAAGTTTTATTGGAAAATCATTGTCTGGGCCGGTAGGTACCTACTAGAAGCCCGTTATACAAGTATTGAGCCGAAAGGTGTAAAACCAAAGGGGGATACTATTGTGTATTTTACAAATCGTTCTATACTCTATCTGAAAGGAGATCAGTCAATGTTGCCTCCGTGTGTAAGCTTGTTCATATTTTTTTTTCAATAACCGATCAATTACTACAATGCAACGGACACTTCTGAATCAATAACATTTATTAAATGTATTTTACATGATTCTTCGACACAATCTTCGGAAATTATTTTGCATTTTTAATAACTTAAAATAAATGTCCGTAATTTTAATTAGATAAACATCAATTAAGTCTTTTTTTAGAACCCAGAAAGTATAACCACGTGTCCACTGATTCTGGAGAAAATTTGTATGGCGAGTGATTGATCTCCTTTCCTAATCATCGAAATGAACATGATATAATTTTAATGAAATTTAAAGAATAACGATTGTAGATATGTTTTTTTAAATTTAATATACAACGGATTTTAATTTCAATTTATATTTACTGTCTATTTTGGATGGCGAATTTCTTGATGAATTGTGTGAACGAATAGCTTTTATTTTAAGCCGAACAGGTAAAATACCATTTTTAACCGACTTAAAAAAATGAGAAGGTTCTTAATTTGACTGTATTTTTTATGTTTGTTACCCCAGAACTTTTGACTGCGTTATCCGATTTTGTTATTTTTTTTTATTTGAAAGCTGGTGTTTCCTGTGTGGCCCCATTTATATATTTTGGTCCAGTTCTGACAGTGAAATCCATGAGAAAACCAAAATAATTGAAGTCAGTTTATAGTTTTTTAAACAAACTCAATTATTCATGCAATAAAGTAATTAAGATTTAAATAGTGTCGTGTTTTGTATACCTATGTCTCCCTTTAATTTAACTTTAAGAATGTTTACTAAATAAATTATTAGAATTCAAAAGAATAAGAAACGAAGTCAAGTAACTAATCATGCTCAGGCTTTCCGTCAGATGAGATTGCGGTCAAACGAAAATCAATAAAACAAAAAAAGGTCATAATGTACAGATAGGGTCTCTCTGTCTTGGCAGTAATAAACTCCACTTGTTGAAAAGTCTCGGTAAGCTCTAGTAAAACCTAGTAGGTATTTTGATAACACGAACCACAAAATCATCATCGGCATTGTATTGACAACACAATGAATTTGTTGACAATGGCGAACCGCAGCCGCCTCAGGGAAAATAAAATTCCTAAAACAGCACTGCAATCGGTGCACCATTGTCCCTTATCACAATAAAATTCCAATTCAGCAAAAGACCAAAAAGTTGTATGAGCCAATGGTTATTCAATGCATTAGTGGAACAAATAAATTGTCGTGTTTGATTATTTGTGTTTTTGCAGAATTCAAATAACATACAGACCTATAAACTCTATGATACAGAAGAATTAAAAACTCTTGCTTTTTTCTGTTATATAGGAGGTTCTTAATAGCGATGTGTCGTTCGATCATTCACAAAGATCGATATCAATCATGACCCGTTATGAAAATGACCCGGATCATATGACCCGTTCATTTGAATGATTGTTTTTGCCGGCGGCCTATCATCGCCTCACTTCGATTTTTCGTTTCATTTCGATCATGCATTTTGTGATTGATTGACCCGTGCCGTGTGAGACCGGCAGGTCTATTAGCTAAAACTTTGTAGTAGCGACAGCAACAGCAGAGCGACAGCGACCGCAACGCGATCGGTTGCAAAAAACCGTATTACGGAAGCCTATCGCACGTCTATCGCAAAGTGGTCGCTGAATGCACTTTGCCCTTGAACACTAGCGCCACTTGCGACAGCGCAGCAATAGGTGGAAACAAATAAGTGACGTTTTAACGTTATCTGTGGTTAAATTTTTAATCTGTGCGTCTTTCTGAATTGTTTGTTGTTGTTTCTAATGCTTCGATTTGGCTTGGCTTCGTTCGATGTCCGCTCATTTTTCAAGTGGTTTTCAAGTGGTTCTCCAGGATTTTGTAAACTTCCTTGTATTTTGGATCTAAAAGTAAGTTATCAATCAATTTAATTTAATGCGTAGTTTTGTTTTCTGTCTCTATCATGTTCTTGTAATTTCAGTGGAACATCGAGTTTCAGCCGACCAGTTGGAAGAGTTGCTGCAGCACCTCATGACGCACTCGAGCCTTGCCAAAGGCGTTGGCTTGGGAGCGAGGTCAAAGGAGACCATAGATCGTGAGTGGAATGAACTCGCTACCAGGCTAAACGCTCACGGTGGAGGTGCAACGAAAACTGGCCAGCGGTGGAAACGTGTATGAATTCTTGTTTTATTATTAGATATCATGCTCATGCTCATCTCATGTATCATGCTTGGGTTGCCTTAGGTACAATAATGGTTTTCTTTTATATTCTTAGTACTGGGCGGACTTGAAATTTAAAGTAAAAAATAGGGCTGCGACTAGAAGACGCGAAGCTTCTGGCACTGGTGGTGGGCCAGCTACCCTCGACCAATTATCGGAAACGGACCGAAAAATCCTAGCCATAATTGGCGAGGGTGCTGTGTATGGTGACACTCAGCACAGGGTGCCTGCGTTTGTAAGCTATACTTTCATTTTCCTACTTTTAATTTAACACTGAATTTCCATAATACATTCATAATCATCTTATTTAGTATAAGTGTGTGTGCGACTCAATGAATTAAAAAAAATCTGTCTTTTTCAGCCATCACAAACTCAGCCATCAAGTCAAAGTACAAGTACTATGAGTACAGGTACTTTGGAGATTGATACCATAAATATTGATTACCATGATGAAGTGGTAGTTAATACAACAGGTAAAACATCATATTTATTGTAATCACTGTAGTAAAGAAGGTATTAGTTATTCAGTAGTTTAACTGTCCATCGTCTGTTGCTTTCCTAATCTTGTAATTTTTTATTTCACTTAGAATCACCACCACCAGCAACCTTCCAGTCTCCATCTAGCAGAGGGCATACCAGTAGAGTTCGTAAGTTGATTTTCTAACTTTTATAACTTATTTTATGTGTTCATAATGATGATAGCCCCTAATATTTATATTTTATAATATTCAGATACAATGGATAGTACTACCGCTGTAGCAGCTCGAGACTGCCTACAACCTGTTACACCTAGGCGAATCCTTGGTGGGTTACAAAAATAACTAATTAAATCATAATAATGTATTTAAAAAATATATATATATTTACACAATGTACATTATTTTGTTGTTTCCAGAAAGCCCAGTTTCTCGACAACCTCGGGGGTCCAGAAACCAAAACAGCAACCGTGTCACGAGGGCAGCTGTTAGGACTGGTAAGTTTTATTTTATTTCAGTATATTATATATTCTCATCAAAATGACTATTGTCAACAAATGTTCTAATTTGTGTAACCATTTTATAGGCCAAAGAGTTGGACCATCGTGGGTGGTTGAGTTGGAGCAGAGACGAGTTGATGCAGAGGGCAAGCTGGCTGAAGCAGCCGTTATAACAGCAGAGGCGGCGCGAACCCAAGCTGAAGCCGCGCGCACCCAAGCTGAAGCCGCGCGCCTTCAGGCGGAGGCATCTCTCTCTGTTGCACAGGCACTGCACGAGCACACAGTAATGCTGAATAAAATAATTGATGTAATGTCAAAAAAATAAAACTGGTCTTTTAGTTACCAACTAATATATTTTAGACAGATATACATTTATTTACTAAGAATCACACAGTATACAATTTAACTTCTTAAAAAATCAGTAATATTATAAATGTTTGTTACTCCTTCATGTCAAAACTAACAAACAGAGCTAAAATTAAAATAATAATAAATACAGGACATATGCTACTTTTTGGTAAGACTGTTTGTGCTTGTTTTGGGTGTTCTGGGTAAGAATGAAATAAAGAAGACATGAAGAACCCTTAATCACAATTATTAGAAACAATCTAGTGTAGTAAAATACTTTAAGACATTATCAGCTCTCAGATGCTTGTCCATAATTCAATAGAAATAATAAATAGCTATGCATGGCTAGGTCCTGTTATTCCACAACCTTTGGACAATGATGGCAACTTGTCGACGGCCATTTTGTAGCATCTGGGATTCAGTGCGGTCCTCAACTTGATCCCTATGAGATTCTTGCTGATTTCTTTCAGCTTGAGTGTCTGCGGGTGACAGCTCAGGTACAGGAAGCCTATCTCTGTTGGCCATGTTATGCAGGACACAGCATGCATTAATTATTTTTGCCACAGTGTGGTGGTCATAATGCAGCACTCTATGAACCAGCAAACAACGCCAACGGGCCTTTAGTACCCCTATGCACCGTTCAACAGCATTCCTGACCTTGCAGTGGACATTGGTGTAATATTCCTCGGGAGTCTCAGGGCCAGCATTGACAATAGGGGTCAGAAGCCAAGGCCTTAAAGGATATCCCGAGTCACCTGCAAAGAAACCAAATACCTAAGCATAAATATAATTTTAGTAAGTAGGCACCTAAATGATTGGCAAAAGTTTCACAGAATTTGAAGAACCTGTTAATATTTGTACCTACCTAAAAACCAGAGAGTTTCCCCATCATTATGGAGTTGTTGGATATGTGGGTTGATTTCTGACTGACGCCAGATAAATGCATCATGGCTGGCCCCTCCAAAGGTTGCATCAACATTTAAAATGTTCAAATCACTGTCACAAATCTGCAAAACAACATAATTATTAGGTAAGTTCTAATAATAATACAGTAAATCAGCATATTGATAGCTAGAAAATAATCTAAAAACATGCTTTAATTTTAATATATTTGGTAGGCACTGTCTAGGTAATAACAAACTCACTAATTGAACATTCCTAGAATGGTAATGCTTGCGATTGAAAAATCTTTCTTCATGTTCATTGGGTCTCACCATAGCAACATGAGTACCATCAATGCACCCAAGAACCCCAGGAAATCCAAATTTGTTGTAAAATCTAAAATAAATACATATTATAACTCTAACTTCTTTGGGTTTATGTAGGTAATCAATAATATGTAGCTATAAATTTACTACTATTCAACAATTGATGATCATTGGACAGTTATGATTATGACACAAAATTTAAATAAAGCAATAACAAAAAAATCACACCCATTTATTATTGTCTGCCGCTCTTCACGTGTCTGTGGAAATCTTATGTATTTTTGCAAAATACTAATACTATTCAGTGCCTTGGTGACTTCTTTCACAGCATTTGAAACGCTAGGTTGACTCAGGCCATGAAGAAAGTTCATGCCAACTGGTTTTTGATATGACCCAGTGGCATAAAATGAGAGTGCTGTTAGAACCTATAATCAAAAAACTTTTATTAGGAAGGTACTAGGACAAGGTTCCTAATAATTTGAACAGAAATTTAATTTATGTTCATGAATTATATCTGATGATGCCGTACCTTGCATTCCAAGCTCACTTTTGTTCGTCTTTGCTTTGCAGGCATATGTGGTTTCAGTTCATGGCACAGTTGTAAGAATAGCTCTTTGGAGAGCCTATAATGGGCTCTAAACTCAGTATCTGACACTGTCAAAGGATTAGCTTGATCTCTGAGATTTCGGCGCAAACGAGCCCTTTCGAGAAGTTCATCTCTCCTATCTTCGTTATCAAGAGCCTCTATGAGTAAAACAGCGCGAGCCATATCTTGAAACTGCAAGAAACATTAATTTATTTTAATATAGGTACATTTAGCACATTAAAGATCAAAGTAGGTACGTAGGTATGAATGATTTTAGATTGTAGGTTTATCAATTTTATCATAGTGAAATTTCAACTTACCTGTATTTTTATCGTTTCACTGTAGACTCAGAGAGTTTCTAGTAAATGCTTTAGGGTTTTTTTATAATTTTCTTGAAAATAAACAGGCCCTTCACACCACAAAACTCTGAATATATTTGTAGCAACCAGTAAACAATCGCCAAACAACAGGTGCTGGGGTTGTTGCTATTTGACAGTTCAAATTGCTTTGTTACCGCTGTCGTATTGCTGTCAAAAGTACATACGTAATACCAAATTGTACTATGAATACGATCAGAATGCGCTTTTTAGTTCACCGATTGTCCGGCAGAGTGCTTGATTGCTGTTGTCGTTGTTGCTGCTGTTAGCTAATACAAAATTAACGTTTGACAGCGATGATCACGAGATTTACGCCTGTTGCAAACCTGTCGCGAGATACGTAATCAGTCTGCGGATCTTTGCGTCGCGTCGTCGTCATCGTCGTTTCGTTACTGACTGATATGGTTCTCGCAAAAACTTTTCCAATACTCTGTCTATATCATTCGAGATCTTATTGATCATTTATAGTAGATATTTGACCAGAATTGAGATAGGTAGGTAGGTATAGGTACCTACCTACCTACCTACTTTTACGTTTCAAGTGATAAGTATGGTTATGTATCTTACAGTAGATAGTCAGATACGAAGTACCTACTTAACTTTTTTTATTGATTTAATATGCTTGATATTTTAATGAACCTGTGATAGGCCGCCGAGCGGGCGGCTTTCCTTGTTGTTAAATACTTTACATAATAGGTAGTACGTACAGTAGGTACCTACCTACCTACAGACGATCTTATTGATCATTTATGGTAGATATTTGACGAGAATTGAGATAGGTAGGTACCTGCCTACCCTGGTTGTTAAATACTTTACATAGATGTAGGTACCTACCTACATACTTAGCTATATTTACGTATTACTCAAAAGACAAGGGCTTTAATACCTAAAGGACCGTAATGCGACAATAGACTATATGACTTATTATTTTATTTATCAATTAGGCTGTGAGAAAATGAGACAGTCCGCAGAATGTGTCCTACTTGCACGCACCACTCACAGCCTCGCAAGAGCAAGACGCAGCGTCAGTGGATTTTTGCGTCAAGTCGCACGCGTCTCGGTCATTTTAACCAATGATCCGAACATTGAAATGATCGGGTCATTTCGTTGAGACTGTTCGGATCAATCACGCGCGGTTCGTGATTGCAATCATATGAGCCGTTCGTTCATGATCGACACATTCCTAGTTCTTAATTCGTCTGGCTGTTTTGATTTATGTGTTGTGTGTTACTTGATATCTTCGCCAATGGTTAACTGATTTTGCTGATTCATTTATTAATGTATAGAGAATGTTATATCATTACCTATATAACAAGGAGAGCGAGCCTTGTTATGTGACAGGACACCCACTCATATGAGTATCGTTTTTGACTTACTCGAACTCGTAGATTACGAAAAGATGACAATCTCAAAATCCAAGATGGCTGACAATATTATATCGCAAAACTCCTCTTGATTATCGAATTCGATCAAATCACATGTACATTATGAAGTTTGATTTTAAGGTGGCCCATAAACATTTGTCCCTCGAGGTATTGATAACGGGCACCGTAATAGTACATTGTTACCCTAGAGGTGAAAGTAACTTATTCAGTCCCGAGACGGGGTCTGGCATCCGAGCGTAGTAGTAACTAAATAAGTTACTTTCTTCCAAGGTAAACACTGTACTTTTCATTACTAATTTGAATTCAGTAATGAAAAGCACAGTGTTTACCTCCATAATTGAAACAGTTGAACTTATTGTAATACAAATCTCTGCTTTACCGAAGTATAAACATAAAGGGCTTCATACACGGCAGCTGTTATATAATGTACATTACAACCCTTCATATTTCATACATGTAAAAATATACATTATAGCTGCCGCGTATAAAACCCATTACTCTACAACTCGAAAAAACAAATGAATATCGGATTGCCGCTCTCCTGCTTTGTTTTTTTCCGTGGCAGCCAATATTTTTCATTTTATCATTGAAAAATAGGTAAATATTTTAAAAAAATCTATGTTATTTCAAAGAAATAGGAAAAATAAATAATACTATGGTCTACGAATAAGAATAGTCAGGAAGGGTAATTCAGAACAAACTTCAAACAAAAAGTGGGCCTAGCTCAAACCAAAATGTATAAGTCAAGAAACGAATCATAGCCAAAGTTCCAATTAGACATTGCTTCGTGATTAGTTGAATTCAGAACGAAAGCAGGGATTGGTTGGCGTTTGCTAAATGAAAGCGGTGATTGGTTCGCGCGCGTACTGCTATGTCTGCTATGACAGCTGAAACAAGGCGGCGTGGATGATGTTATGCAATAAGTAGAGCGAACCAAGTTATTAATAAAATAATATAATGGTTAACAATGTTTTTTATTAATTTGTTTTTGTTACTTTGTACGCATGAATGAAATCTATGTTCCGCGAAATATGATTAATTTATTAAGTTTTAGTCTAGAAGACATTACAAAAGAGTCTTTCTTCGCAATGTGAGAGTGAAGACGGATTTTCAGAAGTTCAACGATAATATCTTCAGTATCAAATATTTTAGAAAAACACTGTGTTGATATTACTGATGATTACATTTCAATATTTCATCAACAAGAAGAAAAAAATTCTAAGATTAAAAAATATGTATCTCAAATATTTCATTAACTCAGAATATTATAATAAATCAATAACTGACTTCAATTTGCGTATTATTGACCATAATATTGTTTTGTATTAATAACAAAAAAACGAAGTCAAAAATTTACTGACTTCGTATTGCATAGTATTGAACATTTCATTTTGATGACGTATTTGAACATCTATGAATGTAATTATAATTTAGCTACTACTTACTAGTGAAAAGTGATCCCTAGGCATTTTAATCTTGTATGGCTCCTGCCCCACTTCACAACACATGTTGGCATGATGATTCACAGCTATTTCACAAAGATACTCACGAAAACGTCTGTGCAGACTGGACGTGTGTTCGCTTGCAAGATAAATATCCGACTGATGGCGCGCTGAGCCCGACTTTTAAGCCCCGCCTACTTTAGCACGACTTTGGTTGGGGCATTTTTTTAAAGCAGTTACTGTTCCTGACTATTCTTTATTCGTAGACTATGGTAATTAAATTCAATAAAATGAATTGCTGCATAACTTTATATTATTTCAAGTTTACATCGCGCCGTTACGAAACATGGTTCAATAGAAATGTGACAGCTGCGATTCTCCCTAGGTCTGAAAAGTATTAGGTAGGCATCTTCAGATTCTTCCTACTTTCCGAGTATGAGTAATGAAAAAAACTTTTTATTTGTTCTCATTGATAAATAGACACATTTCAGTCAACAATCAGTCCATTACCAAATTAGGTTGACATTTCGTTTTTATTGTTTGTTTAAAAAACAACAGATTTTAATAAACTATAAACATATTAAATATCTATCTATGTAGTGTATTATATTAAGTATGTCAGTTATCTAGTACAAAAACGCAAGCTCTGCTTAGCTCGGGGCTAGATAATGCTGTGTGAATTGTCCAACACTATTATTATTATTATTAAGTATTATTTATTATACATAATATCGCTTCTTGAGAATGACGATAGTAATAATAGTAGGTAAAGTAAAGAGGGCAAACATTATACGACCAGGTAGCGCTATGAATTATTATGTATGTGAGCCATCGTAAAGTAGTTATGGCAATCTCATTACACAACCGGCCAATAAACCTTGTTACTCTGGCGCCTTAATTATTAACAAAGTTTGCGGTCACTTTACTCCGGAGGTATCTATCTACGTAGATTACTCACTCTTCATACTCCATTAATTCAACGATCGCGCTTCGAAATTCCTGGACTGAGACTGTCCGAATATTTATAGAATAAATAATTTTTATTCTGAAAATATAATTAAAAAAAATTGCTTACTTTTGTATTTAAATATTTTATTGAGTCACTTTATAGGGAAGTCGAGATGGCGAGCGCTGATTTTTAAAGCTCATCTGAGTTATGATTTATTTTGATTTAAAGGCATCCAATCCAGGGAGTTAGGGAAGAACACATTGCATTAAGACTGAGTGAGTAATTTACTTGAAAATTATACTTGAAAATTTTCTTAGAATCAGTGAAACCATTATTTAGGAAAATGTTACTTTACTTCGATATTTTATCTTGAATTTCGTGTTTTAAAACACGATTGGTGAAAAGTTGTATATTTTTTTATAGATGTTTCGCACACTTTTAGGTACTAACCTTTTTATCTCAGAAACAGCACACAATTTTTTCACTCTGTTCTTCTCACTCGCGATAAAACCATATCTTGCCAACCCGCTTGAAATTCATCTCATACCATTATTGCACACTCTTAAGAAAAAAAAGACAACGCAATGAGTACCTGTTGAGTTGTAAGCACTTTTTATTGTACTATGTAGGTACTAACCTACACGGTAAAAAGAATTCCAATGCACACCTGGATTTCAATAGCATAATCTGTAAATGGAGGTTCACTGCGTTGTAAATAATTCTGGAGAGCCATCACCATCCGCGGCAAAAAACGAACAATGCAATTTAGATAGTGCTGCTTTTCGATGGCTTCACAGTCGAAACTTAAAGGTCGGCGCAAATGAGCCACTTATCACGTCAGTTGTTATCGAGTTTCAATTACTGTTTTCGAGCAGGGAAGAATAAAAAGAAATATAGAAAAATAATGATGTTAGTTGTTGAACTCATCACACAGAATATTATCAGGGTGAATGGTCCAGGAGTAGACGAAGATAAAAGAGAAAAGTGATCCATAAATGTCTAACCCGCACTATGTCCGGAACTCTTACACACTGCAGTATTGAAGATGCAACTTTTGATTTGTCACTTGCTACAAATCAAAAGTTGCCGACAGTATAAATGGATAATATGCGCTGACATAAAAGCTGGCTGTTTCGACCAATCTCCTGTCCATTAGTGATATAGAATAGAATAGAATATCTTTTATTTCGACACACACACATAGGTACAAAGAAAAATAAAAACATACATAACTAAAACAAAGAACAACGAGGTCGGTACTAAATTTGAAATAGGTGTTGGCTCAGCGTGTGCTGAACGATTGCCGCTCAACGCTGTTTTTCAGCCAAAAACCTTTGATTTGGCGTTACATAACCGGCACATTGTTGGTATAGAATTATAATCAGAACGAGCAATGCAACGAGTCTAATGCAATGTAGCGGTAGAAAACTGTCTTTGGAAAGGTAAACTTAGATTATTATAAAATGAATAAGAGATCAAGCAAGTGAAGCGAACGATCTCAGTTGTATGCGATGGAAAGTTAATCCTGCACTACCCTGTATCAAAATCAGCAGATTATCCATTCGAGAATCTTTCAGCCTGATTTTTTTTACAAACTTCTTTATGGTGTGTTCGAAAGCACGTGTAGGACAAATCATGCAACCGAATTTTAGAAAACTTATCCTCAATCCATTGAGCTGAAGTTTGGCATATCTACTTATGTACCTAAGGTTGGTTGGTGACAAGACAATGTTATGGAGCCATATAGAGCTGGTCTGATGATGGAGATAGAAGGTGGCCTATTAACTCCTTAAGGAAACGACGTGACCCCGTCAAGTATGGGTTCGCTAAATTTGTCTTCTCAAGAACTTCGCTCCTTGATGATGACAAGGTGCCTGATAATGGAGGGAGAGAGAGGCCATAGAAACAAACAGGTATAAGAAACAACGTAGCCCCATCAAAATTGAAATTATTTTTGAATAAAAGCTATTTTAGGATTATTTCTTCAGTTACCCATGGACGTGCCATGACATGACGACGTTAGTTTCTGTTGTATTTCATTTTCACGTTGGAAAAACACGATACTTCAAAATACAACGAAATTTATTTGCGGGAATGGTGTATAAAATTTTCAAAGCGGTCACGAGTATGGTGGACGCGTGCAGTGTCCGCGGCATCACACACCGCTGCATAAAACATGCAAATTGGAGCACTTCGCTGGCATCACAGTGCCTTTGTGTTGAGTGCTCCATCTGCAAGAGCCTTAATGCTTAGTCTATGGACTAACCAGCTGAGATTGTCTGGCTAAGAAATTTTGCAGCGCAGATAGATTTCAGGTATCTGCACCTTTGCGTAATTTGTACCTTCTGTTTAAAGTCTAGCGTAATCTAACTGAAACGCTGTGGTTGAATCATCATCGTATCTATACTATTAGACGATGTCAATAAGCATGAAGGTATGACATGAGTTCCACAGAAATGATCTTCTGATCAGTTCACACTGTGCCAGTGTTCCTAAGTTCACTCGCTTTTGCACTTTTATGTAAAATTGAGGTGCATTAGTCATGTAAATATTGTTAAGCGATGCCTCAATGCATGCCTGTGAAACTTTAAAACCTTTTGTTCCTATGCATCTCGACCGACGCCCTTTGAAATTCATGTTCTAGTTAGCCTTTAGAATAAATTATGCTAGTTCTTACAATTTCATTAACATTTTGTTACTGTACTGTATAGGTAATGCGACTTTATCAAAGACAATATCAGAAGGTACCTACATAAAATAAAAAAAAGACGTGTGGCACTCGGGGACTGCCGCGGTAAAGCTATTGCAATGCCATCTAGAGGCGAGTTGCTGAACTAAAGAGACAAACGTCAAGGTTTTTTCGTTACGGAATTTCTGGATTCGGTCCCCGCGCTCAAGGCCCGCGATAGAAGCTATGCAATAGCTTAAAGAATTCTTAGGTCAATTGCAGGAAACTCTTTTATTTATTTTTTTCTTTTTGCTGGACAATCCACACAATTTCATCTAGCCCCAAGCTAAGCAGAGCTTGTGTTATAGGTACTAGATGACTGATATAATGAAACGTCTTTCTTTATGGCGCTAAAACGAAACAAACCAGCGCGACCTACATATTTTGTCTTATTATGTTTTATATATCGATTGGGCAGTTTGTGATATCTATGATAAGCTTTTTTAATGCTAAACTATTTACTGAGGCATCAAAAAAGTATCACAAACTGGCCAATGGATTTTTGAAATATCCTTTGCTTAGCCATAAAATAAAATACGCGGATCGGAACGGCAATGGCAGATGAGAACCTAGATAAACCTAACCTAACATAGGCTTTAAGGCATTGCTAACCAACCTAAGTAACAAAGTTTTAATGAATATATTATCTATCTATCTATGAGATGTGGTTGAATTTGTTACCTACGGAAAATATTGCTTTTTCTTTGCGCTTTGCAACGCAGTTATTTACTGCGAGTAATACGGTTAGCAGGTTGCCGGTATGAAGCTAGAAAAATTCTAAAACAGACTAACTGATTAGCTCTGACGTCATAAAGTGACAAGAACTGTAATGGGAAACCACGATGGAAGGTGGAGAAGGTTTTGACAAAAAATTGAAGTGAATTAAAGTCAATTGCACCTTATTTCTTGTTGATAGTAATAAATATTTATCAAGCTGTTTATATATTAAAAATTTGACTTGTCTAAGTACTTATTTTGTAAGTCTAAAGAAATAAACGATTTGACTTTGACTTTGACTTTGACTTTTCATTTTTAAGAGCAGTAGTTCGTAAAATAAGTCAATGAACCTACGAGTATAATTCTAAACTGATCCGCCGCATCTTCACTTTCCATCAGGTGAGATCGCGGTCAGATCAAGATCAGACAAAGGTCTATTTACCGTAAAAAAAAAAAAACTGAAAACAAATATAGGTGCTATCCGTAAACAAACTTATGTAATCTCAAGCCTAGAATCCTCAACTTCACTTCAACAGCCTGTATAGGTCCACTGCTGAACGCAGGCCTCCCCCTTATTTTACTTGACTCTAAACTCATGGAGGGTAATGCCCATCATCCCCACGCTGGGCATGCGGATTGGGGATCGCAGTTTGGTGGTATAATTCTTCTGCAGGGGGCGCTACTGCCCACCCCCGGTAGATATCCCTTAGCCTCCTCTTACGACACCCACGGGAAGAGTTGGGGTGGTGCAAATTCTAAGCCAGCACCACACAGCAAAGCCATCACCACAAACAAAGCCTATAATACCTATCATTAACATCTGAAGACTTAAAGTGAAGTCAAATATTGAAAAAGGACGCACCTGCTATTGTCTTGCGAAACCAATTTTGAATGTCCCCAGATATCAGAAGTGTTCCAAAATATTATAATTGAAGTGGGGATGGGTCCGCAAAAGCACTCCGATCTTCTACTGAAGTACGACCTTCCTTTAATGGAAACAGAAAACCTTTAGTCGAAAAATCTTTCTCCAAATAAAATGAATCCATACCGTATGTAAATCGGTCGCGGTAGAAAGTTTTTATTGAAAAACTTGAGAACCTGATGAAAATGGGGCCGAGACGTTTAAGGTATAGCTATACCCTTCTTTGTCTTATGATTGTGATATCCACTGAATTTCAAATAAACTTTGTGACTTTTGTACGCATTCTTTTGAGTTGTTTTTCTCGTTTTAGTTTTCTACACAAAGTAGTCGGTGAAACACCTAGGTAATAAAGACTGATGAATTTTTAAATGGATTTGAAACGATATCTCTAAAAGCACACTATTAGTGAATTAGGCAGATTTGAAATTATATAGATCCATTTATAACGCAAATAACGAACAATAAGTAGGTAGATAATATTATATACCTATGTATGTGGTTGTTTTATTCATTGACTTATATTATAGGTAAAATTCCGTCAATAAGTCTAGGTAGATAATAATAGCGGCTTTAGTTAACTTGAATTCCGTGCGTAGATACTTAACCGTGACATTTTGTTAGCTAAACGTAAACCTAGTTATAATTTTATTCCTGCATTATTTCGAGATAAAGGTACATAAAACATGATATATTATATGTAAACGGATTTATTTAGCTTTCCCAATTTGTTTACTATTTTAGGTCAAATGTAGTAATTTAAATTTGACCCTCATTCTGTTGACGGAATGATCTGAAATTTCGTACAACCTTAGTTCTGATGAAAATATATAAAAAACCTTTAACTCAAAAAAAATATTTTATTAATAATAATAATAATAATAATAATGTTATTCGGTAATAAGAGATACCATATTCATGAATGAAAGCACCTTGTGTTTTGGAAACACTTGTGATAGGTTATTTCGCACTTTCACGTTTTAACTTATGTATATTTGAAGACGTTATTATTGGTAGGATTATGTACCTAACTATTATTGTATTTTTTAACTAGTACAATAGATTACTGTTGAAACGAAGAGACTACAAAACTTATAAATTACGGCTGAATTATGCCATATTAGCTGTTTTAATTTAACGAAATTATCAATTAAATAATATCAGATTTGCCAATTACAACTTCTTATGTATCTTACTTTTTGGATTGCAATCCCGCGTTTGAACGCCGTATCTACCATGATGACGCATAGTATCCCCAAATAAACAAACCACCTCCTTTTGCGTGTCTACAAACATAAAATTTTTCGTGCGTATCTTCAAAAAACATAAATTAGGTAAAAATATAGAAAGTATCCCCCTTACAATATGTTGATAATGCCGAGGGTCATTGCAGAAAGCTCCCCCACACGAAAGTATCACAACTTCCTCACTTTCAACTTTCCAACGAGTGAAGCGGCTGAGCTTTTCGTTAATTTCGGTTGTCTTTGTCTGATTCGAGGCTGCTGGAGAGTCCATCTGACACACGGGATTTTTCATATACTTTTTTAGAGGCAAGCCGGCAATATGTGACTTTTTATTTAAAACCAGACTCGAAAGTAGAGAATTTCGATAGAAACTTGGAAGAGCTTAGAATAGTAGAGTCTGTTCAAAAAGAGAAGAGTCGTGGGAATTGAGGGCGCTCGTGTGCCAACTCGACAACTTTTGTTGCGTTGACAACACTGCTCTGTCATTGCAGTACTCTTCTCTTTTTGAACAGACTCTAGGTAGTTAGGTTCATGCCCTTTTTGCCGTCAACTGTATGTTATTTTATGAACCGACTAGCAACCCATTCCGGCTTTGCACGGGTAGAGATTTATATTTTACACATATAAATATAGCCTATGTCACTCAGGGATAATGTAGCATTTGAATAGTGAATTAATTTTTGAAATTGCTCCAGTAGTTTTCGAGTTTATCCGTTCCGAAAATACATTTTTTTTTTCTATGAATATTAGTGTAAATAACCGAGCGTATGGCATATTGTGTGATTCTGCGTGCCGGTTCCAGTCTTAGCGCAGCGACTACGAGCGTCCTGCCGCCGCCGTGCCGTCGTCGAACCCGCCAGTCGCCTCCGCTGCCATGCCGGTGGCGCACGTCACCCCTCACCAACGCGCCACGATCGCGTCTCGCAACTTATAAACTTACATCGCCACTGCTCATCAGTCCGGATTGAAAGCACTTGTAACGGACATAAAATGTAAACAATTTAGGATTGTTGACAAAGCTAATGGATTGTGTAGGATGCACTTTACCGTGATCGGATGTGTGTTTGAGTAAGATGAGTGTTGGATGGATGGCAGGCCTGTTGGCCTTCCTAGCGGCAGCTGCGGCGGACTCCTGGATGGCATACCAGGAGCCGCCGTGCTGCCTGCCCGTGTCGCACCACCGCGTCAGGCATCATAGAGGTGAGTCATTCATTAACATTACAAATCACAAGAGCATCACCAGCCAAACCGAATTACCGCTCTACACGAAGCTATGATACGCAGTTTCGTATCATAGCTTCGTAATCTGAGGTTTGCTTTCTTTCACCTATCCAATCAAAATGATTCTTTCATCAACCTATTGTTGTGTATGTGTTTGATACCTTTGGTATAAAATGATAAGTACCTAAATGAATGAAGATCAAAACGGGATCGAATTAAAACTTTTAGTCCAGCCCAGTTTAAGCGGGCAACCGCCAATGGGAGCCGTCAATTTTAATTCAAATTTAATTAACTAAATTTAAAAGACTCTAAACCACTAAACGATGAATAGGTTCGGCAAGTTCGTTATCCGACACATTAGTCATGCTAAGGTACCATGTTTTATAAATAAACTAGATAATTTTAGATAGTGGTAGGTACATAAGATATAAAATTGTAAACGCCATTGCTAGAGTAAACGCATTTAAATCATCACGAACAAGTTTTTGATGTTTAATGCCTATAACGTAGCGTTCACATTGGAAAGGTTTGCGGCTAAGCGAAACCTGTAGGTACCGAAAATAACTAAACATGGCCATAAGGTTAATAATAACATAAGGTTTTTTACACCATATGTAAATGTACTATGAGTAAAGAGGTCCTTTAGAACATTTGTCTTTCAACGATGGTATAAAAGGTGTTTTTACATTTAGGTAAGAATAATGTTCGTGGGTAAAAAGTAAATAATGTTCTGAATTGTAGGTATTATTTCTAAAGTTCATGAAATAAAACAATACCACTTAGTATAATGGGGGCAGATATGTACGAGTATGACCAATATTTACACAGGCCAGGTTATCGTACAATACAAAGTAAACAACCAACGTCCGTTGCATTAATATGGTGCAAACACGAAACGAGCTAGATGAGACACCTAGATACATAAAATATAAATGTTTTTGTTTTACAACCAATAAATGCGTAGCGGAAATGCCTTTTCGATATAAATAGGCACAATCGTCTCAGACTTCGATGACAAATCCCTCGCAGGCTAAAATTAAATCTTACGTTACTTTACATCTTATTTCAGTTATCAATAGATTTAAAACTATGACTATTTAATAAAACGGCTAAGTGAGGTTGTGTGTGACCATAAAAAATATTATAAGCAGTACCGGAATTGTCTAAAAGCTGACAAAAAGGTGTAAGTGATGTTGCACACAGTGCGTTGGGTCCCCTACGACTATTTCATACTAGGTATAATAAACAAACATAGAATAAACACGGTGTCTAAGGTATGAAAAAACATGATTTTGTATTAATTCAGGCTAATTTCTAATTACCCAACTATCATCATAACTAAAATTCGTTTTTTTTCACTAAGCTGGCAATAAGTTATGCAACGCGCCTGATGGTAAGTTCGTTTTGTGTTAAGAAGTACATTCACGCATATTTCGCCTTTATTTATAAGGAAGTAGGAGACATTTCAGCATTAAACTTCATTATGATGGGACCTCTAATGTGTCATTGTCTCTGGGTTATACCTCAACGTCACGGTTCAAGACTGAACACATTTTCTTGGAGGTTGATATTTAATTATTACTGTACCTATTTGCAAAGTGAGTCGAATATAGCGCTTTTTTGGGTCTTGAAGGACAGTTACCTATTAGTTAATTTAATTAAGAAGTAGAATAAGTAAACCTATTCAGTGGAAAGCTATTAGTGATTTAAGGTATGAAAATTAAGGTCTACGAAGAAAAGAGGATACCTCGATTAGCTTAATTTAGACAGACTTTGTAAGTCTGTGTATTCGCTAATGGTCCAACCAAGTTTAGGCACAGATATTATAATACTTTAGCTTTAGACATTGGCTTATTTGGTCGAAATTGAACGTTCAGTATTCGTCATTCAGTATTTTGCTACAGTTTTATTCATATTTAGATTGTAGAGCCTCAAAAACATCAAGAAGTCTCTTAAATGAGTTCACATACAAATATGACCTCTAGTTTGATATTTCTAAGCAAACTTTGTTTATACTAATAAGGCTTAAGTAGCAGACTAATATGAAAACAGCTTCCTAGAGAGCTATTTTCAGTCCGTCTTCTTTGACGATATGCGAATGTTGGGGCGTCGCGTTGTCGTCAGCTAACAACTGAATTTCCCAGATGGCCTACCCAAAACCCTTTATTTTATTCATAACATAGTTAGGTATGGGAAGGTTTGGAATGTAGGGCATAAGTATAGGCATTATATTAGGATATCAACAGCAGGACAGGGGTCTAAAGATTGCTATAAAACAACGACTTTCAGACCAATCTGTGTTTTACTCGGTAATTTAGAATTTAAAGCGACGACAGTTTAGTTGCTATACAAAATGCCTGTGCACTTGAAATGGTCGAACATGACTGACAGCGTTTTAGAGACACTTGGAGCAACTCATTTGCCACGATATTAAAATTTTGCGCCACGACCCGCCACGACCCAAATGTTTCATGATTAACAATTGGCTAGTTAAACTCTATCTGGATGGACACTTGAACACCCATCCTCCATCGATTATCTGAACATGTTCATGTTTCTTTATCCCTTTGACTTACAGATGGTAAACGTGCGTCGATATGATAAAACTTAGATGCAGTTTACATAATACGTAAATTTTCAAGTGCAAAGAATGTTTGCGTAATTGCCGTAGGTATAACATAATTGATTAAGTTGCACGACCATCCTAGTCGTCACCATCATTATCTCAAACTACCCAGCAGCGCTAAGACTTGCATTATGGACGTTTGCACAAAGGAACAATGCACGATAAACCTCATACCTAGCTTTATATCCCTGAATCTTATACAATAGAGAGCTGTGGTCAGGGTTCTCGGAATCAGTGGCGGCTCATTTTAGATGCATGACTGAAATAGAGAGTGGGTCTAAAAATCTTCATGTTAGTCATATTATTTCGGATATGATTTATTTTATAAAAGACTAGCTGCGCCCCGCGGCTTTGCACGCGTTGTTTCTATGAATTTTCTTTGCTATAAACCTCACGGAGCCCGAGACCTTTCCAACGAATGCAAAACCGTGGAAATCGGTTTGTGCGTTCTGGAGTTATAGCGTCAGGAAGTAAAACCCGACTTATTTTTATATATTAGATTAATTGCAGCTTTAGATATATTTATAAGTTCTGTTGCCAACCTTTAAATGATCGTCTCATGATTGTAGAGCAGATGCGTTTGATAGAGCTAAAATTATCTTCCAAACTTACCTGGAAAGGTAGTTTTGCGACACACGAGCATTAATATAACCAAAAGCTATTGAATTCAAAGCATTCGCATCCACAGAAGCGGGATAAATCCTACATTATTCCATTCACTAACAAAAGGTCTTCTATAAATGGACTCGAGCAAAAAACATTGCGTTGGGTGCGCGGGAGGATCGTGGCAACCGGTTCGGCGTCGGCGCAGGCGCAGATGATTTAATAGTTTCTATATAACGCAGGTAATCGACCCTCTCGGCTAAATTAAGCTATAAACTAGCTAGTAGAAATATAATACAAGCATCTTTATTATCGTGTTCTGATTGTACGTAGGTAACGGCATTTTGTCTGGCATAAAAATGGTAATAATAAGCATTTATTATTCTTTTCACACAATGAGCTTCATTTAGAACTAGAATATAATGAATGATGAGTAACATTTCGCGAGACTGGTGCCTGCGTTAGGTTTATTAAAAAAAAACCTGTGTTATATAATATAGGTCACCAGATATGCTTTATTACTACATATTTCTCTCCGTTTTTGAATACTCACATTCACAAATGTGTAATGAGAACGTTGTAAGTAATAATATTAGTATGACATCGGTTATTATGATTTAATTTTATGTTTATTTGGTCTGTGTAAGCGCATTCATACGTTATATTTTCGGTGATGTGTTGGCGTAATTATAGGAACGAGTTTACACACACAGAAAGTATTCTGAATTCATTTATAAATATTCATTTACAATAAGTTTTAAATTTCATTTATTTATTGCGTAAATGTTAAGATAAGTATATGTATATCCTAAGAAATAATTAATGATCAGTGGTTCGGCTCATAGGTTCAGTTCATAATTTTAAGGTTAAGGTTAAGGCGGTCTGTCTGTCTGTCTGTCACCATGCTGTATCTGATGAACCGTTATAGTTAGACAATTGTAATTTTCACAGATGATGTATTTACTCGTATGTTGCCTCTATAACAACTAATAAAAATAGATTAAAATATATATTTAAGGGGGCTCTCATACATTAGACATGATTTTTTGTCGTTTTTATTGATAGTGGTACAGAAACCTTCGTGCGCGCGCCCGACTGATCCGGTTTTATTATATAAAAAAAATCTGTAATGTGTAGGACCTAGTTGTAGGAACGAGTTCACAAACACGACAGTATTCCCAACCCAGTAAATACAAAACCCTATGATGCCTTCAGTTGCGACGGATCCGTTAAAAATGATCCTGTGTCAATACATTTCTTGTGGTTATCATGTGAGTTTTTGTGCGTTTAAAATGGCAATTTTCAGTATTCATAATCTAATTAAATCCTGTAGGTCCTCTTGTGTTTCCGCAATAGCCGGTAATTTAAGGTAGAGTCTCAAAAATATTTATTATAAATAAATATTTTTGAGACTCTACCTTAAATTACAGGATTTAATTAGATTATGAATACTGAAAATTGCCATTTTAAAACAAAAAATATTATTAATAAATAAAAACAAAATAAATACTCATAATCTAAAATGCATCAGCACAATCAGTCACATGAGACAATCATTTGCATGTCTAATAAGATTCATATACAGATTCATATACATAAATAATGAATATTAGCTGGACGGAGAAGCTTACTAATGTGGAGGTGACTCGAAGAGTAAACGTTTTTGATGAACATCATTCACAATCACAACAGAAGAGGCAGAATGATTTGATAGTCATGCCAGCTTCATAAGAAACATGATGGAAAGAAAAGTAGAAAGAAGACGAGTAAAAGGAAGACCAATCAAGGAGAAAGCCCATGTCATGTCGCATGTCATATAAATAAATAAAAGAGACTACATTAGAAAGAGAAAAGTGGGGGAAGTTGCATTATTGCACTTATAAGGGTTAGGGGGAACTTTAATTTATAATAACCCTAAATTGAGCCATGTTTTGAGATAGCACAGATGACTACTAAGAATCTTTGGTTGATAAGTACCTTCACCTACATTTCTAAAGTATTAATAAAATGTATTATTAATTTATTTTTTGGATTCATGTCCACTAAAAGTAGTTAACGATTTTTAGGTAGAATCTACATGAACCCTGTTAGGTATGCAAAGTATTAGGACGATTTAAGTGTTGTGTCTTTTTCAACGGCAAGATACATACTATACCTACATAAATTTCTACTAAGCAACACAAGTTAATTTACTTTTCCATTGGCATAAACATCTAACAGCAATAACTGGCAGCACTTGACTCTGCAGTAAAGCTAGCAACTATAGACTATTGAAAGTGGATTAGAAAATCTACTATGTACCTTCGTGGGATACTTTATAAAAGCTTTTCGATGTTCTCTTAGCTTTTACACAGCGCGCACATTTCGTCCTCTACTAGAAAAATACTCAATACTGATAAACATTTAGAATCCACCATGTCGCGATTAGAATCAAAGACCAATAGCTGAACTCTATCTCGTAAGATTTTTAACGATGATATATTATATTTTATAATTGATTGCGCGTAACGTTTATTACACTATGTCTAAAGCTTACTAGTACTACTACATCCCTGTTTATCTGTGGTAAAAAAACAGCTTATATCATTTTATACCTAAATCAGGTTAAGAATTTAAATATTCCAAAGCATGTGAACATTTTAAACCAATCACAATTTTTTAGAAGACTTATCTGTGTCTATCTAAATCAGGTTCTGATTTTGAATTCAATATTCCATGGCAGAGTTAAGTTACCTTCACAAACAAAACCGATCCGATCGCATAGTGTATCAGAACTTATAATTGAATATTTCATCCAAAGCATCGAGTTTACACCACCAATACAAGTTTTTACATACACAACCAATTACTACAAATAGTGTGTTCAGAGAATATTGTCTATCAAAACCCGAGACCCCAATAGACAAAGGCTTAATGTAGAACGTTCGTTCAATCCACTCGTGAGAGTAGTTAAGGCCTTGTCAGTCAGGCAGAGACAGCGATGCCGATGCCATGCCGCCGGTTCGATTTACACAAAGCTTGCGTTCCTGTTCGCTCAATAAAGCTTGTTTAACACAAGGAAATCCCAACATGACTCGATATTGCCGAAGTGCCTTGGCTTCGTATAACGGTAACTTGCCATGTTAAAAGCACCCACGACTCTGCTGAGCTTAGTTTGACTTAAGAAGGCTACGAACCCCTCCCAAATCTCAGCGGCCGGCCCGAGTGAATTTGTTGTTGTTTCACGTAGAATCGCACCGTGTTGGCCATTCCGCGGCATTCGCCTTATTTTGATATTGTGCTCCCTGTGTCGCATTGCCCCCCGCGTTTGAGCGAGCGGTTGCAGAAATTTGAAGGAATTTCTCAATTTTTTATATTTTTTCGTACTTTGCGATTCATTTTGAATAAACGACTGATTTCAGAAATATTTTTGTTTATTTCTAATGGTGAATATATTTAGGATGTTTGCAGCGTGACAGATTTTCGAATAAAGGTGTCTAACATGCATAAAAAATAGCTTGAAAATGACTCGATATGGTGGTCAAAATATGTTAAATTAGTTTCACTCTCATTTAATTATCATAATGTTTTTTAAAAAACGAAAACACTATAAACATAGCTATTTGTCATCCGATTATGTATGGAAAATTTCAATACGATCGGAAACGTAGTTTCCAAATGAAGCGGGAAGTACGTTTGTATGGGAGCTAAGGTATCCGTTCTGTCCTTAAGCTCAATACAAGTAAATGTTTGAGCCCATTCACTTTAACTTAAATATAGATATACCTACCAAACCCGTAGCTGCCAGCATTCCGGGCAATCTGACTTTTGGCTTTGATTTTTAGGAAATTTATATGTGTATGGTAAAGATATAGTTTTCATTATGAACGTAAACGGCTAAACTACGTACCTACTTTGCATTGAATTGGAAGAACATCAACGTTTTATTCCTTGACGAGGGATTTATCAGGTTCTATATGGGATGAACCTATGCGTTGGTGCATTGTTTTGCACCAGGTTCGTTTACATTCATATATAAGCGGGTAAATATGATAATGAATTCGTCAAGCTACGAAAGTTTTTATACTAAAATAGGCAGGTTTATGTTTTTATCAGAAATAGACTTTCGTTTGACCGCAATCTCACCTGATGAAGAGCGAAGATGCGGCCGACGATATATCACGAAGGTCTAGAAGATAGCTACTCCGGACCACATTCCGAAACACAACAGAGTTGCTTCACGAACTGGCCCAGTCCGGAGGGTGGTGACAAGCCACGACCGAAGCCTACCACCAGAGGGTACCGATCTTAGCACCACCCAGAGGACACGTGTAGGCTAACAGAAGGTCAACACCTACGGAAGTGAGCCATACTGTGCCCCACTTTTGTGTTATAAATAAATTAAATAAATAATACAGGAAAATTCACAAAGCATCATCTAGCACCAAACTAAGCAGAAGTGTTTCTGGTACTACACAACTGAAATAAATAACACATTTTTGATAGATATTTAACACCAGTTGGTTCCATGTCTTCTAGAACCTAGAACAAATATTCGAAGATCGCACAAATATTTGCCCCAAAGTGGGAATCGAACCCGCAAGCTGCTCCACAGAGGTCGGCTAAAACCAGGCACTGCAGGACTGATGTCAAGTTTTACTTTTTCTCTGAATAGAATCGTATCACACGAGTGACCGACCAATCGTCACCCCATAATTAATATGAGCAGTTAATGTCGATGGCAATTTATAAGGTACCTCAATAAAATATGCAATTTCAGATAATGACTGCAACATCTGTTTTCAAAGGTTCGCACAGGTGTGTTGTCGCATACTATAATTTTATTGTCAGTAACGAGCCTAAGTTATAATATGGGGCACGCACATTGACCCCGACTCGAGCACCTCGTGTGAAAACGAGCAGGCTGAAAGTTTTATTCACAATAAGTGTCAAATCAGGTCTGCTCGGTTCTAGAATCCCAAATATTTTTGGTTAACAAAGGAGTACCAAAACCAAAAAATACTGTCAGAAAATAATGTACGACACCTATCATCGATTCGAGCACATCGCGGTAGCTTGTTTATTTTTTTTATGTTAAAAAACTTTCTTAATTTTTTCGAACTCTAAACTATTTCGCGTGTGGATTTATGCGGTGTTGGGGATTACGATTTGCTTTTAGTTAATAGGTACCTTAACTGTTGTTACTTTTGTTTTCTGTTATTGTTATCAGTTTTACTTTAGTTTTTAGTCATTAATAATATCTAGCGAACACAACCGCAGTAAAAAGTGTTCTTGAGTGGAGACCACGACTCGGCAAACATAGTGTAGGACGCCCTCCGGCTAGGTGGGATGACGACCTGGGAAAGACTGCAGGCAGATGAAGACAGGGCGCTATGGCGCTCATTAGGGGAGAATTATATCCAGCAGTGGACTATTATAGACTGATGAAAATGACGATGGCTATTCAATAATGTATTTGTTGTTAACATTAAATATCTTGTGTTCTAAAACAGAGTATACAAAGAAAACTACGCAGCTTTAAAACTGTGGTAAATTCTCAGAGTTCCGGGAAAATTTTCACACTAACTAGCATAAAACTAGCTATTACATAATGCTGATGTTACTATAAGAGCCGCGGGCTTGCTCCCAATTACTATTTGATTTGGATTTGCCAACTTGCCATTGGATGTTTCAACTGATTGATCTCCGATGTGGGCTTGATTGGTTACCTGGGTTTTATAAATTTTGTGAGCATGCCCCACATTCCCCACGTCTGACGAAAAGTATTCCCAACGTCTCACGTGAGACGTTTCCTATTCTCATCAAAGTGTATGGAAATCCATTTCTAACGTGTAATTTATTTTAATATCAGCCTTTAGCTAAAGTTATTTTCATAATAGGTGGTGGTAGACGTCAATAGTTATTTTCACCGCTCTCGCTCGAAAACAGTGACCATGCTGCTCAAAAGCAGTGAGCAAAATAGAATTTTACTGACAAGTGGAATAAAGGATATTATTCAACAAGTTGAAAGTCATTAGAATTTAGAATGGTGTTACTGCATTTCAATGGTTTAGTTTAGCTTACTAGGCTCTAGAAGCAAAAACTTTATGGTCGGCGCCGAAAAAAATTAAAAAACTCATCGCCTTGTCCAAAAACTTATTATGGCATGACGTTGCTTTACTTTGTTGCTACCAATGGTTTATTATTTTTAAATGGAGAAGAAGATTAAAAAAAACTAATGTTTTTGTAAATTCGTTCAGTTTGTATTTCGAATATAAATACTACAAAAACATAATCTCTTTTACACTCTAAAAAATACTTTTTGGTAGCACCCAAATAACAGTATTTGAAAGCACCGTACAACTAAAAACTGACATGGACCAAATAATTTTCACACTGATCGAGGTGAAAAGTTGTATTTTCAACTAGAGAGCAAATTTTTTTTGTTTCGTGCCTTTTGCATCCCTTGCTAGCTCGGGATTATGATATCGGCCTCTTCCGTATTCGGAAGAATCATTCAAAAAAATAACTTTGCAATTCCTAATTCGAATTTACTAGCATGATTTTTAAGATATTGAGCTATGATTTTCCTCGAAGGTGTACTATAAAGCACTATGTATCACTCGGGAGAAAGTGCGATTCCTACCTCGTGTGCCCTCGGCTGCGACTCGTGTCTCAAATGACACATTCGATAGGAATTGGCCACTTTCTCTACTCGGTGTATAATCTACTATTATTGTCACTCTATTTGTGTATAAGGTAAAACCAACGTCTCATGCATGACTATTCCCAACATTTCACCTGAGACGTTGCCATTCCTATCGTCTGAAAACTTTGATGCGAGTCAGACAGTATCGTCATTACAGTCTTGAATATCTTTTGATCATGTTTTACAATAATGGCTATTATTAGGTAAATACTTACCTACTTAAAACTAACATAAGTATAACGAGTATCGACTCGTTGAATAAGTCTTCGAAGGTCGAAATTGTTAACAGCCAATTAGCCTGAATAAATAATTGTATTTGTCAGGATTAGACTAGTAATGAGGTACTTTACTTATACAGAGTGTTTTTTGTCAACTGGGACAGTACGGGGACATCCTATAAGAGATACCGGCGCGGTTTCTTTTGAAACATAAGCTCCTTGTTGGAAACAAACATTTTGACTTAAAAAAAAACTTCACGTACGTAACGCCTTTAAATGACACAAATTGGTAATTTAAATTTGATTAAAATTACTACCTTGATTAACATCCACTGCTTAGTTTTTTTTTCTTATACCTACAATAAAATGATATATAATTGGTAATTCATAGTTGAAAATTCTCTGCATACCGACTGAAGGAATTTCGTATACCCAAAGTAGGACAAGGTCAAAAATGTTGTTACCGCAATCCAAATGAGATTTTTTTATCAATTTTCAGCGAGGCACCACGTTTAACAGTAATGAAATTCCTTACGCATCACAATTTGGAAAACATTTCAATATGCGGATAATTTTATCAGCTTAACTTTTGGCACACTTTTTCCATCGTCTGAATTAAAATGCGAGCGCAGTAAAACATTTAAGGACATTATTATTATGTACATGGTATTTTAGTGCGATTCATACACGCCTAGTTGTGTTTATGGCAACGCTTAGTTGAGTGGAATGATTGTGTAAAACTGTTGGACGGACTCCAACGCGCGGCGGGAACAAACGCCACAAATAAAGTCAAATAAGTGAACCAAGCCGAATGGTCTCGTGCAGCTGCTAGCGACCGCGATATCGAGTTCATTTACTTCATTTTCAGATACTGTCATTGAGCTTTTGTGATTGGTTGCGCTTTTATTAAATTAGGCTCTACATTCTTGCTAGAGCTTGGTCTACTCTCTTTATAATGGCAAAGATTCATTAGATCACTAGCTGCATGTCATTTTACTCACATTTTTTGGTCATCATCATCAAATATATTAGTCCACTGCTGGACATTAACCTCCCCTAATGAGCGCCATAGCGCCCTGTCTTCAGCTTGACGCATCCAGTATCTGCCTGCAGTCATTCGCAGATCGTCATCCCACCTGGCTGGAGGGCGTCGTAGCGTACACTACGTTTGCCGAGTCGCGATCTCCACTTAAGAACATGTTTATTTTGTTCATTAGATTATATTAGAAGGAGACTTATCCCACAAAAAATAAGATTAAGCATTCAGCTAGGCGGTATATCATAGACATTAAATCTGTGTAGTTTTTACATTACGTAAACAAAAGGTTGATACATTCCTTAGGTATCGAAATTTTAAAAAAATCTGACATGACAGCAACGTATTTATGAATGTGATTGGACCGCATTCTATATGAAATATTACTCATGCCATGCAGCTACATATATTAACGATTGTTTGCCATGGTGTGCATTCGCAGAAGGCTGATCAAATGACCAGAGTTGGTAATATTGCAACAAAGCTCGGTTCGCATATTCTTGTCTCCATTGTCTTGAACACATTAGAAGCCTACGTTCAACCAACAATTCCACGAAGTCATGATCTTGGTGGATCTTGTTCACTAACCGATCGTCATACAGTTTCTGATATCTGTGGTCATACACATACCTATGTACCTATGTGTAGTGACATGGACAGATTCCCTGTATCATCACATCAGATGAATAAATGATTAGGACGACGAACGTAACAAGTAGGTCGTAGGGTCTGAATGAGTCAATATGATGTACTAAATTGAATAAAACGAGATTAACTTACGTCAAGCTGGGTTCTAGAATCCAATGTATTGTAATTATAGTAAATAAAGACATTTATTTATTTATTTAATTCGGATTGCCATCAGCACAACTAATACTAATAAAATTTAAGATAGTCGCAGAAAGCAAATAATGAGCATTATTATTATTATTTATAGTAGAAATATCATTTGAAATATTGTATTTCAGATGATTAAATAAATAATCCAAAGAACACACAGAATTAAATTTAATTCATAATTACACTGTCGATAAATTAATTAGTAAGATTAGATAAATAAGGTTGCAAATTCAAATTATTAGAATACTACATACGTTATCTCAATCTCAACAGCCTGTATCGGTCCACTCCCCCTCCCCTTGATAAACGCCAATAAGGCGTTTAACTCATGGGGAGTGACCCCATAATCCCAACCCTGGGCATGCGGGTTGGGGATCGCAGTTTGGTGGAAGATTTGTTCTGCAGGGGGCACTGCTGCCCGCCCCCCTATAAATATCCCTTAGTCGCCTTTTACGACACCCACGGGAAGAATCGGGGTGGTGCAAATTCGCAGCCAGCACCACACAGCTTCCCAGGAATACTACATTATATTCGATTGAAATACATACTTACTACAGCTTATATCGTATCAACCATCATACCTACAGACTGGAGCTACACATTTTGCAACACAGGAGACAGACAATAGGGTATATGCATCGATTTTTTTTATTGTTTTAATCGATTCTTTAGGTCTTTATTTAACCCAGGAATGATAAGACGCTCACTGAATTTCGCATTAACAAGGTAAAAAAAACAAATCAAAACTACAATCATTTTCGGGTGATAAAAACACTGCCATATTGGCGCCATGTTTATGTGACGTCGACGTACGCACTTGATTAAAACCTTTGGTGACGACCTCGGTAGTGATCATCTCAGGAAAGAGGTTTTCCGAAAAAACTGAAAATAATCGACAATACGAAATGTCAAGTGGGCAGAATAATGTCAAATCAAGGTGCAGCAAGCAGACTAAAAAAAGAAGAAATGCGTACAGTGATGTCACGTCCGCTCTAGTCAATGTGAGTAGCGTTTCGAAATTTTGCGATTGAGATTTAAAATATCAATTTTTCAATGGTTAAATTCTACAATAAAAACATCTCAAAACGCAAAAATAAATATGCAGATATGTTTCTATATCAATAGAGAATACGTATATATTTTTATAACCATTTTGAAATCACATGCATATACCCTATTCTCCGTCACGGTTTTTCTGATGCTGGTGTGTCATTCCTTCATCCTGCTCATCAGAGATGCTGTTTTCTTCCCGATGATGGCCTGGAAACCATCAGTTCGGTATTGAGCAAACATCTATGAGCCGCTCAAAAACGGGGGAGTCTTAGCAGCATCCCAAAAGTATTATTGTACTGGACACGTAGCATCCAGCGATTTTTTAATATATTAAACCCATAGATTACCCATGTACAGGCTCTGACAGTAAGCTTTTATGCATGAAGCTTAGTAAAAAAATAAGAAAAAAGTAACAATTAAAACTCAAAACGCGCAGAAAAATTATACATATGTACGTTCAAAATAAAAAACGGTCGAATGACAAATAAAAATGAAGACATAACATTCCAACTGCAATAAAAATCTACAAATGTTTTGGACTTCTACGAGTTTCTCCGATGTCAGTATCGTAAACTATTTTTCAACAATATTTATTATATGTAGCGAGCCCTTTGCTTACTATATTGTATATGATTCTATGTTAAACAACATAACTACTGAAAGACTAGATGGGAATTACGTTTACTTGATGAAATTCAGTAGAAATAACTTTACCAATTGCAGACAATTGCCGAGGCTGGACTAATGAAAGCGTCGTTAAAGTCAGTTTGAAAGTCATCAACCAGCATTTAGTGCAAAGTTAGCAAATCTTTTTCATGTCTAGACTTACCATTTTTTAATAATAACAATAATAATCAATGTGTAAAATTATTTTGAAACACAAAGAAACTAATTACATTTTAAACTTTAAAATTGTTGCTTAGTGAGTTACGGAGTAAATTGAAAACAATTGTTTATAACTAACTTGTCAGCTTAAATTAAAAAGTAAGTTTACGTATTAACCTAATTTAAAAAGCATTATGATAATTTTCTGCTTGAGATATAAAATCTATGAGTCTTTATACAACAGTAGGATAGATATTGCATGTTGGTTGGCTGGCACCGCTCCAGTTGTTTCAATTTTATCCCGCGGGACGCTCTCTGCAAACATCCCTAAATGATAAACGCATAATTTAACGCCCCTAAGAACCGCGAAAAATCGTTCAACCATTTTCTCGATCACGGAGCGTGAAGACGCTCATTTATCGCTTTATGCCATGATTTTCAACATGCCACAGCTCAGATTGAAAATCTTGTGAATAATTTACACCATATATTATATTTTTTATATCAGTGAGATAATTCTAAAATAACCAAAATACCACCTTTTCACATCTTTCGGGTTAGTGGACAAAAAAAATGAAGTGAATAAGAGTCAATTATTGCACCTTATTTCTTATTTGATAGTATAATTACTATTTATCAAGCTGTTTATATAGTAAAAAAATTTACTTGTTTAAGTGATTATTTTGTCTAACCGCTACAGTAGAAATAAACGATTTGTCTCTAACTCTGAATAGCTTATTTATCAGTGTTACCGTAACGGGTATTAACGGTAGTCGGCAGATAAGTATATTCTTACTGTCGGCGTATACGGCGGTACTCGTACAATAAACCAGTTTGTTACCTATCTCTATTTTTTGTAAAATAAAATAAGAAATTTAGTTGTTACAGGATTAAAGCTGGTAGATATAGGTTAATGAGTACATGAGTACCTACTTGGCTAGTATACCAAACGTAGGGCCGTGGGTAATAGAAAAGAATGTCGAAAAGAACAAGCGATATGCATAAAATCTGAGTGCTTGTATTACAAATACCGTGCTCACAACGTTATGGCTCTACAATGTTAGTTTATTGTGTGAAATCCATTGCCACAAAATAACGATGGAGTGTGCGGTGCGATAGCATCGTGCCTCCGTCGCAGCCCGCATAAATCTGGCTTCGATACGATTTGGTAAGAAGCCAACCGAGCCACCACTCGACCCGTGCATTGCGAATAACATTTTCCTTTATTGAAACACTACTTTACCGGCGATTTCCTGTAAAACATTGAATTGAGCAAGTGAACCTCTTAAAGGGTTAGGTTGGGTTGGCCACTTTAGCCAGTATTTGTCGTTAAAAGCTCGTCTTTCTTACTTTTATGTTAGTTTTATGTTGTGTACGATAAGATCAATAATTTAGGAATTAATAAAATTTGGCATTGATCTTTAAGAACTTTAAAAAGAGCTTTATAATTTTCCTAGGCCTTGTTTACGGAGATGCGGGGCGTGCAGCGGCGCGTGCAGTGGCGCGGCCTGGACTAAATTCAAACATATGGCGTTGGTAGACTGTGTTTACGGAGAAGCGTTTTTCACGCGTTTGTTTGATTTGACGTGTCTTCTTTCACTGCGATGTGTTTGTGTTTACGCGTCCGACGCGGCGTCGTACGCAGCGTGCACCGCCACACTGCACGCCCCGCCTTTCCATAAACATCACCGTACATTGCAATATGTTTTTGTTTACGCGTGCGATGACTGCGCTGTACGCCTCGCGTCACCGATAACAGTGCAAAACGCACAAAGCAAAACCGACGCGTCGCTGCACGCCCGCATCTCCGTAAACCATGTCTTAGACATTTGTAGAAAACGGTGCCTTTGCTTATTATTATTTGTATATAATAAAAACGTGAACTTAGGTAAATGGGCTGAAAAGGCGCACACACACACTCACAACACAATCACTTCTGATGCATGCAGTAGATGTGTTCATTGTGTTGTTTCGTTTTCATTTGTTTAATGGATAGGCAACCGACCCGAATTTAAAAGCATTCCATTTCTGCAATCATAAATTGAGAGTAAATTTCATCTGACTCATTTGTTCATTCAATTGAAACCCATGGCACGGTAATGTTATTTGTGTGCCCATGGTAATAAAGATTTATTTCAAACAGTTATTTTCATGGAACATAGTACTCGTAATAAGGTATTGGGCTAACCTACAAACATGAAATGGTTTATGGTTGAGAAGAATGCTAATCAACACGGTACTGATTGTTGAAGTTTAGAATTCCAATTATTATCCCTCGCTGACCTGTAAATTAACGCTGTAAATGCCCTCTGACCAGCAATTACAGAGCTTACTTTCCCAAGATGGCCAACAACTTTGCGGGACTCAATAAGGTTTATTTTCAAGTCAGCAAAGAGCGCCCTCGTTAATCACTTCGCCAGTCGTCGACCGCCAACGGAACAAGCACATTTTTGATTGTTTTTGATAAAACAAACAAAGACAAATGAATAACCCGTATCGTTAATCATAAGCCGGTTTTAAACAGTTCTTCCTTTTGCAGCTCGTGCATTTCTCGGATGTGAGCCATTTCCGCTGTTTATGAAAACATTACGCAATATGAAGCTGAAACTACGTAACCTAGCTTATGGCTTGATTTATGGATTGAAATTAGTATGATGTAATGCCTTTGTTTCACCGTATGTGCCACGATCGCGAGCCAAGTCTGCATCAAAAACACAATCCCACGTTCACTTATTTCCACAGGACTGGTTTTCAAAAGCAAGCTCAGAGCGAGTGAGAAATGTTACCAGTGACCGTTGAACACAGCGGAAATTTAGGAGTGGAGGCATTGACAGACGTACGAGGCGGTTTCGACGAATTTATGAGCTTCTGGCACTTTATCTGCAAAACCCTTCTTTTAGATATGTGTTTTTGTGAAACGTGTACCAAAATTGAACCAGTGAATTCCATTTAGGAGTTCCCATCAATGTATTACGATTTTGTAAAGAAAGCAAATACAGTCATCTGGAAAAATCCATAAGCTTTACCGTCTTCCTCTAAGTAACATGAGATTAGCCAGTGACGGAACATTAGTTACGTTCATAACATACCTCTGATGATTAATAGCCCATTATTCGGCAACGTGGATACGACCCGAGATCGGAATGATTATCGAGAAGTTCACGGTTCGTTGATCATAGCACAAAATTAATTTAGGGCGCTCAAACGGGTAAACGCTAGCCTTCTATTTATGTAAAGATATTCAGAGTTGTAAATATATTTCGTCAAGAAGTTTCTCCTAGCTAATCAAAAAATATTCTGGAAATGTTATCTATAAATAGGATTCAGAATAAGAATCATACATAATTTCGCAAATAATACCGCAATTTAAACCCCCTTTTTTGGGTCCAAGTCCCATCTGAGTCTTATATTTTTAGGATATTAAATAAATCAAGTAGTTTTAAATAATAATTTTCAATCAACTACTGAATTCTATCTATTAATTTTCTCAATAAACTCATAACAGCTTGAGTACGGCTTTGTACTAGACTCGGATGATTAAGACGTTGACCTACATTTGATCGCCTGCCTGGTCTTTAACGGTAGGTCGATCACAAACCAGAATTGACATTATATTTCTAAGGTTCGCACAGGAGCATATTTTCCCTAGGGCCTGTTTCTCTAACAAATTTCCCAAACGTCGCTAATAAGTCTTTGACCGCTTTGCTTGCTCCGCTCGCCGTTTTTTATCTTTTTTTTCTATTTTTGCACTTACAAATTTCGCAATCGTCGTTAAAATCTTCAAAAAGTTTTTTTTTATTATTAAACACCACGCAGCAGATTTATTTCTTAAATAAGTAAGGCGGCAAGGCTAACTGGCCCGGCGCATCAAATCTTTTAATATGCCTTTGGGTTTGCATCAATGACTCGACGTAAAATCCAATTTCATGTTGGACATCGATAGACATACGAACAGAGATTGTATTCATTAGTGATGCAACAAATAGTAGTATTCGTTGCACACTGGACCAGTGCTTTCGACTGTTGAATTCCGGAACTAATAAGAGGAAGAATGCATATTGCATGAAAGGATTCGTGGTTCATAGTCATATTGAATTTTCCGGCATGCCCCGTCGCCTCGTGTCCCTGTGGCTATAGCGTTCGGATACACACGTGTGTGCGTGACATACGGCACAAAAAAAACGGAGATTCGTACAAAATATTTTTTTAATAGTATTCGTAATTATTTATTCGCCGAATACAAGTCTTCGGAAAATGTTTTCTATTCGGCGAATATTCCTATTCGTATTCGTTGCATCTCATTATATACATATATAGTCTACGTCGTAGAGGAGAACAATGCCTCCAATCTTTCTGTGCAGGTGGCAGCGTCATTTGTAAAGCTCGTATAGTGAGGTTTTATTTACATAGGACGTCAATTTTAAGTAACGGCCACAGGCCTAGTCTCAATTTTGGCCGCATAATCAGATAAGCTGGCTGTACTGTACAGTATACGTAGCGAACACTTGCTTGACATCAAATTTCAGGCGTCCAGTCCGTCAGCCACTATGTTCGTTCCAAAATGTTCATTGGAGAGAGAGACCAAAATTGAATTAGACTAGGTTCGTGTAGTCTCTCTTTACTATGAGAAATCCTTGTAGAGTGAATAGTTCTACTCTATAAGTTCGTTGTGTTCAATTACTTTAATTACTACTGGTTTAATTGAACTTCATGAATGTGACATTGCATCAAAATGCTGCTGATAATGCCTTGATGACCAAAATTCAGCCACGACAGCCAGTCTCAAAGAAGACCCGGTGTGGAAATATTATAGAGCACAAGTGTGCGCGCAAAAATAAGTGCACTTACTCTCATAATCTCTCTTAACTGTTCTCAACCTTAACAGCCTGTATTGGTCTGAAAAGCACCTTATTGGCGTTTATCTAATGCCCATAATCCCCACGCGCTGGGCATGCGGCTTGGGGATCGCAGTTCGGTGGTGGAATTGTTCTGCAGGGGGCGCTGGTGCCCGTCCCCGGTGGGTATCCCTTAGTCGCCTCGGACGACACCTACGGGTCAAGGTGGGGTGGTGCAAATTCTAAGCCAGCAACGCAGAAGTATAAATTTTCTAAGTTGTCCGCATAAATGATTTATTATTATTTGAATCCGAGATGCCTAACGTCGTGTCGGTTTAAGTTAGTATAACTAATTCTTCTCCTTGTATTTTATTTATACGCCTTGAAATCGGTACATACATACACAATTGAGAGCTTTTAACAGATGTGAGCTTGCCATATCTCAGGCAAAATATCGTAGCTTCTATCAATTTTAGCCAGTATTATTGTTTTATAAGGACCTGCCAACTCATGTTTCTATATTGGCAATTTCATCTCCCGTCATGCGAGCGTCGATAGCTGTGATCGTCATTCCAACAGCTCCTATTCTACCCGTGGAATTGAGTGCGGCGCAGTTTTAGAACAATGAAGTGTGAATTGCTTTCGTCCGTGGTTTGAGAGTTGACATTGGAGACGATACACGATATGTCAATTGACTACAATGATCATCATCATTTCATCATCGTCTAAAACCTGACTGCTATGTTAGAATGTTACACGAATCGATGTTTAGATGCTTTTCATTATTGAACTACAAACATGGATTAAGGTATTCGCAGGCCCTCCGAATTGAATTTTACCTTTTTTTACCTACTTCAAAAAAAGGAGGAGGTTCTCAATTCGTCTGTATTTTTTTTTTCTTTTTTTATGTTTGTTACCTCAGAACTTTGGACTGCGTGGTCCGATTTGCATGATTCTATTCAAGGGTGAATAGGTATCTTCTAGACCTTCGTGATACACCGTCGGCCGCATCTTCACTTTCCATCAGGTGAGATCGCGGTCAAACAAAGGTCTATTTACCGTAAAAAAAAAAAAAAAAAGATTCTTTATTTATATGAAAGCTGGTGCTTTCCGTGTGGTCTCATTTTAATTTTGTTCAGTTCTGACAATGGGATCCATAAAAATTCATGAAAAAACTGTAAAAATCTAAGTCGGTTTATAGTTTTTTAAAAGAAAATTAATTATTACCTTAACAGCCTATACTTACTGGTTCATTGCTGGACTCAGGCCTCCCCTGACAAACGCTTTTTTGGCTTTTATCTTATGGGGGCCTAATCCCCACGCGCTGGGCATGCGGGTTGGGGATCGCAGTCTGGTAGTAGAATGGTTCTACTGGGGACGCTTCTGCCTGACCCCAGTGGATATCCTTTAGTCGCCTCTTACGACACCCGCGGGAAGAGTCGGGGTGGTGAAAATTCTAAACCAGCACCACCCGGCCGAATTTTAAATTTATGTTTGCAGCTTGATTATTAAAAATCGGTTCTTCATTCTATTAATTGACGTCCTCTGTAACAGCAGGCACAAGTTCACGTGCGATGCAAGAGGTTGCGGGTTCGTTTCTTCGGTCCCACCTTGAGTGAAATGTTGAGCGATTGAAGAACGATTTGAAGATATTCCTTCCGGCTATTCTAGCCGTTTTCTATGTACAATGAAAATTAACTAAGTTAGGATATGTCTATACTAATATCTTGAAAAGGAAAGATTTGATTGTTTGTTTATTTGTATTGAATAGGCTATGAAACTATTGGACTGATTAAAAAAAAAACAAAATTAAAAAGCTTACTTTTCAGGGAGAGACATAGGCTATATTGTATGCCGAGAAGTACGCGGGTGAAACCGCGAGGCGCTGCTAGTTATGGATAAAGTGAGACGTACTTATATCAGTAAACGTAATAGTGTAGTTATAGTCGTCTCTTTGAAGATTTTTGTAGGTATATGTAGATATATAATATATTGTTTTTATATAAAAAAATATTTATAGTTTAGACTTCATTATTTTTTTATCATAGTAAGTTTGTCTTAGTTTAAGCACGCCGTTTTTGTTGTTTTTAACCTTGTATGGTTGACAGGTAGAAAATACCATCGGCATTATGCCCACCATTTGTGTACTTTTTTTATAATTGTGTGCAATAAAGTATTAAAATAAAATAGTTTACCTACCTATACCTAAAGCCTTGCTTAGTGGCGAGATGATCATGATGCTGTGTGCATGTGTGGTGTCTATCATTATTTATTTATAATCTCCAACGCAGTCTATTGTTACTTGCTTATCTTGATTTCTGTTAAAATTATTAAGCTATTAGTTGAATACAAGCTGTGGGCGGTAAGTTATGTCTTAAATTCAATCTCCATTTGAATGTGATTATCTCTGATTATGAAAGTTACCTATCTTGCAGTTAATTGTAAGTTAGGTGGGCAGATGTGACTTTTGATACCTGATTAGTTGATTATTGCAGTATCTTTAATTAGACTTAGAACCTAAATAATGTTCCACACCACCTATCTAGATTTAGCGTGTTCTAAAAAACTAGGTATATTAAAATTACCTGAATAATATTCTAGATATTGGGTTTGGTAGTCCTTTTATAGGGTCCAGTATACAACTCATCGAGCTAGGTATCCATCGGCCCCCATAGATTCATGCGTACTCTAAACCCGTCTGTATCAAAAGAGATCCCATTTGACATTTTGGGATATGTACCTACCATTTCAACTAGTCATTATAATATTATCACTCGGACAGGAAGCATGCTTAGCAAATTTGCTAAAATTACACATCCAACAGTCCAACGACACAAAAAAAGACGGACCTACATATTTTCAGTAAAGTTGCATTTTTTACCGCTTTAATGTAGTTAATCATAGTTAAAAATATTTTTTTAGTTTGACTATGTTACAATTTTGAATTTGTTTGAAATTATAGAAAGTATAGATTGGTCATTTTTAGGGTTCCGTGGGTAACCCAAAGAGTAAAACGGGACACTATTACTAAGTCTCCGCTGCTCGTCCGTCTCTGTCCGTCTGTGACCAGTCTTGTATCTCATGAACCGTGATAGATAGACAGGTGAAATTTTCACACATGATGTATTTCTGTTGCCGCTATAACAATACTTCGACTGCAAAAAAAGGAGGAGGTTCTCAATTCGACTGTATTTTTTTATGTTTGTTACCTCAGAACTTTCGACTGGGTTGTCCGATTTTCATGATTCTTTTTTATATGAAAGCTGGTGCTAATTTGGTTCAGTTCTGACAATGGAATCCATGAAAAAACTATAAAAATGTTAGTCGGTTTATAGTTTTTTAAAACAAAATTAATTATTATCGATCAAATTAAATGCTACGGAACCAATCGTGTGCGAACTAGCAATTGGCGGTTTATTTCTAGATTAAGAATAAATCCTGTATTAATTCTTACATTAGCTATTTTTTCATGCCGTATCTAAGGTCTAGTACTTTTTGCTACATAATATAAGTACGCTCGTGAGTTGTTTATTAGATGTGACCAGGGACAATAGAAGGCTGTATTCACATTGGGACCTTGTTGACTTTTGTATCCGAGTCGGCAGGGTGCGCTAGCTTATTCAACAATATCTAACTACCAACTCAGAAACTATTATTAGTATTATTTAACGGGTTTTTATTGCGATTATTTAACTATTTTTCTGACGTTTCAACAGGTTTACACACTGTCGTGTTCATCCCGTCACCAATGTAGTATCATGTAAATTTTCAATGTATAAGTACATAAATTATACACAATGTAAATACACAGGAAAGATTAGATTATAAAAGTTTTTTTCGAACCATATTATGAGCTGGTCATGTAAAGGTTGAAGAAATACTTACTCCTAGACTCAGAACTGGGAAATAAAATAGAATAGGTATAATTATTTATTCGGGTAAAAAACCACTTACATTTCTGTTAGAACTTTCGGTTTAACCAGACAAAGAGTTCTCATCTGGTTCAATAAGAGGTAAATAGTAGGTATTTATATTAATTATGTACCTATACAGAGAATCGTGTCTACATCACAAGTTGCAAAACTTAGTTAGAGCGAGGAGTTGAACCAAACGGAGAAATAGGTCTGGACCAAACCAAATAATTATTTTATTTTACTAATAATTGTTGTAACATGTAAGACCTTCAGAAAAAACGATTGATTTATATTTTTATATTTATAAAAATAATAAAAATGTTGATGATATTGAGTATGTAATGTAACCAAAGAAGGAATAAAAAGAGGCCCATGCCCTACAGTGTGAAAGTACTGCTCTTTAAGGCCCACACACCAGTGAAAGTGGCGCCCCCAACTATTTTATCTTATTATTACGTTAAACGCAGCAAGTTTTAAAAATCCATCGTTCAGTTTGTGGTATCTATTATAAGTTATTTATTAATGCCTCTGTAATAGTTTCATTTTGTAAAGCTTAGGCAGAGATACGAAGTTGCGCTTTATGGCCACCAAACTCTATTTTCGCATCTCCTCCTAAACTATGTATATGAGATAAAATTATTACAGAGGTATTAAAAAATAGCTTATAATAGATACCACAAACTGAACGTAGGATTTTTTTAAAAATCCTATGATAAACGTAAAATTAAGATAAAATAGGTATCGCTGTCATATTCGCTCGGGTTTGCGCCTTAAAAACCTTAGGGTAGCCAACGCTTCCATGGCCACTCTGTGAATGCCGCCGTAGTCGTATTCGTGAAGAGCCGGACCCGTAAATCTGCCGGCCGGAATGGGTTACAGCATCACCGCCATAAATTGAGCATCCATAGTTTACGATTCACTGGGAAAGGAAAGGCACTGGCTACAAAAATCTATGCTAAGTAAAATTGCATTTCGTTTTCACATTTTGCAAAGCTATTGCAGGTTTATGCAAAACATTTCGTACCTATTGGAATGGGGAGGGAAAATCTATACCACTGGTTTATTATCTATAATATATAAAGTAGGTATATATCTATATATCAATAGAATTGAGTGCTTAAGTATACTGAAATAGATGACCTAGGTCACCGCTGTAGAATATTAAAGGATCCACTTATTGGAACAGTTAGCACCGTTTGAATAGATTATTCTTTAAAGCTTTAAACTATCAAACGGGTATGTTGATAAATACTTACTTACTCGATTATGGCACAGCGACACGAAATGTGTCTTGGCGTCCGAAAAGAGAAGTCACAATTTTTCCCAGTCCTACGCAGTTTCTCGCTACCTAGTCCTCCGCCTGTAGTTCACACAGGTACGCTTCCACCACATCTATCTAACGTTACCGCTAGTGTCTGTATATTACTTATTTCCTATTTATAAAACACATAACACTTATTACTGTTATTGTACGTATCACAGGGTTGTGACTATAACAGTTTCTGCTGAATATCAGGCCGGATCAGGATGGTGCTAACTGTTCCAATAAGTGGATCCTTAAAGTGGTAAGGCATTTATGCTGCTGTAATACTTAACATAATTTCTCTCTTTGGAGAATATTTGTGAAACTGTTTTTCTAGTTTAAACGTTTACTTAATTTTTTACTATATTTTTATGCCTGGATTGTACAAGTACATACTATGTGAGGTGTGAAAGCAGCAAATAAATGATTGTCAATGTCTACATCTAGTACTATTACCATCTCCCGTGGAAGACCTAGTGTCTAGGGATCCCATTACAATGTTTTGAATTTTAAATACATATTATTAAGGTATCGACTATTCTCATATTTGTTTTCATTTACCCTTTCAGCGTTAGTATACTTACTAAACAAAGCAATGTGTGTGAGTGCGAGACCAAAAAAGAGCATCGTACAAATAATTGAAACCTAAAACATACATAAATTACACTCAGTGAATAAAATAAAACAAACTATTAAGTGGCTCATACAAATACTATTGAGTACAGCAATCACTATTCAAGGACAGGCTTTAAATTGGCATTGGAGGAAATTCGAGGAAATGCTTCCATTTGCTCTGACCCTGATTTAATTACCACAATAAAAGCAGACTCTCGACTGGTCCCAGCTAGAGATTCTGTATTCTAATGAACCTCGTAGTCAATTATTCTTGCAGAAGGTAAACTATATTTCTGCACATTTCAATTGTTACTAAAATATCAATATCCTGATTTCAACCGCTATTGCGGTAAAAGGGGAATGATATATTGCGTATAGCTGTTAAATTATTTTTTTGGAATTCATTACGGATGTGAGCTGTATAACTACAAGCCTTATTTGTGTTGAAAGAACACCAACAATGTTTTATCTCTTAACGAGGGACTTCTTGGCAGTTACAAGTCGGTCGCGCCCCGTGTCTATGCAAGCAATTCTTCTCTTTTTTTTGTAGGTTTCAATATGTATTTTTTTTTATTTTCATCTACTGCAAAATGTCAAAGTTGAAAAACCACAACCAACTCTTTTCGTGTCGAGTCCTCATTGATATGCAAGAGAATCGTTTATTACTTTGCATGGAATTCCCTCTGCCTCAGTTTCACTCAGAGGATCAATTTATTCTATGTTTGTCTTCGTTTTAGAAGATTTTTCTTGGAGAACTAAAAGACAAATCAAATGAGCTTATTTCCTTTCGATTATATAAATCGGGATTTTTTGCCATGCTCTGAAAAACATTATCGGCATGAAGAATCGGGATATCAACCGCTCTTTTACTGCCCAATGTAAGCAGTGTAAGTAAACAAACAGTGTGTGCAACATTTCGGAATGCGAGATTTTAGTAAATAGCAGGATTTTCCGGGCTGTTTGCAGGCTTTACAGTGATACGAAATAATTTATTGTTTGTAAGGATTAAACAGAGAGCGAGTTCGAGTTCGAAAAACCTGGTTTCAGCTCCTACTTAAAGTTTGCTAAATGGTCAGCTATAGTGGGTTTTTCAAACTCCCGCAAAATTTAAACCGTTGTTATTATGCATTGCTTCATAGTTCAAAAAATACTTTGCCACTTAGATTTTTAAGAATTCTAGAATGTTAATAGTGGTAGATAGATGTGATTTGAAGTTTCGGATAGGCTTTACTATAAAAGTCGAAGGAACGAGGGTAACTCAGCGCACAAATTCTGCTACAAGTCGTTGTGCTGCTTGGATTGGACGTGCACTGTCTTGTGTTTGTTGTATCGTTGCGCAACTACTACCTTTATAGTTGCAACCATTGATTTATTAAAAAGGGAAGATAGGTGGTTACGTTCTCCCAGCGCTTACTCAAAAATTGGCCTGTGTTACAACTACACGCAAACAAATACGCTCACAGTAATATTTCCAGTTCTGTGCAATTCAAAGAAAAACAAAGACGGAAAGAGTAACTAAGACAAAATTGAGAGAGAGACAACAATATTTCACGCGATTCAGACCGCCCTTGCCGCCGGTCAGACGGTGACTGAGGTGGGAGCACACAATTCTACACAATTTGAGGTTGCCACTTTCGAGAAACCAGTACCTCATCTTCCCTTTTTAATAAATCAATGGTCTACACTACATGTCATTATGTCATTATTATACTTTCTTTGACTTAAATCCTTTCGCTGTTTTCTAGTGGTCCCAGGATTTTGTCCCATTAATGGGACCACAAGGGAGAACTGTTTCTCGTAGTCCCATTATTGTGTAATTACATCCTGTATATAAAACTATGTGGTTACCAAAAGAAACAATAATAATAAACGGGACTCGAAATTATATTTTATCTCAATTTTTCTAAAAAATGACCCACCGAAATATCACCGTGGATCAACTGTAGTTGGTAATTCATAACGTCCTCATCCCGCCTTACAAATTCTCGTCTCCTTTCTGATGATTTAGAGAATTCTTGTTCTCTATCAACCAGAATGTTTAATAGTCTTAATAAAGATTTCGGATGGCGTTTCTTCATGTCTTTATTTAAAAGCGAATGCCAACATTCCACTACGTTGTTGGTGCGGTGTCTTTCACCATATACGTTCCACTGTGATATAAATTCTTCATTTTTAAGCCAAGTCCTTTCCATATATTTTGTGAAATTTTTAATTTTGGCAGTGCCGGGACTTTCCTTTTTTATATACTCTACACCATCTGATGTCTGATCTAAGGGTAGTAAAGGTAAAGCAGTGTGTAGACCCACGATGCGCCGTTCCTGTTTTGATTTAATTTTCATTTCTTTGGCCTTCTTCCAGATGCTTTTAGTGAAGTGATAATAGCACTTTTTCAAAATAATGCCCGGAAAAATGGTCATTATTGCATTTGCAGGAGCTACTTCAAAATCTAAGTGAAGTTTTTTTGGCGACCACTCTATTTGTGCTTTAATAATTAGAAATAAAGCGGTGTATGATTCTTCATTTTTGTGCGTCATCAATGCGTAAATAAGCGGAATAACGTGTGTTGTTGATGGTGACTCAGATATAGATAAAAGTTGAGTAAATGGAGCTGGACAGCTTTGAAACGTCCCGTCAATAAAAAACTCACCAACTTTCTTGATAGTATTTTTGTTTTCTTCTGAACAAAAAATAATAATACCACAATCTTTGTCGTAGTATTCAGCAAGTACAAATTCTGAGAATTTCGGAGGGATAATCACTTCTTCGATACTTTTAAAGTTAGTACGTTTGCGATAAGTGTACAAAGATGTTTGTACACTTTTAAAGGAAGGTAAAGTTGATACAAAATTAAGACCCTCATTTTCTAATTCCGTCAAACCTTTTTTAAAAATTTGTGTCACTGGTGTGTCTGTTAAGCGCGATTGTTCTTTCATTTTATCTATTGAATCGTCAATTTTATTCTTACTGTAATCCAATTTACATGAATGTGTTTTATTTTTAACTATTTCTTTACCCTGAAACGCAAAAAGGAATAAAATATCAGATACAATCTAAGGCATTCTACCCGACTCTAATTATTTATTTCCATGCGGACGAATTCACGGGTAAAAGCTAGTCATAAATAAAAAACCAAATTTTACCTTGAGAGTTATAGATCCACGGCATTTTATTTTCTTGGCTTGGCTACACTTCCAAACGACATTCCCACTTTTATAAACCATATGCCTATAATATTGTCTCCCATCATATAGTAATACGGTCCCGCCCTTTCTTTTAAGAAACAAAATTTCTTCCATGAGTATATTATTTCGTGTTTACTTATCAACAGAATTCTAAGTATTAACAGAATTTTGATGTATTTAGTGTCAGTCAAGTGACATTTATTCATCATCTAACACTTCACTACACACTCCAAAAAGTTTATCTATTCTAAGGATTTTGTTATTATAATACCTATATACAGGAGGATAAATACTTTACTGAGCATAGGAATGGGACTACGAGAAACAGTTCTCCCTTGTGGTCCCATTAATGGGACAAAATCCTGGGACCACTAGAAAACAGCGAATCCTTTTAGGTTACGAAAATGGTTTTTTTTTATAAATTGACTCTTAAATGCTAAAAATAGCAAATAATAATCTCTTCATAATCTATGCTATTACAAAACTGGTCTCATTATCCTGTAGCTAAAGATAGTGATTGAAAATGTCATAGTTTCCCGCTTCGATCATATCTGACAGATAGTTGACTTCTACATGACTGCGAATTTGCCCGCGATTCTGCCCATTCAGGTCGCAGTCATGTAGGTAAAAATATGCTAGTATGAGTTATCTAGTACCCATAAGGCCATAACATAAACTCTTTTTAACTTGATAATGATGTATGAATGGTCCAGCATTATTTATTATTATTATTTATTATGTGAACTAAAATAGTCACTTAACCTACCCTTAAGTAAGCTAGTATTCCATCCGGTATTTCCAACCACATAGATTATTCCGCCGACTCTGTTGGTAAATATTGCACCAAAATAATCATAACTAGTCTAAACAGCTGTCTGCCGGATTGCCGGCTTGTCAAACTTTGCCGAGCGGTTCTACTGGAGTTTCCTCGTCTAAATATCACTTACCTACATTTCCACAAAATATTATTAGTTGCTGATGTAACCATGGATAACAATAACTTACGAGTATATAATATAGAATATATCCGAAATAAAGAGATTTTATTTTATTTTTATTTATTTTTAATATAATAACAATACTTAATTTTTCATAGGCTCAGGTACGGGTAAATTTCGTCCGAATCTAAAACTCATCCACGAAAAGATTAGGACAAAATGTCCTCTTCACTTTTGCATAGCACAATACATCGCTCATCGGTATTAGAGTTACAGCCTAATGTTAGTAGATAGAGTATGTTCAAATAGAAAAGAGTCGTGAAAAGTGAGGGCGCTCGTGTGCCAATTGACAACTTTTGTTGCGTTTAGAACACTGCTCTATCATTGCAGTACGACTAAAAGTGTTAGTTCACCGTAACACCACGACTCTTCTCATTTTGAACAGACTATATACTATAGCCTTGCGTCTAACAAATGAATGATCAAATCTCTTGCCAAAAAAGTACATTGTTACCCAAGCGATGAAAGTAACTTACTTAGTCCCTAGACGGGGTTTGGAACGAGGGTAGCGACTTAGCGAGGGCGCTAATAGTTCGAGAGACTAAATGTTACTTTTACCCGAGGTAAACACTGTGCTTTTCATTAAGAATACAAAGAAAGTAAAACTAAAATATAAATGAGCTAAAGAAAATGAATTTAAAATTTATTTTACATAAATCACATCTTAGGTGAGATATTTAGTTATAGTGTATAGTAAAATTAGAGCAATTATTAACTTATAGATAGTGAAAGGTTTTTTCCAGGTACCTCTTGAGAAGTGAAAACTTTGGAATTTTATGGTAAAATCCGTCATTTTGCCTTTTGAGAAAAGATGTTACTCAAAAATCCTTTAAACGTATAGAATATACGCTCCATGTAGAAGGTTAACCAGTCATTGAGAATTCTTTAAAATATATTAACAAAATGTTTTCTTATAACAATTTAACTATTTTCTAAGCGCGCCATTTCATAAAATCATTGTACGATTTTAGATACCTTTATTTTGACTTAGGTGGTAAAAAGTTTTACACTAATGCTTTAGCCTCTTCTTTTATAAAATTTGGCGTTAAATCTATGTCTATATCAATGTCTGAACTCATTGTAATAATCACACAAAACTCTACTGACGGATTGACGTTTTGCCGCTTTTTTTTCTGAGGCATAGAAAATCCTCTTTCGAGATGGCGGAATAAAGCCAAAAATTAATGGTAGACAGTCTCGCTATTCTATCATGGTAGAATACCGAGAACTGTTTTACCATTAATTTTTATCATTTAAATTAATTAAAATAATTTTTATCATTCAAAAATGCAAAATATTTAGCCCCGTATGTTTAACCACTTTAGGATTTTTAGGGTTCCGTAACCAAAGGGTAAAATTTGACCCTATTACTAGGACTCCGCTGTCTGTCTGTCCGTGTCTCACTAGGCTGTAAGCTCATGCACGGTTCATAAGATTACAGTCTGGTGACAGGCGGACGGACAGACACACAGACAGACAGCGAATTCTTAGTAATATAGTTGAATAATACCTTGTTCGACAGTTGAAATTTACACAGATGATGTACTGCTGTTGCCGTTTGTAAACTCTGTATTTACCAGCCTATCACAAGGATTCTTGTACAACTAAATCTAGTGTTCAAAATTAATGGAATGACATTCATATTTTTTGTCTTTGTCTAAACCTCGAAACTTTTTTGAAAAGTCTGTCTGCGCTCAGCATAAAATCCATATACCTAATGTTATATCTGGATAGTTGATTAATGGTTTCATACTTTAATATCTCCATCAAACTACTCATCTGAATTATAAATTACAATTGACGGGCGGATGGGGTGATAAAAATAAAACAAATTTATGGCTTTATCGTTATAGTAATAGCATTATCTCTCTGGGATAAATTACTTGTTTAGCAATGTCTAAAGCCCCCAATATACATATTTTAAATTAATCTTAAATACACTAGATAGAATATAATTTAAATTGGCGCGTTCCTTATTGTCTTTATATCTAAGGTACACTTTTTTCATGTGTTTTTATTTAGTTGTGTGTCTGACAAAAGAAAAACTGTAAGAATTTTATGAAACTCACTGTGTATAAAACTCTTGTACCTATCATGCTATAATAAATGAACCGATACAAACGGAAAGTAACTTTAATTAGTACAAATGGGTACCTAGATAGACAATGAGGTACTATACCTAAGTACAGCTATATTACATGGCTTGAGCCAAGAAAGCAATAATCTAATTATCATCAAACAATCTACAAAATGAAATTTATCTTTCCGTGATTATCCTCTCAATAATGGAGTTCGCATTTCGTATTCAAGTAAGATAATGTATCGGATTACAATAAATAAACGAGCTTTCTTGCCGCCCGATGGATGCCATGCCGTTGTTAATGCATTTGCGGCTCTCTGTTTACACAACAAATAGGAACGAATTTGTTTATTTGATATCGACATTCCAATGAACTTGCATTAAATTATCACAGTATCATGTATCTTACAGGGAACAGGGGACCTGTTTTGCTAAACTTATCTCTTTACTATGACAATAGGTAAACAATAGGTGTTTTGGTATTCTAAGTAAGGTAAGCTGTGTGTAGCTGTGCTTAGAATTTGCACCATCCCATCTTTATCCGAGGGTGTCGTACGAGGCGACTAAAGCAAATCCACCGTGTTCGGGCACCAGCGCCCTCTGCCGATCTATTCTAACACCGACCAACCCGCATGCCCAGCGTGGGGATTATGGGCATTACCCACCCAATGGGATAAACGCCAATGAGGCGCTTATCAGGCGCCGGGGAGGCCTGCTAGACACAGGCCTCCCCGGCCTGCGTCTAGCAGTTGACCAATACAGGCTGTTGAGGTTGAGGTATTTTTGTATTCTACCTTAGATGAAAGAAACTATAGATAATAATGATAACGTTTATTGCAAAAGATTCAAGTCCTAAAATTATTACATCTTTGATCCCCAAACAAGGATAAACCTGTATCTTGGGGAACTCCTTCCATGGGTTCATATATGTAGATGGAGGGACGCACTTCAAAAGTGGCAAGGTTGAAATTATTCCATTCCATCAATCTCCTCGAGCAAATTGCAAAACACGCAGTAGGTAAGTACCTATATAAACCAGAGTTAAATTCATCTACTTTTAAGGTAACTTATCTACATGATAACTAGGTGACGATTTTATGGTCATAGTAAAGTGGTAGATTAGCAGAATTGGGCCCCTGCCTGGTTCAGTCGTCCATGGCAGTCAAAGTGTTACCTTAAAGGGTTATTCCAGTTTCCCCACTAGATCAATCCCCTTTTATGGGTGAAAACCGGAATACATGTATTTTTTTATATTACAGTTTTCCCCGTCATCGATATTTCGCGTTCCAATTTTCTCCCTTTAAAGCATACACAAATATTGAAATAAATAAATGATTTTGTGATAATCTCAAAGAGCGATGTCCAAAGAGACGAGTTCGAGGCAATTATAATATTTGAAGTAGGGGGCTGAAAAAACTGTTTTGCATAACAAATAACCATTGCCTTTCTTCTACCCTACTTTATGTGTATATATTTGTTTTTAAGAAGTCCGCGGTCTTGGATTAATGTGGCCATTGATCGTGACTTTGATTTTATCAAAATTCATGCCATTCAACCTTCAGCCTCCCGATGTATCGGACATGAAGCAAAAAGCTAGAAGATCATTTAGCAACGAGCCGCTATTAATACGATTGTCAGATGAGGCTATTGGTACGTTTATTTATTTATTTTGCTCACATGTACATGGTATACAGCTGAGGTCTTAATGAATGCTTTGATCAATAAATAGTTCATGAGCACTGCAAAAGAATTTATAAATTTCAAAGTTGTTGTATTTAAGTCGTTATTAATTTATACTTTTAAAATAGCAGAATAAAATAAGATAAGATAGGAAGATATAAGATAATTATTTCACACACAAGGTCAAGTGATATACGTTAGAATGTTGAGTTGGTTTAATTATTATCACATAGGTAGGGTATCGAGGTCATTGATCTCATTTTATGTTAGGCAGAAGTTTGTCGGATAGGAATTGATCAACTGAGTAATACCATTTTATAGCAAGTAGTTTTGACGTGAGCCGTGTAATACAGTAAGTACTTTTCATTACTCATACTCGGAAAGTAAAGAAAGAAATAAAATGTTTTTATCTTTATCTTAAAACATAAAGAAAATAAAAAATTATGCTACTAAATAAGCCAACAAACGTTCTCTTTATAGGTGTGCGCAGCACATTCCAAGGCAAATTATGTCCTCCACTCAGCGTTGTGCCGGATAAACACCGGTGTGTCCACCCCACGCTGCTTTTCAGTGAGGGCCCAAAGGCTTTTTGGTTAAGTCTGAATGTCTGAAGTTGCCTGAGGAGCGGGTTGAAAGTAAAACTTTTTAGCCCTAGGGAGAATCGTTTTCAATTGACAGCTGTCACATTTCTATTGAACCATGTTCGAACTTTCTATACAGCCGCTTAATTATAGCGCGATGTAAAACTGAAATAACATACAATTTTTTTTTTCAATGATAAAAATCTAAAATAATGGCTGTATAGTTGCCACAGAAAAAATCGAGAAAGCGACAATCGGATTGCCTTCATTTGAGTTCTAGAGTTACCTGTATGTTTATCCTACTAATATTATAGCGCGAAAGTTTGTAAACATGTAAGTATGTATGTTTGTTGCTCTTCATGCACTACTGAACGGATCGGGCTGAAATTTTGCATACAGGTAGTTCTAAGCCTATTCCATAAATCAGTTCATCCATGGGATAGGCGTGCAAAGCCGCGGGGCGCAGCTAGTACTTCCACAAAGCAGAGATTTACATTACAAAGAGCTGATTTCAATTAATTTTTCTTTAGCGAATGCATGTTTTATTTTTTACATTCCTTGTGTTCGTAATGAAAAGCACAGTGCTTACCTCAGGTGAAAGTGACTTATTCAGAATAAACCAATGGTGACGATGTACTATTTCCAGTTTACAGTACAGTTATCGAACAGGTATTTCGCGGTCTCCCCCTAATTGTCTACGACTTGTTTTGACGCAGACAGTTTGCGCAGAGCCTGAGAAGTTTTTTACATAGAGAACAAGAGATTAGTGAAGTCGCATTTATTTAATTTTTTAATTAGATAGGTAACTGAAAGTAATAAAACTGCGTTTTTACAGGAACAATCATACCGTCACCTTGTACTTATCATATATACAATCATTTGGTTACTTCTAAATACTAATAAAAAAATAAAAAATAAATATTTCGGACAGTCAGTAGTTAGGTAAATAGATGTTTAAAAGAAGTCACAGAACTATTCTGTCTAATCAATCAATACATAACAAATATAGTCCAACAAGAAAAGAAAAAAAACTAAACCCAAATAATAATCTTATATGTATTTATTATAAATGTTTGAATCAGTATTAAATGACGACTAGACTGTTAATCTTAAAATATTTAAAAAAATCAACGCAAGAACACCTAAAATTAAAATAATAATATATATAAAAAAATTGCCTCTCTAGGATTATAACTCGATGCTCTCTATTTATGAATTTAGAACAAAATTAAAATCGTAACATATGCAAACCAACAATTAATTTTAAACACCGATTTCTAGAGGTAAGGGCAATAATTGAACATTAAAGTGGTAAAAAATGCATTAAAACTTTACTGAAAATAGCCGTCTTTTTTGTGTCTTGGACGTGTGATTTTTGTAAATTTGCTAGGCATGCTTTCTGTCCAAGAGCTCAAATGACACTAATTCAAAAGCTTTCCATACATGCCAAAAATAAAATCTTTTTATACGGACGGTTTCAGAGCGAGCATTGTGAATCTAAGGGGGGCCGGTGAAAACTTTGATCGATGAGTACAGTAAATAAAAAGCTCGCGATCGTGAAGTACGCGAATGTCAAAAGATGCAGCAACTATTATGTTTTTGTGCCCATGGCTTAAATCCAGCCAACAGAGGCGAAGCGGTTGTTTTTAAATATGCCGTGAAACGGATGGTGCAAGGAAGCGTAATTAAAACTTAAAACTTGTAGCTATTATGGAAAAGCGAGGCGGGAATGTGCAGTGTGCCAAATGTCGGCGAAGCACGTGTCTGGCTTGGGAAACTGAAAAGCGAAATGTAAGTGTTTTGAATGCATACGTGCACCTTTGATGGGACAGTGATACAAAGTACAAATCTCATTTAGTAATAATAATCCACCGTGGATCTAAACAACGTATTTAACAAGATTCATCCACTTGATTGGCTGATGAGTAGCGTGACTAAAAACAAGGTGTGCTCGTTACATTGCTCGAAAATGGGGTTCATCCCTTGTCCAATTTCTAATTTCAACAGAATAAATAGGTACAAACTCTTGACATTTTAATTTAAAATTAAAACAGGTTTTTGTATTTTTGCCCGTCGGTTTTCAGAGTGTTCCGTGCTTGTGACGGCTTTTGTATCAAGTTATGAATGTTAGAGAATAATTAACAGCTTAGGTACCTACCTATCTACCTAAAAAATATTGTTGGTATGATTTGGACTACGCTAGTTTTCGGTAAAAGTACAGAGTATTATATTATTTTAAATCCAGAAATTTTCCCTTTACGTGGTAGTTTCTATTTTTTATGATAAGTGTTGTGTAATTTTTATTGTGAAAGTGTTATTTCTTTTGCATGAGAGTTTTAACGGCTTAGGCGTTTTTCGAATTTCTGCTATGATATTATATCTTCATGGTCAATTTTTTTTAAGAAAAGTTAACAATTTGAATAAATTCGATATACATATACCTACCATATTATATACGAGGATTACTATATTTATATTGCATGAACGTATCATAACAAATGTAAATTGCGTTAAAATGTATATTTTACGTGCGAGTTACCTAATACGAGTACATTATAAATCCGAAAGATAAATCATTTAGAAATGAAAAGGTTCACGCAGGTTAACGCAACAGATATCCGAGCATTATCTCACATCTTGCCTTCGGGGCTACCAGAAAACGAAAGTCACGAACTCATCTCGGGAACATTTCAACTCCCAACAAAATAAATATATTTCGCTGATTCCAAGCGAAATTTGCAAGTCTGCCAAGAATATTCGTACCAAATCGTTTTCCTATAATTGGAGTACATGTGAAATTTGTATTCAGTAGCGCATCCTCTGCGGGTGGAATTTGGATGTTTCGCGGGTCTTCTTCATCATGCGTGGTTATTGCCGTTTATGAACCTTCCGCGTGTCGGGTACATCTTCATTGGCCTCACTTGGACTGGGAGGTACTTGCCGCCGTGACTGCCAATCGGTACTATATCGCCTACTCTCTAATTATAAAACCACTCTATAATCATGCGTTGCATATAAATAGTTAATGAATATAAAATTTTATTAAGCCTATTTTGCGGAATATTTATAAGAAAGCGATAAAACGTGGCCTATTATTAAGTCAGATAATATTCCGCTACGAGCAATTTATATCTTCACTTTTTTATAATAACTACTAACGCCCGCGGCTTCAAATGCCATATTCCAGGATAAAAAAGATATACTTACTTTCGAATTTTTAATATTCCTATTATAGTATTAGAATTCCATACCATAAGTACCTGTTTGGTAGTATATTTTTATAATGTTGGAAAATTCACACAGCATTAACTAGCTATAAGCTAAACAGAGCTTTTATAATGGGTAATAGATATCTGATATAAGTACATAATACACTACAAAGATAGATCTTTTTTATTATACACAGAAAACATCCAAAACGCCTTGAACAAATTTCTGCAGATCGTACACACATTTGTCCCGAGGCGAGAATCGAACCCGCAACCACCCGCAAGTGCGTCGCAGGCGTACCTTCGCCCACCGTGCCATAGAGATCGATAATATACGAGTATTATCTGCTGTTAGAACTTATAGAATGTAGCATGGTTATGTAGGATGTAGTTGTATCGATTATAAGTAGGGAGGTATTTAAAAATATTGTAATTTCCCAATATAAATTAAGTCAACTTCAATCCTCAAGAGAATTATCAAGCATTGCCTTTAAAGACAGAGCGTCCTGTAAAAACAATTGTTCCCTCGAGACGACAAAGCTTCGATGGCAATTTACAAACAAAACGAGACAAGCAGTCCGAGTAAAATTATCTCTTACTCATGAAAAATACGACCTAACGAAATGAATCTCAGATTGTATTATCCAATAACGAGTTCCAAGAAAATCAAAGGAAAGAGTCTGTTTACAAGAGTTGTTTCGTAGTTCGTTATTTATAAGTTTCTGTAAACGGTAAAAACCGACGCATAGAATTCAGTCGTTGGAGGTAGGGATTTATCAACTTTTTCGTTTTTTGTTTGTTATATTTTGAAAAAATACATATATTTTAAATTTATTTTTAAACTTCTCTATTATGATACGCAAAAATAGCAGTTCGGTGATAGAATTGTTATGCAGGGGGCGCTGCTGCCCGCCCCCATGTCCTTTGTCGCCTCTTACGACACCCACACAGTGGTCCCGCCATAGGAAGATAGGCGGCCAGCCAGCACCACACAGCTGTTTATGGAAAAAGAATGAGCAGGTGTAATATCAAACATGTTTTTCTTCCGTTCACTGCTGTTGGTATACATTTTTTTGACTTAATCTGAAACTTCCATAAATTAGAAATTATTTTACTACAAAATATTCTGCAAAATTACATTGAAGAGTGCAAGCCGAGATGTGCAGCTCATTTCACGGCGACCGCACTCATATTTTACGCCATCTAAAGGCATTGTAACCAAACGTTATTGTTGCATCGTGTAAACAACCCTATCTCGACGTGTTAGGGTATAAATTAGAACTGCGCATGCAGGGTATAAATATTGAGAGAGCTTTCGGTAATAACGTAAGTAGTGGCGTGAAACTTTTGAGTTATATCAGGCTTAGGTTACCTGTATACTAAGACATGCTTTATTTATTATTTTCGAAGAAAAAACACTTTTACACCCTTTACTTATACTTAAACTTACATAATAACCACAAAAGAAAAATATACTACCACTAATAACTAAGTTTAAAAAAAATACTTAGGTACCTACCAAAATATACCAGAGTAGTTACCATAGAGTATTTAAGATTATGAAATATACTTATGTTATTAAGATGTTTAAAGTTACTTAAATATATAAAACAAAGACCCCTTACTTATGGGCGTCAACCTCTGTCTGATTATTCCTCTACTGGAAAAATATGACGCAATATTATTCATCCTAACATATTTTCCTATAATAAAATACGAATACAGTATTTCAAGGTAAGTACTTATCTATATAAAACGGTCTTGATCTCTCTACCTTGTATCGAGGGTCACCGTATTTGAGAGTGCAGTAAACCGCCTTATCTCCCCCACTTGTTAAGATAGACGGGGTCTTCCGCAAATGCATTTTTGAAAAGCAAGTAGATAAGATTTAACGAACAAAATAATGTTGCTAGAACCGTATAAAAATGCCATAACATATAGCAATGAACTTTCTACGTGCTCAACAACACAGCAGATATTGTACCAACTTTTATGAATTTAATATGCACTGAAATGGTTCAATATTGCAACACAACACCAACGAGAGTTTAAAGGTATCGAACACCTGTAAAAACTAAGAAACATTGTTGGTTATTTTTACTGGTAACCTACCTCCCAGAGTCCATTTGAATTTCAAACAGAAGTGGATCACGTGCGTTGCCAAGTCGGCAGGATTGCGGGTCATAACGGAGCGGGGATCTTCCGTCACCTCAGCGGGACAGGTCCACTTTGCTCCGCTGACCTACATCCGCTTTGGCACAGCTCACAATCACCGCTTCAACTTAATTGTCTCGACACTTTGGCCTTCCTAACGATTGTGCTGCAATCGGCCGATTTAAGGGGCTGCATCGTCCTGTGCTCGGCTCTGGCTGCCGCGATCCGGCCGATCGAGTTCCCGCCACGCCGTTCGCTTTCCGCATTGGAGAGGGCGCTCACTATGTAAATCACGGCTTTGTCGCAATTCGCTCGGACATTTGTTAGTAAAACACTTGTTCTGCAAAATTCAGTTCAGTAAAATAAAAATGCGCGGTTTTATGCAAAAAATCCGACACATTGTATGAATACCACGACGCGGCTATAAATTGTAATGAAAATAGGGGATTACAATTTGCCTTTGTGAAAGCGTCGTCGGATTGCATTACTGGGGCGCACCATGCCGAGGGAGGGCGGCGGCGCCGCGGCGCGACGCCACAAGAAACTTGATTAAAAATTCTATTAGTTGAAAAGCTCAGACATCCTTAATACATTGGATGACGCTAGTTATCGTGTGACTTGCGGTTTACGGCTCTTATTGGATTGGATTGGCGCAACCCCTTGACTTTATACGAGCTCTGCAAGGCTCCGACTGGTCATAAAATTAACTTTTCCTTGGTATTTTGTGTTAAACTGCACTTCATTTGTCGGAGCTCTGACTTTTCCATTTAACTTAACTTATTTTTACTTTTACTGATCTAAATTCTTTATAGGTATCTTATACTTTAGCTGCTTTGTAGCGTCCTTAGTCCGGGGTGGTATAAAACCGGGTATAACGGTCTCTCCGCTGAAAAGCACTCCCTCTTAATATTGTTATAAAACGTTCCTAATGTATTTAGGGCGGCAAAGTAACTCTGTAATCAAATTGTGCGAGGCATTGTCACCTTATCGAATTTAATTGCTCGTAGAGTAAGAGCTAAGCTTTTTAAATTGTTCTTAAGATTAGCTCCGTAAAATAACTATTATTTTGTAAGTCATTTCTTTCATTCTGTAAAGCAAGTAGGTGTTTTCATAAAAATCACCCAAAAGAAAATTGGGTGAGATAAAACATTTACAGCTCGGCATTTACAGTGTACAATGTATGCATAAAAAGAATAACTGACAGTTATAAGTATCAAACTCTATAAAAAAGCTTACGAACAGATACTTAGTAGAGCCACTAAATCAATGTTGTGGTGTAACAGAAAAGAAACAAAAGGTGCGGCGTGAAATTATCTTGCACTAGCCAGACAGATTTACGGACTCTAGCGATATCACTGTAGCCTAGCCACATCTCTTGGTTACACAACTCATATCTGATCTCTTTCATTAATAAATCGAGTTCCAATATAGTTTCGATAAGATTTCGCTCCGATCTTGCTAGAATTGAATAGGGAGTAGGTATGCATGATTTTTTTAAATTGTTTTTTCGATTAAGTAGTTTAATACCTAACCAAAAAAATATAACAACCACAAAAAAATATTATTGAATCAAAAACCAAAAGTAAAACTGATACCAAAAGTCAACTGATATGGTGCGGTATCCTCGTGCGATACGGATGGCCATAGTACGCTGTAGGCGCAATATAACAGCCTGTAGCGCCTATCACCCGCCAGTCTTGCAGACCAGACGGGTTCTCCGTAGAGGGCCATCGATCGCACCACCCCTCCGTAGAGGCGGATAACGCTTTCCCTGAGGTCCCCCAAGATTGGGCAGCAGTCTGTGCAAATCACCCACTACCTTTTGGATCCGGGAGACGGTACGGCTAAAGTGCTCTCCGAAGTCCCATCGACTGTCCAAGGTGAGGCCCAAGTAACTTAGGTACGGCCCCACCGTCGGACGTCTTCGCCTACGTGAACCGACAAGCTGGGTAGTTCCCTTCCCCTCGGGAATTTAAGGAACCACATCGCCTCGGCCTTCTGAGGTGCTGTCCGCAGACCCAACTCGTAGACTCTGTCCACGTCACATGCCACCCCAAGCTCGGCGAGCCCCTTGGCCCACTCGAATTTGTCCCCGCCGGCCAACACTAAGGTGTCATCCGCATAGCAGACGACGTGTAGGCCAACTGGGAGATCGACTCGCAAGACCGCATCGTACGCAAGATTCCACAGTAGCGGGCCGAAGACGGACCCCTGTGGAATCACGCAGTACACTTCCCTCTGAATCAAAAGTAAAACTGCACTCAGTTTCGGGTGATAAAAAAGCTGCTTCCATGTTAGCCCTTGCATTTTGTGACGCCACGCTTCATCCAATCACCTATGTCAACTCAAATTCAAAACTTCATGACCACACAAAAATATACAAGTGTGACGTCACGGTTCGACTGCTAATAGCGTAGCGTTTAGAAATTGTGCGGTTGAGATTTAAAATATCTACTTTTCAATGACTAAATTTCACAATTAAAACATCAAAAAATACAAAAACAAATATACAGCTATATATCAATAGAGAATACGTAAAAAAAATATTAGCTTTTTTGAAGTCACATATGCATACATGCATGCATATACCCTATTGATGATGGATTAACATCAATCAAATGAATCAACAGAATTCTGCATAAGTTATAGTCACAAAAGGCAGTATTTATTGATTGTGTAAATTGGAACGTTTTAAGAAATATCCCGACAAATTTGTTCCTCTTACAAGTAAGTAAAAGTAACAAAATGTTTCACAAAGGTTCGAGTAGTCAAAGCTTAGCAAACCGTTTACTAGATTGTTCTTTGCTCATGCAGTCAACTCGCACAACGTGAGCTCGGCAAATAATCCGAGACTTTATTTACATCGTGGTGCTGGATTCGGTATTTCGTTGATACATAGTAAGTGTTATACTCTTTTTTTACAATTCGAGAAAAAAGTCATTATTTTTGGATTCCGTTATATCAAAGGAAATGTGTTCCAACGGGTTATTGACCACTTTACTTTTAAAAACTGCTCGATTGAACATAACTGTCCCCACAAAGACAACCAGACTTATATTTTAAAGTTTTTTCTCCTTTCTGCAATCATAAATCTAATGAATTCCCGACTAATACGTTGAGTGGTCATGGTGTCATGTAAGAACGATTATGTGTGTTTGACGACGACGCGACGTGACCGTGACGTTTCCTTAAAATTATGAGAGTTGAAATCTTAAAAAGTAACTTGAAATCGGTATTATTGGATACTAACTGCGCCCCGCGGCTTCGCACGCCTATCCCATGGAAACTGATTTATGGGGTAACAATGTGTTATTTCAGGCCTAGAACATACTGTATGCAAAATTTTTGCCCGATCCGTGCCTGGGTGACGATGAAGGTGTGACGTCATTGTTTCGCAGAAAATGTATTGTTTTTATGTTGGCCAATAGAAAAGAAATGTCAGATTGTTCCGTCTAACCAAATTTTTCGCACCGTAAGAAAAAGATATTATTACTTTTGTCTTATGGTGCGAAACAGCGCTACAACACTTTTGTTATTGATAGATAGATAGATGATAGATACATAGATAATTTATTCATTAAAACTTTGTTACATAGGTTGGTTAGCAATGCCTTTACGCCTATGTTAGGTTTATCTAGGCACTGGGTTCTCATCTATTTTACCTACTTTAATTTACATATGAATAATTTTGTCCAATAATTTAAAACTAAATCGCTTAATTATTTAATAAGTTTAAATCACAAACCATCTAAAACACTCATAAAATATGAACACACTCGTATGTTAGAGATTATTTAGGTAGTTATGCATTTATTTATCATATCAGCGACCGGAATGATGCTAATAACAGGTTTGTTCATTCGGCGTGAAGCTAGCCAACAAACAAAAGACAATCGAGTTGTCTTGAAGGGTTCTCAAATGTATGTGGTACCTTACGTATGACAGCTTGATAAAAACGTCCTTAATTTGAGAGTTTTTGTCAACTGAATATACGATTTTGTTATAGAGTGAGATTGAGCGTTATCGAGAAAATCTGGAGGAAAAAACGAATGGGTGTTAGTCGCCCTTTCAGGTCGCACTGCTGTATTAGGCGTAACTGTTTATAATTGTGTTTATTCTGAGTGTTTAAAAAGAAGCACGTGTTTGCGAAACTAACATAAATAAAAAAAAACTAGTCTGCCGTTTCTATCTTCATCATTGCAAGCTAATGCCTATTTAACAAAAATATTTCATAAATTTAATTTTATCGTCAAAAGCTATGAACAGAAAAAGCTTTATGGACTGGATAAATGAGACAATGTATCGTCATTCCAGTAGTCTACAGTTATACTTAATGCAGTCAAAAGGCAAACTGTTTGCCTCTTGACTGCATTAAGTATATAAAACAATAATTATCAGGAACGTTAATATGTACGTACATCGAGTTTCAGGCGAGTTTTCTTGAAATGTGGTGCTACCTATTTGCAGTCTAAAATTAGGAAAAAACAATCACGTTGAACAAAATTAAGTATTTATGTTGATATTCCCAAACCAGTGGCACCGCAGCAGAGCAGCTATTACATCGCTAATGAACTCATTGTTTGCTTATCTAACGAACTGTGTGCATCTGCTTTATTGGATTGACACGCGACCGCCTGCATTATCCATTTATAAGTATATCGTGACACATTTCACACATTATCCAAATTATGAAAATATAGGGACTGAAAACAGGTTGATTTGGGTTTTAGTTTAGTTTAGACCATGCTTGTTTGGATATGGAACGAGACGAGTGAAAGCCATCTATTTTATCATATTATTACTTTTTACACAGGAAATTTAAATAGCTATCGTAAAGTTTGTGATATCTATTATAAGCTATTTTTTAATAACTCTGTATTAGTTTTATTTTGTTTAGTTTAGGCAGATGTGCGAAAATAGAGATGTGAAAATCCAGTTTACTTTTTAAAATAAAACAGAATTTCAGTTATAATCCCTAGTTTGGACCGGTGACTGTGGCGTTCGTGTTTCGCGTGCTAGCGTACTTTTGTGTTATTTATTGACTAAATGACTATAGAAATACTATCGCTTTCGTTTAATATTAGGTATGTGTACTTATTACCTATTGTTTATGAGCACTGAAACACAGTTTCTAACTAGTTCAGGAGCCTATGGACTCATAACTGAATGTAAACTTATAATTATGTCAATAAAGAAATTTTTACTTTTACTTTTTTACTTTTTACTAACTAATTGGTCAATTGGAGGATCGGTGGGTATCGAAACAACAAAATGCTTTATAGTGGAACAACAAGAGGCAGTCGTAACCCAGCTTATTAAACCTCTAATGATTCACCCCAAAGAAAATTATACAACCAATTACCGAAATTGGTTAGTAGCTTGCTGTATGAATTATTCCTACAATTGTATTCCCATAAAAGCAAACTTTAATTATTTAAGTAGGGACTGTAAAATACGAGGAATCGGTGTGGGGCACGCGGCGACACGAGAGTTTGCGTGTGCGCTGGCCCACCTGCCAATAGGCTAGGTAATGACTCCTTATTGCAGTCGTATTCGTTATTAGTTAGCCAAACCGAGTAACTGAATTTTACTTTACCAAATCATTATTGATATGACCGTGGTATAAGTCAATACTTATTTTCACCTCTCTCGCTCGAAAACAGTGACTGTGCTGCTTAAATCCAGTAAGCACAATCGAATTGCTGCCACCTTTGGGACGGCTCGGCTAAATACCAACTTGAAGCTCTCAATTCGATTGAAAGACGCGCTGTTAGACTTGTTGATGATGTCTCGCTTACAGAGTCTAGCCTACAAAGCCTCGATCACAGGCGGCGCGTTGCCAGACTGTCAGTTTTCTACAAGTACCACTTTGGTGATTGTGCGCAAGCATTGCACGACCTTATCCCGTCTTCTCCCTTCTATCATAGGACCAGCAGACGCACAAATTCATACCACCCATTCCTGGTCGACATAACACAGTGTCGAACCAAAAAATTCTGTTCTACTTTCATAATATCCACAGCCAAAGAGTGGAATGATCTTCCTGCGTCAGTCTTCCCACTAGAGTACAATCTTGGAGTTAAGTCTTCAAATGTAGGGTAAATAAGTTCCTTCTGGAAAAGCGTGCTCCATCTTAGGCTAAATCTTCGCTTTCTTAAAGTGAGTTGGTAGTCAAACGCTAATCCATCAGCAATAAAAAAAAAAGAATTTTGCTCACAAGTGAAGTAAAGGATATTATTCAACAAGTTGACAATAGTACATTGTTACCCAAGGAATGAAAGTAACCTATTTAGTCCCGAGACGGGGTTTCGCTAATAGTTCGAGGGACTTGTCTAAGTGCTTATTTTGTAAGTCTAAAGAAATAAACGATTTGACTCTGACTCTGACTAAATGTTACTTTCACCCGAGGTAAACACTGTGCTTTTCATTACGAATACACGAAAAGTAAAATAAAAATATGACTGAGCTAAAGAACGAAAAAAAAATTTTACATTACATACATGCACAATTCTATGGTAAAATAAGAGCAATTATTAGTTATAGATAGTGAAAGGTTTTTTCCAGGTACATACCTCTTGAGAAGAGAAAAAACATTAAGATATAATAACAAAACGTTTTCCTGTAACGATTTCACTATTTACTTAGGGCGCCATTTTAAAAAGTCGCACGATTTTAGGTACCTTCATTTTCATTTAGGTGGTAAAAGGTTTTCCACTTCTGCTTTAGCCTCATTCTTTTATAAGATCAGGCGTTAAATCTATGCCTCAATCAATGTCTGAACTTATTGTAATAATCACACAATACTCTGCAACTCAAAAATCAAATGAAGATAGGATTGACGTTTTTCCGTTTTCATTTAAAAATTGCTAAATATTTTGCAGAAATCTAAATATGTTATTTTAAAGAAGTAGTTGAAAGTTAATTATAATATGGTATTTTACCTTTAATTTATATTAATTTTACATTACGCTGTAATTGAATAACTGTATGAATTGCGTCAAACCAGACGCAAATGCCATCTCACAAGAAGTTGAAGTTAAGTGGCTGTATAGAAAGGTAAAATGCATGGTTCAATAGAAAAGTGAGGTGACAGCTTTCACTACTTGAGTCCTTGTCATTACTTTTCGTCCCTAGGGTCGAAAATTATAACTTTCATCCCGCGGCGCAGGCAACTTCCGACCTACTTTCAGAGTATGAGTAATGAATTTAGAATGGATTACTGCATTTCAATGGTTGCATGGTTGCACAATACATCTATGAAAATCTAATGTATACACACAAAAACAGAGATATATTTTTGAAAAGGTGTGATGTTCACAATAAAAACACAAGAAACAAGAACAAATTACACATCCCATCATATACATAGATTAACAAAGGTAGGGAAATCATTTGTGGGCAATGGCGTAAGATTCTATAACAAGCTTCCATCTGAAGCAACTGAGCTCCTTTTTTGTAAATTTAAACTGTACACAAAACGAAATCTAATCAAGAAAGTCTATTACTCCATAGATGATTGCATTAATGATGTTAATACTTGGTCGGATGTCGCCCAGCTCCGCACCGACAATAGTAATGTAATTTATGTTCTATAAATTAGTTGTGTTAGATTTACTTATATTCACAAATATGACAACTACTCATAAGCCGCATTATATTTAGACTTAGATACGCAAAGATTGTATTCGTTGATAAGCGATAAACTTGATAATGGTTTCTTTTTCACTTCTTCCACTAGTGGACAAAAAATGAAAGTGAATTGGAGTCAATTGCACCTTATTTCTTGTTTCATATTAATCACTATATATCAAGCTGTTTATATAGTAAAATGTTTGACTTGTCTAAGTGCTTATTTTGTAAGTCTAATGAAATAAACTATTTGACTCTGACTCTGACATAACAAAATAGTTCACTAGTGAGGCAAAATTTCCAAATAGAGTTAAAAAAAGTGTACAAAGGAATATACACTAATGATAGCCTAAATAATAAATAATTAATTTTGAATTTTAAGCACTATGGTGCATAACGACATCTCCTGGTAGCCCGGGATGACCTGAAGTAGGGGCATATTTGACCTTTCATTGGATAACCATTGGAACCCATCGTAGAGTTAGGAGGAGTTGGGACTATTCTTGGCCATAGAAGCCGGAGTTGGAGTCACCAGGTGGACCCATCATGAAGGGTTAAACGGTGCGAAGAATTGCATCGGACCATTAGGATCACCCATCATTTTAGGAGGCATATGTACCGTTTGATTGAACTTCGTTCGACCTTATTTTGCATTCAATAAAAATATTTCATCGAACGAGGTTCCAAACATTCGTAACCTCTTCATTTAAGCTAAAATGAGTTTCTGGCCACGCGGCATCCATATACCTATAGTTTTAGGTGATTTTAGACTCATCGAAACTAAAATGTGGTTTTCATTTTTTTCAGATCATATACGAGAGTTTTCATGCGGAACACTTTTCTATCGAACGTTGTACATGAATGAAGAGAGAAATTCACTTTATGTTGGTGCTATGTAAGTACATTTACCTACTTTAATTTTTAGGCTGCATTCATGTTCCCTAGAAACAACCGAGGATGATAGCAATGTACATTTTTGCAGTATTTTCGATGGTATAAAAAATAAAAAGTCAGGCTTGGGAACAAATAGTGTAGAGTCCCATCGGACGAGCTGTATTTTGATGCAGATTTATGAAAGGATGGCTGCTCCATCTTGAAAAGACAACTTGGCTTCTGTCTCTAGGGAAATTACAGGGACTCGATTAGTTCTTAATCACTTAAGGATTTCTTTTCATTTTGTTAAATCTGAATGTCAAATGCATAAGAAATTTAGAAGCAAATTGTTTCAACTGTTGTTTACGGTTTTGAATTATTACATCCTACGCTACAAAAATATATCCCTACATTTATCTAACTAACTCTATACAATAATGGTAGCCATGTAAACTAACGAGCGATTTTTTTTCCAGGGATCATGTGTTCAAATTAAATATGACGGACATAAGTCAGTCACACTGCAAGGTAATTTTTTCACGATGTACTCTGCTCTTTTTATAAAAGAACTTCCTACTTATCCTATTAAGACAGCCACTTTTGAATCAACGCATCTTGCTTCCACACTAAATATTCACATTTCACTCGTAAGTGCCTTCCTTTGAAGAGAAAACCATACCAAGTGCACTTAACTCAAAGAAAACATGAAAGTAAAGTTAAATGCACATTGAAGGATTGTTCAGTTTTGTGTGTTGTAATTGAATGTAGGTTTTATCTTTTTAGAGAGACAATTTATTGTTGGAAGCGAGTAATGTGGCGAGGTGCGTCAGTAAAGGGAAATCTGAACCATTCGAGTGCAGAAACCACATTAGGGTTCTGCAACCTTTGGGAGACGGGAAAAGACTCTACGTGTGTGGGACGAACGCTCATAGTCCTAAAGACTGGGTCGTATACGTGAGTATAATAAAATCAAAAAGATATCTATATATAACACCTCATAATAAACGTCATTATAAACTTCTTTTTGAATTTTTTAGTTAAATTTAACGCATTTACCCCGACACGAATACGTTCCTGGCATTGGTCTAGGGGTTGCAAAGTGCCCTTACGACCCCGCTGATAACAGCACAGCAGTGTGGGTGACGGAGGGTAACCCTGGAGGGCTCGAAGCCGTGTACGCCGGGACCAACGCGGAGTTCACGAAAGCAGATCCAGTCATCTTCAGGAATGACCTGTTTGACTTTTCAACGGGGCAGAAAAAGTATAACTTTAAGAGGACGTTGAAATACGACTCTAAATGGCTTGACAGTAAGTTTTCTACAGAATATAAAAAAAACATGTGTAAAGTGTAAGAAGACTACGCAGGACCATAGGAAGTGGCCTAAACTTGGACGCCTATGCGCAGCAGTAGTTGAACTCTGGTTGTAAATTATGATTATCATGAAGTAATCCGGCTAGGCTCTGTTCAAAAAGAGAAGAGTTGTGGCGTTACAGTGAACTATCACTTTTAGTCGTACTGCAATGACTGAGCAGTGTTGCTACGCAATACAAATTATAAATTGGCACATGAGCGCCTTTAATTCCCACAACTCTTCTGTTTTAGAACAGACTCTAGTACCTTAGCAACTAGCTTTAGCAAACTTGCTTTAGAACTTACAATAAAAAGGATAAATATTTTTTATGTCAAGAGATTCAGTTCTTTTGTTTTTAAAACAGTGTTTTGTTTTAGAAACTAACTTTGTTGGGTCATTCGACGTCGGCGAATACGTGCTATTCTTTTTCCGCGAGACTGCTGTCGAGTTCATGAACTGCGGTAAAGCGGTTTACTCGCGAGTGGCCAGGGTTTGCAAACAAGACACGGGAGGGAAGCACATACTGAATCAGAACTGGGCCACCTATCTGAAAGCGAGACTCAATTGCAGCATACCAGGAGAGTTTCCCTTCTATTTCGATGAAATACGTAAGTAAGAGTTTTTACAAAATTAACCATTCATAAATTTAAGAACAGATTGAGGTTTGAAACAGATCCAGAACCATTCACTACGGAACGTTACTTTATTTATTTAGTAGCTTCGCTGGCTTCCCACGCATTGTACCCGAATAAAAAGAAGCTTAGTGTAATTCTAGGTTTTCTTATTTACCGCGTCGTCGGTCTGTTTTTATTCCTTAAGTTTTTATCATTTACCTCTTTGTACGAATTTTAAAGCTTTCTCTGGTTGGCTGGTTCAATCAGAAACGAAAAAAACAATGGTGTAGCCGAACCACTTTTTATTATTATATTTCCTAGAAAAGGAACAAGTAAACCTAATTATTTACTATTTATTTCTTCATACAGAGAGTGTGTTCCAAATGCCGGGCGACCCGAGTAAGTTCTACGCTGCGTTCACGACTGGAGCCAGCGATGGCCTCGTTGGCTCAGCGATCTGCACCTTTACTATGGACGACATTCAGGATGCTTTCGCTGGGAGGTTCAAAGAGCAAGTATGTATAGAAACAGATAAATTAGGTGCGTCACTTACTTGTACCTAAGTTTAGGCGAGGACATGGTCGAGGCCTTATTTCTATGTAGAAAGGTCAAGGAAAGTTAAGGAGTGGTCTAGCATCTTGGCTATCCTTAATACAAATTCCTTTGCAGCGGCAATAGAGTCGCACTTTATGTAAATCACAAATTTCTGTGTCCAGTTTATAAATTTATTTTGTTGTTTCAATAAATAAAACGCCCCCGCCGCGATTCGAGATTGTCCCCGATGCGTATTCGACTCGCCTGTAACACGATTCCAGTATAAGTATGAGTGAACTATCTGATAATTGGAAGAAAACGTAGGTGCGGCGGCGCACCGATTGCGCTTCCATGCCTCGACTCTGGTTCCAGTGAGCCCAGCAGTCCTAGAAAGAGTTTCTTAAAGGTAACGACACATTTAGTGCCTACGAAAAGTAGTTCCTCACAGTATTCGTTTCTGAATAGGAACTCTTTGTCAAGTAAAGAGTATTATAGAATCCAAGCTCTCATGTTCTATAAATCTTTATAAATTAGAGTATTTTGCAAACCCATACAAGAGCCTCGTTATTAAATGTTATTTCGACTTTATGAAAGGTTGAATTGATTTTAGTAGGTGTTGCTTTGGTTGTTGAGTTTAGCTTGATTGCTTGATTGTTTCCTATACCAGGAAACGTAACCTTTGTCTGGTTAGTTAGGTAAGTAGGTAGGGACTACTACTAGCTTATCTAACTTCTAGCTACTAACTTATTGTAGAAAACATGAATAAGTATTTTCCATAAGTCAATAGCAGTAGGTAATGTTATATCAAGTTCCGAGTCTCGATCTTAATTGTTCGTTTTGAGCTTTATCCGAAGTTGAAGTTAGTTTAACATTTTGCAGAATTTCCTGAAACTTCTACACATGCATTTATAAGTTAGAAACAAACTTCTGTGAGAGATCGCGGGACTTTGCGAGTTTGTTTCTTGACGGAGTAAATTGTTTTCGTTTTATTCTTTTACTTCCTGGTTTGGAAAGGAACACATTTTATAGAATAAAATAAAATTAGCTTTTATTCTACTTCGTATCTGACTACTTCTATAAACAAATCTATTTACAAACATTGGGTAAGTGAGAAGTCACCATTTTTGGCGTACCTAAGCCTTTCCCAGCTTCTTCCACATTTTCTTATCTGTGGCCTTTGACATCCAGTTTGGGCCAGCTCTCTTCACAAATATGTCTTGCCATCTCTTCTCCGGTCGACCTCTAGATCTCTTCACGAGTATGTGATTTTTTTGCCCCGCCGGTATATACATATAGGCAACAAAAATTACACTATTCCAAATGACGAACAGTAGAACTTTACAAAAAACTAGCATTGTTGATTGCGTAAAGTTAGTGTTCAGGTAAAAGTCAAACTCAACCTCAACAGCTTCTATAGGTCCACTGCTGGAGGCAGGCCCTCCCCCTGATAAGCGCTTTATTGGCGTTTATTTCATGAAGGGTAATGTGAATTACAGATAATTCTGGACTTTCTATGAGTTATCCAGTACCCTTCGGGCTAGATGATGATACGTAAACTGTCGAGCACTGTCTTTTTATTTCACAAATAAAGTAATATTGTACATACCTTCTGAAATAAATATAAAAAAACTGGACACATTATCATTATTTAGCCCTAAAAGTAACAGCTGAGTGTTTTCCTAGATAACCTTTATTTTCACACATAGAAATCATTCCGAACAAATAAATAAATAATAACAGCAGATCCTCAAATCTGTGTCCCGTGTCGAGAATCAACCCAGCATCCTCCTGCGCTGGCTACAAGATCGATGTCACCTTTAAAATGTATTTTTCCCTTGTTCAGGCGTCATCGAGTTCTGCCTGGCTGCCGGTGCTTCGTGCGCGCGTGCCGACCCCCCGGCCCGGGACCTGCGTGAATAACACCGAGGCACTGCCAGATAATGTGCTGAACTTCATCAGGTTCCTTTACGTTTTGTTATTTTATTGTGTGAGATGGAAGATGTGGCGCGGCGGGCGAAGGTCCGCCTGGGATGCAGGTTGCGAGTTCGAGTCCCGTGTTGGGAATCGAACTCGCAACTGAACAAATGTTCTAACGATCAGCAAATATTTGTTCCGGGTTTTCTATGTAAAAAAAATATCTATGTAAAAATGTATTCTGTTATGTACATTAGTGATGACTGATGACTGATATACACGATGTAGTATACTTCTACCTATATGTATACTCATAACACAAACTCTGCTTAGCTTGTGGCTAGATGACGCTCTGTGGCTTGTCCAGCATTATTTAATTTATTTATATCGCGTTTAACACCAAAGTTCACAAAAACTCTCGGTCGCTAACAACATTCGACCTATCCCGGTTTTCCACCTAAAATTTATTTCAGACTCGATCATATCAATTATATCACAGTCATATATCAGGTCCACAATTCACCTTAGGAAAGTAAAATTTTCACTCGCTAAATGTAGCACTAACCTGCCGAGCTGTGTCGCTGACTTTGGTGTAAACTCCAATACAGAATAGACTTTCTTTAGACCACAAAAATCACTTCATAGTTAGTGATGATTCGTTATCATCACTAACCATACAAAAAGGCGTTTACAAAAAGTTCTCTGCACAAATATTGTTTCTAAGATAATTAGTTAGGTACACATATTCAGTAAGTCTGATCTTTTCTGAGCTCCAGTATTTCTAGTATAAAACTTATTCTTCAAAAAATGAGAGTAGAGAATTCAAAGAAAATAAAAGTGTCATGTTAAATTCGTCTTTCTAATTAAGTATGCGCATTTATTTAAATTACCTAGAAACCTGATCTGAAATTAGCAAATGATTCAAAGCAAATGCCTTTAACCCGTACCATGGGTTAGCAATTTCGTACAGCCTTTGAAATATTCAAGGTCTATAATAGATTGGCGGCAGGCTTTCAATGGGAGCGCGTTCGCCACGTCATCAATTAGGGAGAATGTGACCCAATTAGAGAACAGAACAACCGCGCCGCGAACTAATGTGTGGTCCGTAACCTTGTTCAGATTACTCTGCTGCTACAAGACGTCAATAATTCTGTACTACGTCATGGATATATACGAAATTGTTGGGGAAATTACTAAATGGCTGAATAGAAAAAAAACATATCTCAATTATTTTTTTAATGTTCATAATCAATGTTCCAAACGATTGTTACTTATTCGAAATTGTAAGGACCTTATGATGTTTTCCTAAATATATGAAACTAGCTGCGCCCTGCGGCTTCGCACGCGTTGTTCCTATGGAAACGTTTAAAATTGATTTTTATCCCACGGGAACTGATTTATGGGATAAAAGTAGCCTATGTTTGATTCCGGGATAAGAATTACCTTTGTGCAAAATTTAAGCCAGATCCGTTCAGTTGTTTTGGCGTGAAGAGGTAACAAACATTCATCCATTCATCCATACATTCATTCAGTTCTCAACTGTCATCCAAAATTCCTATCAGTTAAGGGGAGGGGGGTTGATTTTGATACAGACAGATACAAATATGTCTGTATTCAAATCAACTCCCCTAACTCCACTTATATAAACACAGCTACCATTATCATCTGTAATTTTCAAGTTATTTGATCATTAGAATGATTACAAGCCAACGAAACATTTTTCAGGCTAATTGCAATAAAATTATTGGTTTACCCAATTTTTAATAGCTGAAATGAACTAAACGTCCCATTTTGATAAACCGATAAAACTACATACGTGACCATCTTGATAGTCGTTAAACTATTATTATTCAATTTGATTCGATTTAAATCAATCAAAATAAATACTCTTAAGCGTACGTATGGTACAAGCAGCGTGATTTACAACAACTACAAAGTTCTGAATGATATTAACACAAAGACCCCAAAGTTTAAAAATAGCTTTTTTTTAAATTGCGGCAAGCCCCTACGAGTCGCCTCGCCAGAGCTGGACAGTGAATGCGATATACTAACGAGAATCTGACTGGCAGGTCCCACCCACTGATGGACTCCGCAGTACGTTACGAAGGCGACGCGCCGGCGTTCTACAAGAGGGACTTGGTGCTCACCACGCTCGTCGTCGACAGACAGTTCGTCGACATGCTCGGAGATGACATCACTTACACGATATTCTACGCAGGAACAAGTAAGATTATTTATGAAATAGGTTATTTTTTCAAATAGATTATTAAAGATTGTTTGTGAGCTTGGTGTTATCCGCGCGTCCGGTCACCAAATAATGTAGAGTCAGGGTAAATACCAGCTCAGCCACACAATGGTTGCGTTCCGCGGTCGGAGGATTAGCGGAGGACAAACGTACCTAAAAGCTGGACAAACAGGATGCAGAAATAACTTAATAGAGGGTTTAGCCAGTTGGCGTCTGTCATTACGCCATCCCAATGAAAGGAAGGTCTTGGCTCATTAGAGATTTCTCCTGTAAGAAAATGTCTGCAATAATGATTCGCATACAGCGCTGTAACATTCAATATAGATCTAGCTAATTTAAAATAATATTCAAATAATACTCAATCGAATCTCAAAGCTTTTTCTCCATAACTTATTTGTTATTATTTCGATACAGATAACGGCGAAGTGTACAAAATAGTGCAGTGGCAAAACGGTGGGTCGCGCGTGGCGGACGTGTGGAGTGCAGCGCACGCAGAGCCTGTCCGTGCTCTTGCGCTCTCGCGACGTCTCGCCGCGCTCTATCTCGCCACCGACCACCGCCTCCGACAGCTGCCTCTGAGACTCTGTGCACACAGGTACATTGTATATCCACACAGAGAACGGTCAAGTGTACTAGATAGTGCATGTGCGCGCTCTTGCGCTCTCGTGTCGTCTCGCCACGCTCTACCTCGCCACTGACCACCGCCTCCGACAGCTGCCTCTAAGACTCTGTGCACACAGGTACATTGTATATCCACACAGAGAATGGTGAAGTGTACTATATAGTGCAGAGCCTGTGCGCGCTCTCGCAACGTCTCGCCGCGCTCTACCTTCGCCACCGACCACCGCCTCCGACAGCTGCCTTTGAGACTCTGTGCACACAGGTACATCGTATATCCACACAGAAAACGGTGAAGTTTACTAGATAATGCAGAGCCTGTACGCGCTCTTGCGCTCTCGTGTCATCTCGCCACGCTCTATCTCGCCACCGACCACCGCCTCAGACAAAAGTCATTAACTAATGACGAACGTTTTGACGTCTACCTTTATTCCCGTGACCCTATCGCTTGCCTGCCTTCTATCAAAGTAAATTTTCGCTATTGTGGTTTGGTGAAAGGTTTCGTTTAAGCCATCCATACCTTCCTACTATCGGTTTCTATCCTAAACCCTTCTCCTATAACGTTCATCGCGGGCCAGGTAGTACACAGTTAAGGTCTGCTATTTGAACAACATTCACCCAATCATAATATTGAAATGTTGACCAGTCTGCGTAATCGGCTTACGATGTAATTGACAAACTGCCGTATTCGTGGCCGTAAGCCGATAAGGCCGCATTTGCTCACTATTATAGCTACGTATACGTGCAAACAATGAAATAAACTAATGAGCTTATTATCCAGCTTAACTTGCGGAGTCAACCTTACCCACATTGTATTCGGATAAATTTGTATAAACTTTTCAAGAAGCTAAAGTGTTATTTCATAATGCGTATTTTTCGCGTCGCTATCGATTACGTCATATTGTATTCTCAACTTCAACTTCTTCTATAAGAAGTTGAAGTTGAGAATACAATATGACAGTGCCATAAGGGTGACCACTAATTCTATAAATGTTAGTTATACAAATCTATTTCCGAACTCAAGAATTATTATTTTCATAGTTCAAATGATTGCGATGATAACTTAGATAAATATATACATTTTGTACGTATGTGCAACCATGCATGTTCCTTCGTCGCTCTGGACGTTTACTTAAATGATTTGACTTCCATTTCCATCCACCCCAGATTAAGACAATGGTGTAGGTCTAACTGAATGATTGTTGTAGTAGGTTAATTCCCTAATCTTACAAAATAAGCACTTAGACAGTAAAATTCTATACATTATTTACAAATTCATGAGAATCATATCTTCTTAGAACAAATAAGGTGCTTCTGATTTTATCTTTATTTTAATTTTATACACAACATTGTGTTACTTATTTAATATCAAATAGTTACACAATGTTATGTTTTATTTAGAGAATTTTCTTTATAAAATGATAAAAAACCTTACAAAATCCAGATAGATTTATGTACTTATATCAGTTTCCCCACATTGTTTCAACTCTAAGTAGGTACTTAAACAATACTGTGTTTGCGAAGGCGAGCTTCAGCTTACCCTAAACAACGGATTAGGCAACTACCCTTATTTATAGGAGCAAGGGTCTTGTTAACATCATAAGCCGAAGTAAATTGTTTCAAGAAAAATGATGTTCCATATTGCCTGCCTATTGAAAAAAATAAATCTAGTGGAACATCAATTTCTCCTCATCATCCCACTTATAATATAAAAGCCGTAGTTTGGATATATAAATAAATTGATGTTTAATACTTCTTCACACCAATAGTACTGAACGGATACGGTTGAAATTTTAAATAGTTATAGGTCTAGACCGAGAGTAGGTATAGGTTTTTTCTCCCATTAATTAGTTACTATGGGATGGAAATAAACATAAAACTTTACCATACAACTATGGTAAAATCTTTATTGACTTGGAATAACAAAGACAGCGTGAAAGCTGCGGATAGAAAACTTCTTCAAATAAAAATAAAAATCATACCTCGGAACTTTAGTAACTTAATCTAACCCAAAAACAATCCTGTTTTATATTTTGTTTTTTAAACTCAGGTTTACATGATTCCCATTTCAAACAGTTTTGTATAAAAATAAGATAATAAAAATATTCCCAAGGTACGACAGCTGCATGCGATGCGTGCTAGACCCATACTGCGGATGGGACAAAGAAGTAGGCGCTTGCAGACCGTACGTGCCAGGGTTACTCCACGACGCGACAAACTCCACCCCCTCAATCTGTGAGACCAGCGCTCCGCTGAAGACGGTCCGGGCAGGTTACGGCCAGAGTGTGCATCTCGCAGCGTTTGGCATCACCCCTGAGGCGCTGAAAGACCAGCTGGTGGTCTGGTTTCATCACTCTAGGGAGAAAGGGAGATATAAGATCAGTTATAAGTGAGTATTAAGCTTGTCGCACACCTGAAAAGCACCGCTGCAGCACGGCAAAAAATTTGCATTTAATAAAGGGCTCGTAATATTTAGATGAATTTTAATTCTGACGGCATCAGATGACAGGACAGCCCTTCGACTTCTCATTTGAGCTTGCGGGAAGCCATGTTGTCACTGTGAACAATGTAAAATGTATCTAAAATTAATGAGTCTAAGCCCATATTTTGAATGCACGTTTATGTGCTGTGTGAGATGTACAAAAGATGTAAAAAAGGTTTTCGGACGGAATTAGCTTATTAATTAGTGATTTGATGGAGTCATGAGTTGCTCAGCTCTTAAACGCCACATTACTCATCACATCACACATCACTAGAAAAAGTTGAGGTGATTGTGAAGTGGTATCTGGTTTCATCCCAAGACAGTCAGGAAAGTCAACTTACAAATAGTTGTAAGATTTAGCAAGTCAACCTTTTCATTCAGTCGTGTACGACTTCCTACTGTTTAAGTAAATCTGTTCAACATATTTAATACAGCTGGGACAAAGTACTGCAGACGTCAGAGAGAGGCCTGGTTCTGCTGTCGGTGACTGAAGCCGATCGAGGTCGATACGAGTGCTATTTTGGACCCGCCCTCGTAGCGTCATATAACTTAGACATCGATGTACACAAGTAAGTATGATTTGACATCTTTCCCATTATTTGGATGACAACGTTCAGTGCATTGCATGAGAATAAGCTTGAAAGGATCCTCATTGAATTTTTTGAACTTATGTTCACACCGATATGGTATTAATATAAAGTTGCCTATGGCTTATGCACAAATATTTTACCCCTTTTCTTCTCCTTTGTCTTTTTCGAATCAGAAAGGTTGTCCCCTTCTGATTCGAAGAAGACAAAGCAATCAGGGTTTATCCTTTAAAAACCCTTTAAGATAGTATGTAACATGCGCAGGCATGTAGGGAAATCCGATAATGAATTGAAAAATACAAAAAATAACGATTTCGCCGATTTTGCCGTAACTGTAGCGTGTATGCTACAGTTATGGCGAAGCTTCAGCGTAGAAACAGCGCGTAGAGGTACGTTGACTAGCGTGTTTGCTGTAATTATCAATTTAAACGAAAAGCATCAACTTAGTACTCAAGCGCGATCTAGACACCTCTATGCATATTCGTGCGGCGAGTGTTAAAAAAATATTGACCGCTAGTAAAAAACAAAATGTTCGTCTTCAAGCAAATGTATCATTAGTTGGACGCCCTGGCCAGTATTTGGTTTTTTTGGTTTGCTTTGGTTTCTCTCTAACCAAACTTTTGTGTAGATGCATGCAGCCGAGCAAATCGCAGGAGTACCGGCAAGTGTACTCCGACTGGTGCCACGAGTTTGAGAAGTACAAGAGCGCCATGAAAGCCTGGGAGGTGCGACAAATGGTATGACAACATATTTGTTTTTAAAGTCGTTTACAACGGGATATTTACCATGATGAAAGCAAAATTGAAACCATCGTAGATATCACGCTGTACGATGGATTTTAAGTTTTACATTTGTTTAAATTTTTATTTAATACCTACTGGTTTCTGTGTATCCCCCGCTTTCGCCCGCGTTGTTTTTATGGAACACTTAAGATATAATATCCTGTGGGGACTTATTTATGGAATATAATAGAACTACGTTTTTTTATTGAATGGAATATTACAGTTACATAAAAAAAATATTGAATAACTACAATTTACTGTCATTTAATATCATAATTATGTCGTTACGAAATATACTTCCACCGATCCGATACTATCAAATTACACCCTATCGTTCCTATATTTTGATAGTTTGCTTCTATACTAACATAGTATTATGTCTTGCGCACCAAGCTAGTCTACGTTGATATCGACCGTCGTGGCCGAAGATTCCGCTAGGAGGACATTCTCAACTTAGGAAACAATTAAAGAAGATTTATTAGAAAGATTGACTATATTTAAGACCCTCCCATGCCCTACTTTTACTAACTGTAACTTAGGGTATATTTAAGCACGTCAGCTGACGTCATATCGGCCTAGTTTTTTTCGCCGATAACTAAATATGAGTTTGATTTCAGCATTGTTCCAAAAGCCAGAACTCGTCGAGCCAGCAGAGCATGGCGAACGAGATAGCGGCGTCGCTGCGGTGATAGGGCACAGCTCTTCGTGATTAATGATTACAGTACCTACACCAGTAAACTATCCGCTTCCCCCACCCTTACTAAGCATTCCGTTCTCTCGATTTGATCAAGTTACTATACATTTTGGCATGGAGCATGAACGCAGCGTAATCAGTAAACTTTGGTTAACTTCATTGGCGCTGGGACCCGAATGAGTCTTGGTCTGTGATTTTCAATACTCTTGCAGAAATAACGGTTGTATTAAGTTCAAACTTTTGGATTAATATTATATATTATTAATTAGTAGGTACCAATACCTATTTTGAATTCATTTCGGAATCATTTAGTTTTAAATTATGATGACAGGCACTGACGTTGGCGAGGTATTATGAATTTAACGGTGACGCGGTATGAGTAATTTTTTTTTAATTGAGAAATAAGTGTGCTGACAGAAATACCCAGCTAAATTAGAGTTGAATCAGACCAATTACGCAAATGAATGCCTACGTAGGTGAATGAATAATCGAGAATCAATGGTAGGGGGAAATGAAAGCGAAAGGGGAGCGAGGGATGATCTGTTAAAATAGATTTGTTGTCCGGTCCGGAGACGGCTCCTTGATGGATGACTGAATTCGGTTCAACTTCACCAACAACTTTTCTTTTATCCAACAAACATTTCTGTTAATGGGTGGGGTGAATGAGAATAGTTTTGGTAATGTACTTATGCCTTGTCTTAAGTAAAGCACATTTGTTTACCAAAGACGTGATGACAAGTGGTTTTCTTCACTAAAGGTAGCGTGTTGGCAACGCAGGTGGGTCATGTCATTTTGTCGTGAAAATAAAGTATAAAAAAATTGTCGCAGACAAATTGATAAAGTTAGTAATGTTTCGCCGGTTTTTTGTATGTCTGGTAGACGCTGTAATGTAATTGATATTATTTTAACGGTTATTTTCTGCAATTTTTTGTGACCCGAGCACCCTTAATCTAAATAAACAAATGCGTTTTGTAGAGACGAATATATAAGTTCAGACTGTAATCAATATCATACGTTAGAAGCGACTGAATAGGTATAAAGGTGGGGTTGATGTATTTCAGTGCTTCATAACAACATTTACTTATGCTATGCAGCTGTATTGTATATTATTAATGTGGTTTGGTAACTTGGCAGCGATAATTGGTTCATTAATTCATGCTTAAATTGATAACTGATGAATATTTCCACAAAAGTAGAGGTACTCTGAGTAAGTAGTTATCGCTTCTAAGTTTCCGAACATACTTACCTATTTGTACAGAATTGTAATGTTGAATCCCATAAATATGGTAGGATCCTATAAAATTAAATGTAAAATGCTGTGATATCAGTTCTCGTTGGAAATACGATATAAAACGATTGTTTACGATTTCATTGCTGAATCTCCGAAAACTATGTTATAAAGTAATCAAAATATAAAAATATTATTTACCCTCTAATGTAAGAAATGCAAGAACAAAAGCAGATTCTTAATTAAAGTAAATCAAATTGTTATATTCAAATTAATATGTAGGGTTAAGTATAATTGTAAGAGCAATAGAATTAAATGCCAACATAGTTATGAGGTAAGTACAGTTGAAAGCTTGCTGAGCGACCGATGGATCGTATCAGCGCTTTATTTTATAAAATGTAGCATTTATTAGGTAAGTTTTGTTGATGGCGACTGACTTTAGTAAATAGATCAGGATCGTTGCGTGTTAGACTGTCCTTACATATTGGAGCTAATGTTCAACTTGTTATTGATTTGTTGCCATAAAAGTAAGTTTAGGACTTCGGATTTTAAAACCGAATTTAGTAGGTGTTTGTTACGTTGTCTTTTTCTTTTGCTGTGTGAGATAGTGGTCAAAGGTTAATTGTAAGAGTTTTTGATGGTCCATAATATCTGGTTACTGTTCAACGTAGTTTCCATTCCGGTGGTAATAAAGGTCCTTCGTATCTGCTCAAACTGTTGTTGATGCTTTGATAAAGTGATCAGTTTGGTTGATTCAGTAAACATAACCTACAGACTCAACATATTGGTACCTACCCTGTTTCGTGGTTTCCGTGCAAGTCTGCAAATGTCACTTCTCTTGTTACACAGATACACCACGCCACAACTTGCATCTATAATCTGTGGCTTATAATATGATATAAGTTCTGGAGTCTTCAAACTTGAAAACTCCAAATGGCCTCTAACTTGCACGAAAGAGTTTATTTAGTTCAGTTCATTCTTGCTAGAATAGTGCCTTGAAGCCTGCTTTCTCTATAGTTTATTTGACTAAATTATATTTTTGTGTACAGAGTTTTGAAGAATAGGTAGTTAGGTATTATAAAATGTAGAGTACCTAATTAGTACCTAATTAGAGTTACTGTGAAGTGAGCAATAATTTTCGCAGAACTAAAAGTCGCCAGTATTATAAAAGATTTGTGTACTTAATACGAGCTTCGTTACGTGGTTTGAACTGCGACATTTAAAATGACCCTTTGACTTGTGACAAAGAAATTAAAAAAGTTGGTTGGTGTTATTTTATGATTAAGAATTACATAAAATTTCACTTCTTCTTCCACAATAAATGAGAATTACTTTACGAACCTGCTACTATTTGTAATCTTTTTCATTTGAATATTCTTTTGATGAAAAATTTAGATATTTTAATGTAATAAGCTAAGCAAATTTGAGTTAAGACTTTGACAAATGTAAACAATCTTATCTTATTAAAGCCATTCCTTTTATTGAAGTAAAATAATAATGAAAAATCGTGTTATAGACACCTACTGTAAATAAGACATTGTAGGAAAAGGCTATTGTATTATCTTATTGTAATAAACAATCAATAGTTTGGAATCATTTTAGGTGTACTTTTATTTTTTAAAAGGGTCATAAAATAAACTATTTTAGATCAATTTCCGACTTTTTTTACGCATTATTTTGTTCCTCAACTACACACTTTCAATTAATATATTCTTATTTAAGAACCTTTCTCTACTTGGCCTCAACTCTTGAATTTCAAAGCCAGTCAACGAAGAGTTAAAGTATTTTTACATTTTATACTCGACAAATCATAAATAAGAACCTCCGCTTAATTTGTCCTCATAATTGAAATTGCTTCATAAAAACTTGCGCCTTTAAACTGGGATTCCTGCCAATGAGTTCGTACTTATACTTTTTACGGGCAATGAAACAGTAATTTGAGTATCGTAAACGGCGCCTGTCTTAGATTGGCGAACATCATAGAATTTAATTACCCAAGGGTGACTGGAATAATTGGCGAGTCGTCTGTAATGGTGAGCTTTACTGCCAAATTAATAGTTTTCCGCTCCGGGCAGGTTTTACCCCCGCGCAAATCCCCCGCTTCGTAACCGATTATTGCTGACCTGGAACTGGAACTATTACACCTGCATGAATACTTTGGTTGGCATATACCTAGTCCAGTCAATTAATGATTGTGGATGGAAAATCTAATGCAGAGAGTTAAACTTCGGAACTTTGTCTGGACTTAGGAGACAAACATATTAAAAGTCTCTTAGGTGTTGATTCTGGTTCGTAGGCAGAAATTCGTGTAGTAGACAGACATTAATAATAGGTAATGGTAGTTTTGTGCTGCTCTCTGAAAACCCAACGAAACTACAATAATACATGATAGAGACTCTGACGGAACAAAGTAAAAAAGCTGGACTGGAATTAAATCAAACAAAAACTAAGGTAATGACAAATAATACAAAAATACCTATCATGGCCAGCTTAACAAACCTAGAGTACGTTAATGAGTATATATATCTTGGACACCTTATTGCATTCGACTACTGTACCGAAAAAGAAATAAACAGACGGATAAAATCGACATGGAACAAATACTGGGAAATGAAGGAAATTTTCAAGAGCAATCTTCCCATCAAATTGAAAACTAAAGCCATGGACATATGCCTAACACCCTGCCTAACCTATGCGTGCCAAACCTGGAACATAACAAAAAAATGCTAAAAAGACTTCGAGTATGTCAGAGAGGTATAGAAAGGAGCTTCCTAGGAATCAAACTCAGAGATAGAGTCAAAAACAAAGACATAAGAGGGAGAACCAAAACAAAAGACGTGGTCAAAAGAATACTGGGCTTGAAGTGGAAATTGGCAGGACACATTCAGAGACTAAAACCAAACAGATGGCCATACTTAGTCACAAACTGGACACCACGCGAACAAAAAAGGAAAAAGGGAGACCTTTGAAAAGATGGAACGACGACATCATACAAGTAGCGGGAAAAATGTGGTCACGAAAAGCCAGAGACCGAAACCACTGGAGATCCTTGGAGGAGGCGTACACCGCCGAAAGCGGTCCATATCAATAAAAAACTGACATCGCATGACATAATATGAAAATAATCCACCATATACTCAACAATTAAAATTTGCATGACATTTGTTTAAATTAACTATCATTACTTTTATTCAAAATCTGATATGGAATAAAGCTCTTTTTTTTTTTTTTTTTTGGTAGTTTTTGGTGAAACCAGCAATTAAATATTTTATAAGTTTAGTTTTCGAAATATCCCAAAGACAACTAAGTAATAAAAATCATAACTTAATTACCTAGCTTTCGACTCCTACTGTAAATTTACACGCAGACATATACCTAACTACTGTGAACTTCCGTCACGTCAAACTTGTTATAAAGTTTTGATTTATATGCATTTTAATTATTTCGTAAAGCCCAAGCATCTGCTGGTTCCTGCAGCGAACAAGTTTATGCAATGAAATAAACTTACAAGCAATCTGTTTCATTTAAGTTTTAAGCAATTCCATACTTAAACTACATTATTATGCTGTTGTTTGCGCTACCTACCGCAGCAGTATAGCAGGTATAGTTCTAAATGAAAGTAAGAGCATTATTATGAATTACTTAACTAGGAAAGCAAATGAGGACGACATAAAAATAGAAGTAAAATTTCAGGGATGTACTTTAGACGCAACACTAACATTCGACAGTCATATAAACAAACTGTGCAAGCGACTGGCCAGTGCAAATTATGCCTTATTTAACCTTAAGCCTTTAATTGAAAGAAAGACCCTTGTTTTCGTCTATTACGCATACTGTCACTCGTTGATTAGCTACGGAATAACAATCTGAGGGAACGCTACGCAGGTTAAGAGGGTTCTTATTTGCCAAAAACGATCTTTACGCATAATATACTAGCTGCGCCCCGCGACCTCGCACGCGTTGTTCCTATGAAAACTTTAAAGGGTGATTTTTATTCCACGGGAACTGATTTATAGGATCAAAAGTAGCCTACGTTTGATTCCAGGATTAGAATAACCTGTATGCAAAATTTCAGCCTCTCTGTCCAGTAGTTCTGGCGTGAAGAAGTAACAAACATCCATCCATCCATCCATCTATACATCCATGCAAACTTTCGCATTTATAATATTAGTGTGATGTGATGGATTATCGAGATTAACGTCGGTAAGAGATTTTTTCAAAAAAACTAAGGTTATGACAGTCATATCTATATTTATATACAAATCTCTATTGGAAATACACTCAAATAAGGAAGAATTGCCGATGAAAATCAACTTACATGGTTACAATACTCGGGCAAGAAAAAAATAGTAGTACCTCAAACTAAGCATGTTAAAACTCACAAACAAGGCACATGCATGAAGATTCAAATGTATGTAATGTACCTCTGGAATTTCAAGAAAGTCTTTCTCTAAATTTATTCAAACTAAAAATAAAATCTTTCTTGGAATCACAACCCTTTTACCACATTAGTGAATACTTAAGTTGTTATTTTTCTGATCTACATTCTTAGTCTAATTTTACATTTAATATACATAGGTAAATATCATTTTATTTAATACTGCATACTTTATTATGCCATTAATGTAATAATAATGTCAACGTGGGATAATTTATAATAGTAATGTTTAGAATTATCTTACACATGAATGAATAAATTGACTTGCCAATGTTATTAAGTGTAACGAAATGGTGAATAAATAAATACTGAAATACTGCAGCCAAACTTGCATAAAAATTTTAATTGTGGTTAAGTTGATTAAATACGATATATCAGTTGTCATGTATAACACAACCAATTAATTAATTTCTATACAGTGTTCCTGGTAACTCACTGACTAATCAAAGAGGAGAGAGAGAGAGAGAGTTGCAGATTTTATCCATGATCACGAACACGTTAAAGACGTCACTCGCAGGGTTTTCATTCCCTATTATTTTTGTAAATCATCTCTGATACAAAATTAAAAAACCCGTTTGTCCGACATCCAATGAAGTAAGAGTACCTACGAGTACTAAAGACCAACCTCCCATTAACAGAGCAAGTGGAGTTAGCCCTAAAAATTTAAGAGAGTTTGCTGAGCAAATTGTTAAGAAACTAATACCCGGCCCTCAACACCTAACAATGATAATTAAGGTTATTGGCGATAGGAGCAAGCATTTTTTTTTACACCGGTCTCAAGATAACTTACATGCTTCTTTGGATAAAAATATTAGCTTTTTTCAAAATGATTCCATAATTTCGTTGGCAAATCACAGACCTGACCAAATGTTTGATCCTTCAAATCATCCAATAATATTATAAGTAAACGTTTTCACGAAGAAAACCAATAACATAATTTCATTTTAGCCCAACCTTGGAGACATTTCAATTTTCTCCTTTGATCTTCCGATTCAGTAGACATGGCGGCAGAAGTGCGCTCACGAACGTTTGAATCACGGGTAATCAAATTAGGAAAAAGGCCTGTTAGGTCCCGATTCCGAATCATTGAGTGATGAAACGAACTACACTGGATATCGTAGGTACTTTATACGTAAAATTGTTTCAGTTTTATGATTACTAAATTACGCCCGAGGTCAGTATGGCTGGGTTGTCGCAATGGTAATGGCAGAAAGAGTAAGTCAGCGTAGGCCTAGGCCATCACAGCGCGATCAGCATGGCAGCCCGTAGACAAACTGAAATGAAGGCCGAACCGAAGGCTACGCCTTCACAGCGCGGACAGCGAGAAAAAGAACGCAGTCATGCAAAAAAATTCACCGCGACGTTCTTTTACCTGTATCTCGCGTTTTCTATTTTTCTACTCATCAATGAAGCTTGTACTGATCGTTAGATATGCATAAAACCTATAAGGTACTTTCATTTAAAACAAAATACAATTCGAAACTAAATAGTACATTACGTCCGAGGATAATAATGGCTGGGTTGCGGGCGCGATGATGAGGGCCGAAGGCGTACAAGCATTTCATAATTATTATTGTACTCCGAATCCTGTTATGTATTTTATTTAGTTATGTTGGTAATAAACAGAGTTATAAATATGTAGGTATGCTCTAGTCAATAAGATGTAAAAGTGAAATTTCCGACACAATTTGATTATTGTTTGAGAATAAATGAATTGAATTGAATTGAATTGAAGCTTTGGTCCATAGTAGCTGCCCTGCGGGCGATGCTATGATGGCCTCAAGCTAAGCAAGCTTGGTCTTCATCGCAGCCCAGTAGTATATGAAAATAACATAAATTTATTTATTCAATAAAAAATAAAGGTTGAACAGCTGCCACAGAAAAAAATAGAGCGGGAAATTGGCAATCTGATCTTCATTTGTTTTTTCGAATGGTAGAGTTTTGTATAAACTTCTCTATAGCAGAGATTTGTATTCTAATGAGTTAATCTGATTCAGATGATGAATATAACGCTATTTATTACTATTTATTTTTACTTTCCTTGTATTCATTATAAAAAGTCTTTACCTGGGGTAAAAGTAACTTATTTAGTCCCTCAAACTATTGGTGCCCTCGCTTTCTTTGAACCTTAGGGTAACAATGTCATATTTCGTACGCCGCTTATGATCTTATTAATTTTATTATAATAACTAAAAAGATCTTATGACTTTGCGATAGGTGACTTTCACATGCACAAAAAGCCAGAACATATTATAAGACAAAGAGTCTATCTTTTTTACTCCAACTTTTCAGCTTAAAATGTATTTGCTGATTTCACAACTCACAAGCGAAGAATTTATTGCATCTGTCACATATTCCTGCGTCATCATCATAGGCAGTTGCTTTAGGTTAAATAAAAATATAAGAATCACAATGTGTTTGCTTTGTCCATGTGTTTGATTTTATTCGTGGTTGCTCGTTTCTCCGGCGATTCGCATAAATTACAACGTGTGTCTTCACATTTATTTTCTTTGTGTGTCAGTCACAATTTATGATGCAGTAGAATGTCTATCGAAATGTTTCTGGTTGTAGAAACACATTACTGTTTCAGCCCAATTGATCTTCACAGTTAAAATGGATAAAAATAGTAAGGAAATATTTGACTGAAAAGACTCATCAAGAATTGGTGTACCAAGGAGTCGAAAAGAACATTTATTTACATTTGTAATATTGGGGCGAACTGTTGATTGTTTCAATGATATTTTTTTTGTCTACACAAGACTCTGAAATATGTGTTTTTCAAACCAATTTAATTCCAAACCTATTTTTGAAATTCGTCTGTGATGATTTTAAAATCATCAAAAACTGTGTTCACTTCTCCACCTAATGTCCGTCATAGAAGTATCTTAAACATTGTAGATTGAGAATAATACTGAAACTGACTGTTTTTTTATTTAATTTCGATTTTAAAACCATTTACCCGCTTAATTTTAAAAAAATCTGTTTAGTATTGGTATAAGCTTTGTTTTTGTAATGGAGGCCTGGATAATTGTAAGAAAAAACAATGTCGCTCCAACCCGCCGGGCTGCTTCGTTAACTTTGGTGTCCAGTTCTTTAGAAGATTAAAAGGTACCGGCTTGTAATTATAAAGTGCTAAATGGTTAACCTACCTATTCCAAACTATTTTACCCGTAGTTGGACTCAAAATACAAATAAGTTTAATCATTACAAAGCCGTGTTAATAGTTACGGCTCGAGCCCTGTGTCAACATAATAAAATGCAAATTGATACGGATTAATCCGAGCTTAGGTACATTTAATACTCATAATCCGGAAAACAGGGTTTTGCCCGCCTCTTAAACATATAATATTAACTACATTCCTATTAAAACTTCTATCTGTTTTATTTATACAGCTGAGCAAAGTTTAGATAAATAAATAATGCTGGACAATCCACATCGCACCATCTAGTCCTTTACGCAGCAGATTTTATGTTATGGATACTAGATGACTGATATAATTCATTACATGGATAGATGCTATTTGTTATACATAGAAAATATCCAGATCACCCGCACAAATATTTGGAGATCGTACAAGCATTTGTCCTAAGGCAGGAGTCGAATGCGCAATCGCCAGCAGCGGATGATTATACGTATAGATACTAAAAAATATAAGGACGTACTTACGATTTTACTTATGCCTTTATTTTCCCATGTCCTAAATTACATCCAAATTACTACTGGCTAACATGGCAGTGTTTTTATCACCCGAAACTGAGTGTGGTTTTATTTATTGTTTTTTACCTCAATAATTAAATATTAGGTCCTTACATATGAAATTGGCGTTTTTCGTACTGGCCACTTTAATCACAAATTTCTCCTCTTTGGTAAGGAATTCCAAATTCAAATTTGTACAGCTATAGACTCATGTATTTGTGCTTCGATGATCGTCATTCATTTGTTTTTTTTCTTCTGTTTTTTTCTGTTTGCGTCACTCATTTTACAAAATGGAAAACTTAAAATATCGCATTATTTACGAGTACGAGTTCCGCCGTGGCACTAGTGCTGCGGAAACAACTCGAAGGGTGAATGATGTGTATGGCGGTCGTGTTGCAAAAGAAAACACAGTTCGATTTTGGTTCCAACGTTTTCGTTCTGGAAATTTCGACCTGCAGAACAAGCCCCGTGGACGGCCTGAGACTCAAGTTGATAATGAAGAGTTGAAGGCTATTGTGGAAGCGGATCCATCGCAAACCACGTCCGAGTTAGCTGCAGGCTGCGATGTTAGTGATAAAACTGTTTTAATTCACTTGAAGCAAATTGGGAAGATTAAAAAGCTTGAAAGGTGGGTACCTCACGAATTGACTGAAGCAAACCGGCAAACGCGCGTCGACTGCTGCGTTACATTACTAAACCGGCACAATAATGAAGGTATTTTAAACCGAATCATTACCTGTGATGAAAAATGGGTTCTTTACGATAATCGGAAGCGCTCAGCGCAATGGTTGGATCCTGGCCAGCCAGCCAAATCCTGCCCCAAGCGAAAATTAACCCCAAAAAAGTTACTTGTAAGCGTTTGGTGGACTAGTGCCGGTATTGTTCATTACAGTTTTCTCAAATCTGGCCAGACTATTACGGCTGATGTCTATTGTCAGCAATTGCAAACCATGATGGAAAAGCTAGCGGCTAAACAACCTAGGCTGGTCAATCGCTCCACGCCACTGCTGCTTCACGACAACGCTAGACCACACACTGCGCAACAGACGGCTACTAAATTAGAAGAGCTTCAATTGGAAAGTCTAAGACATCCTCCGTACTCCCCGGACCTTGCTCCAACAGATTACCATTTTTTTCGAAATTTGGATAACTTCTTGCAAGGGAAAAAAATCAACTCCGATGGGGCAGTCCAAATCGCCTTCAAAGATTTTATTGATTCCCGTCCGACTGGTTTTTTTAGTAAAGGGATCAATGAACTACCTATAAGATGGCAAAAGTGCATAGAAAATAATGGTTCATACTTTGATTAATTAAATATATTATATTAAAAAATATTCGACTTCTTGTTCCTCCCATACAAAACGCCAATTTCATATGTAAGGACCTAATATATTTTTTCGTTTAAGTATTAACCTAAAAAATCGATTTAAAAAAGACGTGTGGCACTCGGGGACTGCCGCGGTAAAGCTATTGCATAGCATTTTGTATCAACTTATGCAATTATAATTTTATTTATTTATTTTATTCATGCAATATTGCTTTTTCTTTGATATTAATTCAAGTTACACTTTTTGAGCGTGGTGACCGATAAGAATTTTACAAGTATAGCTATTCACTGTTGTACTTAAATACCTATACACCTATATACTTTCTCATAAACAGCTGCTTATGTATTCGTCCGATTTCGGAGCAGCTCGTCTCGATTCGTGCGAGTTTTGTAGAGTCGTACAATACGTCTAATCGCCTACCTATTGATAAAGGAGGAACGGCCAGGCTGAAAAATAAATCGAAGAGGCTATTCGATTTATTTTTCCGCCAAGCTGTTCCTCCTTTATGAATTGACCATGAAGTTTAAACACAGGCTTAAAGAGCTTCCAAACATTTGCTGAAATTCCCTTACTCCTTATAATCTCAAAAATAATTAAATGCAAATTAATACATCATCACGGATTAGATGGGCTTAGTTCTAAAATCCTATTATCAGCTTTCTCTTAATGATGGTTGATGTAATTGGGGTTTGGTGTTAATTGGATTGCTTGTATCTAAGCTTTAACACAAATGTTCAAGATAGGTCGGTACATAAATTCAGTAAATACTAGATTTTATACCTGAAATTAGAGTACGAAGAGACTAGGGTACAATTTCACCGTTCACTGCCTTTTATAAACGCGTTTACGAAAGCGAAGTTTTCATCCGAAATTGAAATGGATAAAATGTCAATCTGTCCTCTGACAGCTTAGATTTATATTGATCGCGTTTAATTGCAACGGTGAAATCAGACCTTAACAGCTCTTACAAAAGAAACTCGGAATAAAAAAGTCATGAGAGGCTTTTAGGAGTGTATTTTCTTCTTAGACGTAAGACGTAGGTACCTACTACATCTATCATATAAAAAATATTCCCCTTGAAAGGGGGAAAACGTTTTCCCCCTCGACGATGCCCTTAGGGGGGAAAACTGGAATAATTATTTTTACAATTACAGTTTCCCCACTCCCCCAGACCTTATTAGTAAGTTAGTATAGTAATCATATATTACAAACCAAATGAGAGGAAACAAATTAGAATAAGTATCATCTCGTGCTATGATGAAAATGCTTGAATAAAAACAACAAAATGTCATCGACAGAATAACCTAAAAAAACTTAATTAAACTTTTAATCGGAGCTGCGAGAAAGTGTTAACGGCCTGCTGAGTTTCCGTCTGTGCCCTTTTCATACACACGATTTCAGATCACTAGGTGGACAAATTATATAGGTATTTAATTGTTGATTTGAATGAGTGGGATTACGACCTTCGAAAGACTGCAGGCAGATAGTGGATGCGGTAAGTGGAACACAGGGCGCCAGGGCGCTTTTTAGGCAAGTCCTATGTCCAGTGGTAGACTAATATAATTATATGCTGGTGATGATGACAACTAGTGTTTAGTATATCAATTTCTCAAAAAAATCTAAGAAATATCGAGTAAAAAGTAATTTTTAAACAAAATCAAGTAAGATTCTCTTTGTCCATTGCATTGCATACTGAAGACGGGGCGCTATGGCGCCCTTAATGAACGCCATAGCGCCCTGTCTTGGAGGCATATGTCCAGTCAACTGACTTGAGCAGCTGATGATGATGTTAAAGATTCTTGTCACTCTAATTTACACAGGTTTATTACAAGCCAGAAAAAATAAAGACGTTCGAGTTACGGAACCTGTTTCCTACTTTTGTAAGAAAATAGTTCTAGCGTAAGCTCTCGTAGTCCATCTGATAAGCTCCGGATTTAGCGCTGAACAAATTTGTTCGGATAATTTACTCCTCAACTTGTGAAGACAATAAAACTTGAAGGCTGTTCTAGAGTTGCGATATTATACGGTGGCTTCTTCTGAAAAGGTCTTCAAAAATGTACTAAAAATATGTATATTGTGCAGTCTATAAGCACAGGCAAACTGAAATTCCTTGGCCACTCTTTGATGAGTGAACATACAAAAAAAGTCTGTGATCTATGGCTTATAACGATTGATTAATATAGTAAAGGAATGGAATGGATAAAGTTGTCTCTGGTATAAGTATAAATAGGTAATAACCCAAAAATTAATCAATTTTCTACCTCGAAATATTCAAAGCCGAACAATAGGCTTCATACCTACATGTCTGGAATCACAGACAGCTATTCCACTGTGAAGGATCACGTTATTCGTAGGTAAGTGGCCAATTTCGCTGCGTACTTGATTTATAGATCTAATTAAATACCTGTACGGAACCATGAATTGTCTCAGCAATCCCTGGTATTCTAGACCATTCCATTGTGCAATAAATTACTTTACTACAAGTGCAGTCATATTAAATAGAATTTTTGGAAATTTATTTATTCAGTTTGATTTTTAACACCGCTCAGAAAAAGCAGTGAGTTAAATTTGAAATGTACTCATAGGTATGTTAGTTCGTTGATTTCTCCTTAAATTATTGGACCGATTTTGATAAATCTTCACCGCTTTCATAAGGAGAATGATCCCAAGGTGTTCCCATAAAATGTTATTTTTAATTTTCTTCGTAAATGGTAGTGGAAATTTGGCATTTATAACGAGGCTGGTGATCTGAGGCGGTTTTTTTTATTAACTACGCTCAATTTGTCTGCATTTTCATTTTTTCTTATAAAACTAAATGACCCAAGATGCACAGGGGTGGCTGGGCAAGGAATGTGTTAATTGATGAAAGCCTACATTTTCAAAACAACAAAAGGATATGATATGATTTTTTTCTACACTACCCTCTGAGTGCTTGCAATAGGCTTTATTGCACAACCTTTGATTTTTTTCAAACTCAGGTCTCAATATAGGCTGTAAAGTAGTCGCCAACTTAGTCAAGTCAGAATTATGGATGCGTGTCACGTAGCCCGAAGGCTGTCACCAGCCTCATACATCAACCCTTTTACCGATACGAAACTTGTGCACTTATCTAGTTAAGAAATTTCATGTTGTTGGTTTCGCTCGTGCGGACAAGGTATTGCGGCTGAATTTTTAGGGTTCTGTTCTGGACCAAAGTCAAATTTATTTTACGTATCATTTAAAATAATATTTACCTCTACCGAACACGAAAGGATACAAAACCAACTCATAATCAAGGCTGTTAGAGTTCTACGTTAAAGTGCAAACCAGAACTCACGAAAAATCTAACTTTAAAATAGAGAACTACTTCACAGTAAGTACATTGCACCGCGATTTCCAAGCCAAGGCACGGTATGTATCATGATCCCTCGACATCAGAGCTTAGAAACTCCAGCTCCACTCTTGTATCCATGAATAAGTTCGATAGAAACCATACCTTCAATATCTTCTATCCTCCCAGCGATACGAAAGGATATACTTTAACTTTTGACTCCATCCATCCATCCACAGCCTGTATCGGTCCACTGCTGGACGCAGGCCTCCCCCTGATAAACGCCTTTTTGGTGTTTAACTCATGGGGGGTAATGCCCATAATCCCCACGCTGAGCATGCGGGTTGGGGATCGCAGTTTGGTGGAAGATTTGTTCTGCAGGGGGTGCTGCTGCCCGCCCCCCAGAAGATATCCCTTAGTCGCCTCTTACGACACCCACGGGAAGAATTGGGGTGGTGCAAATTCTATGCCGCCGGCACCACACGGCTGAACTTTTGACTCATCCTAATTCAATTTGTACCTACCCTACCCAATCACGAAGCATTAGGTAGGTACTGGCTGGGAACCTCAATAATTCTCTGAATAAGTAGATTATTTTTCATCGTTACATTGAGATTATTTTTCGTAATAAATGCAGATGCAAACCTCATTCAGAAGATGCTAAAAGTTTACTGTGTATATCGATCGACAATTAAATAAGGGTTGGTCGTAAAGTTTGTATTTACTACTTCAGTTGGGAAAGGCAAATGTCAGCATGTTGGCTCTTTTCCGCAATAAATCAGCTGCCAATGTGGGTAAATATACATAGAGGATGTGAGAAGGCACACATACCTAGATACTTATCTACACTGTCCAGTTAGGTACCGAGATGGAAGCGTTTCTAGAAATTTTCCTTGGACCAGTGCCCATGTTAGGTTAGTGGGAGTCAAGAAGTTAAATTATGTTTTTGATAAAAGGCAGGTTATTCATTGCGTGATTCAAATACAATTTAAAAAGGCGAATTCTTCGAGTTTTGAACCCTCAGAGATAAAAATCTCTACCTATGTAAGTCACAAAACAACCACTTGAACAACCCCAAAAGAAATCCACACTTTTCAAGCAAGAATTTCTAAAGTGTCTCCTCCAAGGGTAACAAAATGAATTATTAGATTGTCCCATGAAAAAAAAACCACTCTCCCGAGTAATGAAAACTTGAGCTGATGCGCTCGAGAGCTACACTCCAGTCCGGCGGATATTAGGGCAATATATTTCAATTACACATAGGAAAAAGAACAAGTCGTTTGAAGTAGCTCGAACTGAAAGGCCAGATAACAGTCGCAGAGGAAAATAATAGGGAGAACCTCGCTAACGACCTCACGGAACTTTAAGAGAAGAAAACGTGTGGGGAGATGTGTTTCTAAAGCGATGAAATTTTTCAAGTGATGCTTGTAAAGTTGTGATATTAATTACATAATTGTGGTAAAATAAATATCTAAATAAACCCGAGCTCGAATAATTTTAAAACCAGACCTAACAATGAACCAGTTCAATAAATTATCCGATTTTATTTTCACAAAAGTAGCTCTACCTTGTGAAGGTAAATGGGTAACCAGAACGGCACTGGAGGGCGAAGATTTGTGCGATTCAATGGAATTTAATTACTCTGCGAGCGGGCAGCGTAACGACGCAAAAATATTTATGTTTATTGTCGAGCTAATGCCTGAATGAGACCGCAGCGACCGAGGGCCCAAATATTAGAGTCGATGAGACGGACGCCGGCGTCGCGTTAAACGACGCAATTCCATAAAGCCACTAAAAGTCAACCGCTAATAAAACCATCTTAATTTCATGAATAAAACTTTCGTATGCTATCGAGAGCTAAGGCTCTCGATAGCATACGAAAGTTTTATTCAATCTCTTAAGATGTAGCGAAGAAGGTCTTTGCCAAAAAGGGTAATTGATTATAATAATTATGTAGGGAAAAATGCGTTGATCACTATCGTCTTCCTCTCTATCACGTCACTTTCCTGTGACGTCACTTTTTGTATCTGGTCAGTCCGTGGAGACTGACTAGATACAGAAAGTGACGTCACACCCACAGTCAGTCTCCACGGACTGACCAGATACAAAAAGTGACGTCACAGGTAATCCCGTCTCATGTTTTATTTCGTCTCTTTCTCTACTCCTCTTATACAGGGTGGTTGGTACAACTTTTGCCATATTTTTTAAGAGGTAACGTTTATTTTCCGAAATTTGAACGATTTGACGAGTACAATAACTTTATTTTACAAAATAAAATGTAACAATCTTTTTTTATTTAGATCTAGCATGTTAGCCCTGATTAAAAGATATGTGTTGCTGGCTTAGAATTTGCACGACCCCATCTCTTCCTGTGGGTGTCGTAAGAGTACTAAGATCAATATAATAGTCAATAGCGGAAGTGACGAGTGATCAATGCAACCGGAAAATAATCTAAGGATATACGGGCTCTAGAAACAAAACATTAGTAGTGATAACGTTACCTACTCTTTTTATATGTTTAGAGTCTGTTCAAAAAGAGAAGAGTCGTGGGAATTGAGGGCGCTCTTGTGCCAATTGACAACTTATGTTGCGTTGACAACACTGCCCTGTCATTGCAGCACGACTAAAAGTGTTAGTTCGCCGTAACGCCACGACTCTTCTCTTTTTGAATAGACTCTACTAGAAAAGTCCAAAAAGTATGGGTTTGACATTTGCCTTAGATATGTCACGTAATCTGTTTCGAATTCTTCCCTACGAATCTTTCAAATCATTTGGATTGGCTTCATAGGGTTGGCTACGCCCTCTGTTAAATGTTTGGATAGAAAACGTTGTTTGTAGAATATAATTTTAATTAAAACAGAAATAATAAGGTACTTCCTGACACAGTCCTACATTCTACTTCAAGTTTTAAGGTTTAGGTCACTGGCCTAAACCTCAAAGCCTTTTATAAAAGTAAAGCGGTTGGATTAATACAGCCGACTTCATGCTGCCTAATTACTTCCCCTCGACAACATAATTGGGAACTTCGGATTTTATTCGGACTTACCAGGGAATTAGAATTCATTGATACTTTGCCAGATTTCTAGTCTTTTCTCACTAAATTACTTCTATTTGAAATTACTTTCATTATCTTGACTTGTAATATTATATGCCATCTCGATTAATAAATCGAGTGAAGGTACTTCCCGATTGAATCGAGAAGTTACTTTGCTTGTTATTTTAGCAAAAAAATATTGTTTTGTTTGCAGTAAAATGCACTGCATACTAACATAGAGCAAAGCCCGGAAACTGCTCAATAGTGTTCGCTAAAATGTAAAACATAGTATTAATAATAACCACACCAAACCGATAATGAATCCAATAGGTTTCAAAACACCGATTTAAATCCACGCACGCTTTAAATGGATTATTCTCACATCCAACATAAGCCTCATTTCGGCTTGCGATGACGCTCTACCGGCCCCATCGATTACCGTAATGTAGGTACATACAAAATGAGTCATGATCGCTCAATTCGCTGAATAACATCTGAATACCAGATCACAATCTGTATATCAGTAGGTCTCAGTCAACGTTTATACTCGGAAACGCGTAAAACCTCCTCGCTCGAATTATAACATAATTATTTTTTAATCTATTAAATGCCACACCATATCGGATTTCATATTCATTAAAGACATTATACATACATAAACTTTTTAAATTAAACTGTGGTAAGTAACCAAATAATTTGTTTTTGATTTTTTAGAATTTTTTATTTTTTTTGTCACTTTTCCTGCATATTTTTTTATCGGTATGTTATGTTATTCTGTGAAATATTGGTAGTCGGACTTCTGCCGATCAGAGCGTTTGTCGGTGCTGTTAATGCGTTGTTTTCATTAGGGGTTTGCTAGCGCAACGGTGCGGAACACTTGTGTTGTGTGAATTTAATCGTTCCTACATTATGGACGAACCAGTGGTTAAAATATTGCTCGTATCAATAAATAACATGGATAACAAATTTGAGATGACCTTCCAACTGACCTCCTTAAACTCTGGCAGACAATATTATAATAATACTACAGATTGTATAATACTATGCGAGTACCTAAGTGGTTAGTATGTGACTCTTGTAAGTTTTGTGTAGTCGCAGGTATAAGATCACCAAGGTCACGGATTGTTACCGTAGTCCACCACCGAGATATTAACCAGGGGATTTTTATAAAAACGTTCTATCGCCCCTCCATAGTGAACAATGACACGTCGAAAATGAATCTCATTTGAAGGAACTCGATCGTAAACAAAACAATTGAAAAGTTTTACTTCCGTCAGCAAGGTACTTATTACGAGTCGGTCGTTTGTTTTCAAATTGTTCGGATCGGTTGTAATGGACGTTTTGTGTAGTTTGTGAAAGCATTTATTTTTGGTAGGTAGTTTCGGGACTGTTAGCCAGAATTCAGCAAATGAACGGCACAATTTTCAACCTAAATATTTCCCTATCAAGGTAAAATTGTTAAACTAATAAAAAAACCCGTGATTCAAATAGAGTTACTATTAGCCACAGCTCTATGAATGCAGGCATCGCTTCGGGTCGTCGTAAATGGCTGCTCCTCCGATCTAATGGCTATAAATGCTGGGGTACCTCAAGGGTCAGTTCTATCGGCAACCCTATTCTTGCTGCACATCAACGACCTGCTGAAACCCGGTATTTTTGGGTATGCAGATGATAGCACAGTTGCTGATAGATATTTTGCCAGTCCACGTGATAGTGCGGACAAAATTCAAAAACTCCGTAGCGAGATGGTGGAGCGTTTGAACAGCAAACTGAAGTTGGTGTCTGAATGGGGTGACGCCAACCTTGTGCGGTTCAACGCATCCAAAACCCAGGCGTGTGTGTTCACAGCTAAGAAGACTCAATTCATTCCTGTGCCTAGTTTCTGTGATGCTGCGCTTCAGCTCACCGACAGTCTGAACCTTTTGGGCGTTGAGCTTAGCTCGAATTTAAACTTTGGCCACCATATCGAGTCGAAGGCCAAATTTGCTGCGATGAAGCTGGGCATCCTGGCTAAGGTTCGGCGGTACTTCACACCGGGACAGCTCCTCTGTTTATATAAGGCGCAGGTCCGAACCTGCATGGAGTATTGCTGCCACCTTTGGGACGGCTCGGCTAAATACCAACTTGAAGCTCTCGACTCGATTGAAAGACGCGCTGTTAGACTTGTTGATGATGTCTCGCTTACAGAGTCTGGCTTACAAAGCCTTGATCACAGGCGGCGCGTCGCCAGACTGTCAGTGTTCTACAAGTACCACTTTGGTGATTGTGCGCAAGCATTGCACGACCTTATCCCGTCTTCTCCCTTCTATCATAGGACCAGCAGACGCACAAATTCATACCACCCATTCCTGGTCGACATACCACAGTGTCGAACCAAAAAATTCTGCTCTACTTTCATAATATCCACAGCCAAAGAGTGGAATGACCTTCCTGCATCTGTCTTCCCATTAGAGTACAATCTTGGAGTCTTCAAATCTAGGGTAAATAAGTTCCTTCTGGAAAAGCGTGTTCCATCTTAGGCTACATCTTCGCTTTCTTAAAGTGAGTTGGTAGCCAAACGCTAATCCATCAGTAATAAAAAAAAAAAAAAAAAAAAAAAAAAGGCAATCTGAAGGCACATCGAGGAGTGATTACCACCCCGCCCCCATTGGCCGCAAGCTGATTAATTCGGCCGCCGCCGGACGAACACCAGAAATATTAGCTCGGATGATGTGAGATTGCTAATCCCGTTAATGCACCAGACAAATATCACGTTTCACTGAGCATCCTTGCGGAAGCTGTGCTGGCTCTTTCATTATTCTAATTTAGATCATTTTACATGGTAGTGTTTTACATTAAGGTTGCTATCCCACCGCCGGCGAGTAGGCGACTAACTTTCAGGTATTTTCTGGCTTAAGAAACGTAAAATAGATATACCTACATTGCGTGCATAAATGAGATGGTTCACACAGCCGCGGCGCGGACTCGCTCCCCTAGTTTCTCGCTGAGCGACAAAAGCTATCAAAGATAGTACTCGCTCAGCCACTTAGTAATACTCGCTCAGACATGCTCGCTTATATCCGAGCGACAAAATTATCGGAACTACACACTCGCTTCTCGCTGCTCGCCAACTCTTTCTAGCTCTACTCGCTTCATCGTCGGTGGTGAGTCCACTGCCTGATTACATAATATATCAAATTACTGACGATGATGATGTGGCGATGGTCCGCCTACGACGCAGGAGGTTGCATGTCCCATTTGGGAAAAAAAAAAATATGATCTGCTATTTATTCCGGGTGTTCTGGATATTTTCTTAGTAGGTACATAAAAAATATCTATCCATGTCATGTATTATATTTTTTTTAAAGTTGTGTATCTCAGTCATCTAGTACCCATAACACAAGCTTTGCTTAGCTGGGGGCTATGGATGATGTTGGATTGTCCAGCATTTTTTTTATAAATATTTATTATTTACTATAAATCAAATACAAATGCTGAGCAATCTGTACTGCAAAATTTAAAACCATTCCAAACTTAACAGAGCTTCTGTTTTGGTTTAACCAAAATACACACACCTAAATTATTACAGTTTTTACTGCATATATAAGACAGTAGGAATAAATTTCCGAATCTAAGCTGTAAATAATTTAAGATCGCATTTTTATGGAAATTTAAATTGTAAATACCAAACTAGTCGCTACTGCGTATCGCAGTCCGATCAGGGCTCATAAAACTTTTATTTGATCCTTCGATCAACTCGAAGTTAACTTCGTAAGAAATCAAACAATTCGATTGCATGCCACTTTGCGTGCTTTATTTTGTTGGAGTAATTCAGAATGTATACGTCTAAGCATATCGATTGATATCTAAGGGATGAGACCGGTTGACGATAGTATCGAGACGTGATCGTGACGTCTCCTTTTTAAATAGTCTCCTATTTGTATAGCTTTTGGTACGGTGACTGTACCTATAAACTAGGTTCTAAACTAGACTTAAAAAAAATATTTTCAGTTTTCCCCCTTAATGATTTTATGTAAGGGGGAAAACTACTTACATAAATAAGCCAAATTCAGCTCAATCGGTTCAGTTATCTGGTCTAAAATTCAGTTGTTTGATGTCCCACATATTATTATACTCGTACCTACCTTATATGGTAAGGAAAAAAAACTTTTTGTTTGTGTCTGTCCCTTTATTAAAGCTGGCTTTATTAAAATGTACCTACCGACCTACAGATATCCCGGGCCCTACCTACGTAGGTACGTATTCGCGATACGCACCCCCTCGTACAAGTGAAGTCTATTCATTTGCAGGATGGGCTTATTTCCGGCATGAGATCGCTCCATAGGAAACACGATTGGAACAAAGTATAGCACCATGGGGTGTGCTCGATATTTTACATACAACGACCATTTATCATCGGCAGGGTTATCTTATCAACACGTGTAAATGGTTTCAAATGTATGATTTTTGTATTCAAATGTGCTGCGAAAATGAAAAAAGGTTTGTTGACACTTCGCGTTTTATTTGTGTACCTACACGTCCGGTTCATGAGAACGATCTTATTAGAATATTATTATTTTTGTTTTGGTTTTCTCTAAGTGGATTGAGTTTTACCTTTTTGGTTGAATACATCTGGATGAGTGTACCACTGAATTCCGGCAGATCGTTATTACGACACGTTGGTCGCGTCGCTTACTTCGAAAAACCATAGTTCAACTAGTCATTGTTTCGACGGATGTGATCAAAAATTGGGAGTTCCTAAAAATTAAACTAAATAGCTAGCTGGAACAAGCAAGTTTTATAAAAACTTAAATGAAGAAAGTCTGTATCTTTAAAAAATATGTCTAAGAACTGTCTCTGGAGATGATGTTAACATCATATCCGTCAAGGCTAAAAATTAGTCACGGAAATTAACCATCACAGTGAGTAGAATAAAGACTACCTACCCACATACAACATAAGAGAAGACATTTCACTCCTTTCCTGGAAAGATGAATCAGGAGAAACCACCAAAACAAATAGCTATAACATAGGTACTTATATCAAATATTTGCGAAAATTCTGTGACCTAGCTTATCTATTAAGATTTTTATCTATCTATTGTTCAGTAAAAGGCATCTTATCAAATCCCAGCTTATTATATTCGAGGCCGGGCCTGTTGCCCGAGATTTAACTTTATTGCGCAGCCGGCCGGCACTGTGCCAAGCGAAGTCATGGTTATTATCGGACTTTCTTATCTTTTCAATAAGTAGAAAACAACATTATTGCAGTGACTTTATTTAATAGAACCTGTATCAACAAAGAAAATTACAATCAAATAATAGAAACAAATTAGAACTATAACTATAATCTACAAATAAATTGAGCTAACTACGAGACTGTTGCAAAAAATCTACAGGTACGTAGCTCAACTGATCCATATCAATACTCGTCGGCGTCCCGGCTGAGGATTCAGCCAGCAGCGTCTTGGCGTATGGCAATGGTGATGTGTCAGCCGTCGCTTCGAACAGAGGCTTAGATACTTTTTTATGAGTAGGAGAAGAGTAAATGCGTAGGCCCTGTCAAGACCTGCATATTTGTTGCCTCTTGAGATCTTCGGCTAAATCTCCACTAACCCTCACGGATATCCTCGGCAGATGGGATCGCGCAAGTGTGTTGATGCATGTAGCATCCCACACATAGAGTCTATATTAAATATATACCGATAGACTCTAAGAGATATAACTGTACTGTGTAACCTACCGGGGCCACGGCCATATCGGTCGCAGCGTCGAAGTCGACCCCTCTGACTCCGAGGATGTCCTAGAGCCGACTATGTGAACCCACCAGAGGAATGACAACTTCATTACCAATCCGCCGTCATACAAAGCGTATTGCTAAACATTTCAAATCGGTTATTGAAGTACTGAGCTAGAAAAGGTGCTTCGATTTTCTGAACTTATATATGGTACTTTATGATGCATTTTACGATGGCCCCTCGGTCAAACACGCGACTCTAAGGTTTATGGCACTCACGCAGGTTTAACAACACAACTAAAATAAACGTTATTGCCCAGAGAAAACTTAGAACTTGCAGTAAATAGGATCGTCAATATAACTGGGAAAGGGTCTAGTTGTTTCTTTTGTGAGTACGTAGTGTACTATGTTAAAGTGTACATAGCATCTCTTTCATCTTATGTAAACAATAAACAAATCACATTGTGTTATGGTAATGACTTATATAGAGTTTCTTTAATGGACTTAGTTACAGAAGTATTTACACAAGCGACGTCTACGAGTATTTGAATGGTGTAAACGTAATTTGTGAACAAAGTTCTGAATGTAGGTAATGTTTAATGTGCTGTTGTTGCTAAAACAACGCGTCGAGATTTAATTAAATACCGTCGTATGCTTCCGAATCTATTACTGTTCTTCTTCCCAAGTACCTTGGAGCATAAATCTATACATATATATAAAAATGAAACCCGTTTTCCGTTGTCACGACATAACATGAAAACGGCTTGACCGATTTGGCTGTTTTTTTTTTAAATGTTCGTTGAAGTTCAAGGATGGTTTTTACGGCGAGAAAAATTCGAATAACTGCCGGGAAAACACCTTTAAACGTTTCCATAGGAACAACGCGTGCGAAGTCGCGGGGCACAGCTAGTTCTTAATAAAAGTAGTTACCTAAGAAGCTATCGAACCGAAAGAGGCCTTTGTCCAGCAGCGGACATTAGTCCGCTGCTGGACAAAGGCCTCTTTCTTTCCTTTATTAAAAGGCTGATGATCATGATATTTCGACAACATTTGTTTGTACGCATAATCATATTACTATTGCTTTTGGTCTCTGGATAGAAAGAGATGAGAGAGAGTCTTGGGTACCTACTGGCGCAATACTGCAATTTTATATAAATTACCTGAAAAAAATTGGATAGTAGTATTAGGATTGCATGCTCCAGGGAAAGTTTTTGCTGAAATTCCAGCGAACACCGCTGATAGATGACGTTTAGTGCAAATGAAGTTGTCCCCGGGAGTGCTTTTTTCGTCGCGCCGTTGAACAAGTGCCAATGAAAGCCAATCTTGATGTTGAAAAAGAATTCTGGCATAGCTGATCTGGTAAATTAAGCAGCTTTATTAGTAGCATGGGATGAAAGACAGTCCGTTCGAGAAAAAACCTATTTTTACTTGAATACCAACGGAGGAGGGTTATGAGGTTGGCACCCTATGAAAAAACAATTATGAGACTAGATTACAAAAAATTAGTAACGACCTACGAATGAAAACAAAATCTTTTCTGTAGACCGCGGGGTTCCTGAGATCTCGAGCAAATTAGGTGCAAAACAGTGCATTTTCATGTTTTTTTTATCGTTAATTTTGTGATTACTGACATCTAGGCCATTTTTTTAGCAAATCCACTAGGTTCGAGCGTTAAGCGGAATCGGTAAATGCCGTAGTCGGATTTCAGTTGATTTTATTAACATCTTCAAAAAAGGAAGTTCTTAATTCGACTGTTTTTTATGTTTGTTACCTCAGAACTTTTGACTGGTTGGTCCGATTTTTATGATTATTTTTACTTGATGAAAGCTGGTGCTTTCCGTGTATTTTAATTTGGTTTAGTTCTGACAATGGGATCCATGAAATTTCATGAAAAAACTATAAAAAATTATGTCGGTTTATAGTTTTTTAAGACAAAATTAATTATCTTGATTATCTTCATTACTTGTGTGTAAGAACCGTAAGGTTATTCAGGGTGTCCGCAGGGAAAATTTGTATTTGAATATTTCAAAAACCGTTGTTCTGATAAGCTGGAAAGAGATATTAGACGCGAATGGAATGCAGATTGCCGATTCCGATTCCGATTCAGATTCCACAGTTTAGCAGCGGTCTAAATGAGCATGGTAGCTTTACAGTAGAAGCATCTGTTTCTTCAACAATTTGTGCGCCACAATTTGGTCCAATTTTGTTGTTAGACTTTTCGACGAAACAAATTTCCATAAGAATGGGATTATTAATAGACAATGCTGCCAGCATTCAAGACAAACCCTGCTTTTAAAAACAACCTCTGTACAAACCCACAGTCAAGGTTTGGGTCGCTGCTCTAAAAAGATCGGAATAATCTGACCTGAATAGTTTTTTTTCTCGTGCATCAAACGTAACTATGGGTGGTGGTTAATTAAACGTCGCATTATAAACCGATATCTGATAACGAGGTTTCGAGAGTGGTTCTAGCGAGATACAGCCACACCTTTTTGAGTTCATTTTATGTCATCAGTATGGCCACCCAGATCCCAGAGAAGTTTTTTTGCTGTGCGTCATTCAGAATTATCTCGAAAACTTCCGTGAACGGAATAACTTTGAAAAACAGAATCCTCAATATTTATCTTTGATTATTAAGGATTTATAATACTTTACTTTACTAGATGTACCTTAAATGTATTTTTTCATTAACTAATTCGTATTTTCCCACTGGACACTTATACAATACACTATGTAATACTAATTATTTTGTACCTATTTGTTCACAGTCTTAATATAGTCACAATTTAATTTAAAAAGTCAAAATCTTTATGACAATAATTTATAAATCAAACACTTCTTGATCTACCTCGTTGACTGCATTGGCACGATTTGCAATAATTTCTCGTTTTGTTACCACTTCAGGCGTTGTTACCTCGACATCGGCTATTTTAAATTTATTTTCGTAGAATGACACCAGTTTCATCATAAGCACATCACTTATTACGCCCTTTTGCGAATTCAGCATGGACTGGAACAAGGTAGGATATAATAAAATAGTTGTATCATAAAAAAAAAAAACTCTGCCCCTAACCTCTATTATCTCTATTATATTGTTGTATTGTGAGTTGACACATTCTTTTTTTACGCCAGGTAACAAGTTATATAAAATAAACAAAATAACTAACGTAGTTTGAAGTATTTAGGCGGATTATATTTGTTGATGAAGTCAGCAATACAGCCGATTGATACAGAGAGCCAGTATTTCAATATTTCACCAATATTCAATTATTATGTCCTTTTCACAATCACGATCCGCATCGTCGCAGACGTCGATATCGATACTCTGAATCGACAAATGACACGAACTCTCGTGAAAATCCCGTGAATTTAAAATGACTCTCCTTAGTGCGGAAAATTAAAACTTACTGACATTGGTTTTAATTGAGTCCGGCGACGACGGCGGCGGGTACGAGGTCGGGTATGTGTGTAAATATTCATACAGGCGTCTTCTTTCGTTTTTTGACGGTTTTTTCTTATATTTATACACCACAGACTCGAGGTTGTCAAATAGACTTTGATAACTTGCCATCATATTATCGTTATTTGCTAAACTATGCATCTAGAAAGAAATAAGTTGTTATAATGTTATAACTGTTTAGCGTGCATATCATAAGGAAATGTGAAAGTAACGCACGAACTAACGCGAGAATAAGTTATAAGAACGCACTAAGCCCACAACTATGAACACAAACGAATGAAAAATATAAATATAACACGTTATTATGGTAGACACGTAAGAAATAATGAAGAGGTATAAAGGACTTATATTGAAAAATCCGTACCTGCAAACACATTACGTAGTTCAAAGTGAGTATGCATAAACACAAAATGCATGTAAATTTTTCACTCTGCGAAATATTCATGAAAACTCCTTCGCGATAAGAAACTAACCAACTGAATGAATAGCAGGAAATTGCGATTTATAACACGTGAGATAAAGTTTTTTTACACCTTATTGAAATAATGCAGAGAATGCAGCGCTCATTGTGACGATAAGCCATTCATAGAGGCCGCTATAGTAACATTTTAGTGCTCGAAAAAGTAAACCTACAAAACCTTACCTTTCCAGTTAATCTTATTTTGCTAAAATTAGATGCGGAAGTAATAGAATTAGACTATGCAAGTACCTAGTAACAAGTCGATGGATAAACAAAAATACCTAAGTAATTGAAAATTACAGCTGTCTCGCTAAAATCATATTTAGTCAAAAATAATCTCATGAGGCTTTCATTCATAATCTCATTATTTTTAGTGATGGGTTCCCGGAATGAATGAAGGAATGAACACTGTATTGTACTAGTAGTTAACAAGTATTACAGTCTTTTATCTAAATAAGAAATAAACATAGTATAAAGGGCAGCCTTATTGATGAGAGCAACCTTGGGATGGAGAAAAATCTATAATTTAAAAATGAATCGCTAAATGTGTTGGTAAGCGAATAACTCCTGGAACAATTTGGCCAATTCTTTTTTTTAAATGTTCGTTGAAGTTCAAGGATGGTTTTTTTTTCTAATATTTTCCGGGAAAATACCTATAAACGTTTCCATAGGAACAACGCGTGCGAAGCCGCGGTGCACAGCTAGTATAGAAAAAAAAGAGTTGGTAGTACACAGACAGTAACGAACAGAACTTATTTAATAGATCAGTTTTTGGGGGACAGTATCGCTCACGTCCGTAGGTGTTGACCCTCTGATATCCTACACGTGTCCTCTGGGTGGTGCTAAGAGCGGTACCCTCTGGTGGTAGGCTTCGGCCGTGGCTTGTCACCACCCACCGGACTGGGCCAGTCCGTGAAGCAACTCAGTTGTGTTTCGGAATGTGGTCCGGAGTAGCCATCTTCTAAACCTTCGTGATACATCGTCGGCCGCATCTTCGCTTTCCATCATGTGAGATTGCGGTCAAACGAAGGTCTATTTCTGATTTAAAAAAAAAGTTTCAAAGCTGAGATCCTGAGTAGGACCCTGCAGAGCCACCCGGTTAGATTTATTAGTTCAATTACCCAATTCCTGTGCGAGACGGAGACTACGTAGAACCGCCACGCTTGCTTGGGCGCAGCCGCCAACAACTAAATTTCGCTCAGGTTGCAAGTTATTTTGCGCAGGTTGTAATGCAACACATTCCCTATCTTTTTGTTCATGCCTCGAGGTTAGTGTGCGAACCTAAATTAGAAAAGCAAGCAAATTGCTATCTAGAATATTTATTAAGGTATCACATTTGCCGGTTTAATTTGTTACTTTCTAGGCTTTAAGCAATCCTGCAAGAAAATTAATAAGTATGAGTTATTTAACACCTTTGAATAGGAGAAATTTGACGAAGAGTATAGCTATCAGTAGGAAAACTCCGTTTTATTAGAGACAGCTGTTAAAGACGGCAGTTTTTCTCGGGTTAGTGCGTACTCGGCCCGCTTAGATTTGACCCGAAGAATAAAATGTCGATGTACAGTCAGACAGATAAGTGTTTCGCTCTGTTTTCACTCTTGAGGTGCCAATTTGAAATACGGAAATATAACATTGAAATCAATTAAGGTTTTTCAAAACTTCCGGAAAACTTTCCAGGTAAAACTACTAAATAACTGGACTATGATACGAGGCAGACAATATATAGGGTGTAACAAAAAGTAAAGAACAAACTTTAAGTGGGGGATCAGCTTCATCACCGATCACGGGAAAAATATTAAAAATATCGTTTTCCACAAAATTCGTCTTGGTACAACTCCGACTGGTATTGATATGGATCAGTTGAGCTACCTGTAGATGGTTTGCAATAGTTTGCAGTTAGCTTAATTGTTACAATGCTAAATACGTATTAGTTTTAATTTATATTTATTATTTGATTGTAATTTTCTTTTTTAATAAATGAGATTGATAAACAATGACTGATGCACGTAACGTAGGCCATGGTAGATTATATTTAGTGACGATCAGCATAATGCGTCTGCCATGTCTAGTAGTCATGTTTTTTTTTTTTAATTAATCTATGTAATAGTATTTTCGAAAATATTTTACACCGGTTCTATAACCGAGTCTAATCCGCACCTGGAAGTTTGGTTCGTATTTTATTGTTACACCATGTAGTTGCAGGCGAACAAATTTTGACTTATGTTCGATTATTGTCTTAATTTTTAGCAAATAACTCATGGATGGGTCAACCTCTATGGTCCGACTATGGTCAGAAAAAACAAATTTTATCGGGGAGCGGATGAAATGGAGACAATTTTATTGACAACTTTTTTTTGCGCTAGTTAACAAAGTGACATCGTAGATTATTTATTACATTTTTGTACTATTTATTGTGGTGGTTAGATACATACAAATTACCTATGACGGAAAAGCGAGACGTGTCCAAATAGGTAACGTTGCTTCTACGCTGAACAAAACATAAAGCAGAAATATCGGCGCAGTGCGAGATGCGGTTGTTTTTTTGCCGCAGTTGGTAACCATAATCAAATCAGTGAACAGGTAAAAAAAATATCAATTTGCCCCCCCTGCAACCGCATCTCTCTGCGACAACCTTTTTCTGAGTAATCAACTGGTCCTCAAACATTATGAATGTAAGCGAGTTAACTACGAACCTAGTTTGTGTTAGGAGAACACCAACGAGTGACTTCATCAGGGTGAGTGCTGATCGCGTCGCGACTGCCATGCGTCCTTACGCGTACTGCGGGCTAGTGCACGCAATGAACGTAGGTAGGTTTGTAGGTTCCTAACTAACCCGCTTACATTTATAATAAGTTCGTCCAACTACGAAAGTTATTATGGTCCTTATACTATTTAAACCTCTTATTTTTTCCTAGTTACGTGATTTAACATGAAGCCATTCATACTTCATATTTCCTATTAGTTAAGTGCTGTATTGCGTAAGACCATTCAACCTCCCGTGAGCTGTAATTTAGCTGGCGTGCATTTAACCACTGCGGGAGCGGAGCGAGGCGGCGCCGCAGCCCCACAACCCCGTCGATACAAGTTGGCCAACTTTCAAATTTGTGGGTTGGCGCTTTCGCCTCTACTCCGCTCTACATGCTAATTACAAGGTGTACGTTCACAAAGTTAAAGGTCAGCGCAGACGAGTCATCCACATCGGCTGCAAAAGTGGTCATGACAATGTGGTAGCAATAGACTGCTGGTCTTTTTTAGGGTACCCTAATCTGCCATTATTCACCGAGTTAATCAAATAAAACAGCTTACCAAATTGTTGTAAAAGTGCAATAAGTAAGTTTATAGTTAATGTGAATGAAACCGAATTATCTACATAAAGCAGAGCATCTGCTTAGCTTCTTACTACCTACCTACCTAACCTACAGCCTGCTCTATTCTGAAATTACGTGCCTGAATTCACATCTAAATGTCAATTTGCATGGGATAATGGTTGACATTTAGCTTGGTTCAGGGTTTTCCACAAATACATACAGCGACTCACGCTATCTGTAATTTTCCATAAGCGGCCACTTTTCAATACGGACTTGGCAAGTGAACACGAAAGCCTAAATATGAGGAATGTTAAATAATCGGTACTATGCTCAATTTATTTACAGGGTGGACCAAACAGTGACGTCATAAAAAAAATGAATGCCCACGGGATTTCCCGAACACATACGTCGAAGTAAAAAAAAAATCATAAATACAACAAATGTAAACTTAGAAAAGGTCAAATTATATCAAAAACTTACACTGACATGGAAATAAAGTGGTATTTTTTATTTCAGACGCTTCGGTATGTAGACTAAAGTAAAGAAACGACGAAGAAACCTTTAACCAGTTAGTGTTTATTTTTTAGTTTTTTTCCTAAAATAAATTGCTACACAAATCCAAAATCAAAATCACTAGGCAATCGACGTTAAATCATAATCACAGATCTGTCGTGACTCACGACTGATAATTTCACTGACAGTGAACAGTGCTACATTATTTGCTGAAATCGGGCTATAGCTTCACTAATCCAAAATCTAAATCATTATGCAACCGACCGACGACGACGTTAAAAACATAAGTACCTACTATTCATTATAGAATCTCCATCCAATAGAACTGGACGTGAAAGAAAACTGATTTGCGAGGCAATTCAATTTTCTTTTTTCGATTTTGGGTTAGTGCATTATACACCGATTTTAGCAATGAATGTATAAACTGTTTACAGTCAGTGAAATGATTGGTCTTTTCTCTCAATTTTTTTAAATCTTGAAACAACGATGGTCAATTTTATAATTTCATGTTGAAAATTCAACTATAAAAAAAAACGTAAATTTTGATCGAAACTTTTGTAACTTGCATTACTCCAAGAAAGCTGATTATTTTAGGCAAGAAAGTACGATTTATATTATAAAAACAAAAATCCTAAAATTAAACAAAATATATAAAATAGTTTTACCCATTCCGCCCGAAAATTCTGAAAAAATCGTAAAAAAATCATAACTCGAAATATCGGGGAACTTAATTATGTAGGTACATGGGGTATATATGTAGAAGGTACATATTTTTTTTAATTACGTCACTGTTTGGTCCACCCTTATTCCAGTGTTTCCCCAGAAGGGGATCGTAAAGGGGGGAAACTGTTTTTTTTTATTCCAGTTTTCTCCTTTTTTCAAGGGGGAAAACTGGAATATTATACAGAGTGTCCCATGTCCGAAATTAAAGCACCGTAAAAATAAAATAACCGCTAATCCAGTCTCTGAAATGATCATTCCTCTATTTTCGAAGGTCGGTCCTCGTAGTCAGGTCTATTTTCGAAAAGTGAATTACTGGACGGATAGTCAAATTATCAATTCAAATATTTGTCAAGCCGCTAGACGGTCATCACGAATTCATGCATCTCTTGACGCACAGTTCTATTGGCGAGGATCAAAGCGTGCCCGAGGTTTGCGGTGCTGGTATTAATGAATCCGTTTATCGAATTGTGGCGTTGACGGTTGATCTGTAGGTTTTCCCGGTGTACAGAAGAAGCAAAATTAACGGTTTTTAAGGCAATGTTTCTACACCAGGAACTTATGAGTCAGCTATAATAAAATAGTTTATGGTGAAGTTATAGTTTAAGGGTGATGTTGGGGCTTACTGGTTTCTACTGTGCATCAGGCAGGGTTATTTAAAGAGTACAAGACTAATAGATTTACTGTCATTCTTCCATCGATCAGATATTTCGCGGCCTCGGCGAAAACTTTGATCGATGCATTCTTCGTAAAAAAATCCGCATCTGTACCCAAAACACGACCTCTGCTTAACTTGGGGCTAGATGATGCTGTGTGAGTGGTCCAGCATTATTTTAAATGTATCTATTATATCTGAGGCGCAGAAAGCTCCAACACTATCCTACAAATCGGTAGGATCACGTCTCCCACATTGTCCCGTACGGTGAGAGATATTTTTTTTAGTTTAATTAAGTACCTATCTTGTAACTAGGCGTAACGTACTCTATGTCCCTATTTACTAACCAAATTATGGATCCATTTGTTGACCGACATATTTTTTTTATAGATTATCAAACGCACCGAAATCATTATTATAGATTCCAAAAAATAAACAATTTGATAATACCGGACTGCAGTGTCCAGCATTATCAAATTGTTTATTTTTCACAGCATGTCCTAACAGTGGCCCTATTCCACGGCCGTCCAGTCTCAGGAACGTGTCCACGGTCTCCAGGAATGGTTTATACTGGATCTAGCAAAAGTCATTGGTGTGTCCAAATTGAAAACTGATTAACAAATTTGAACGGATCTTTATTTTGCAGGATACCGTAAACAGGATACATTTGTGAACGCTAGTATTGAAACAAGAACCCGCAAAAACCGTACTTTCAAAAAACGGTATGTTGCCGTCCAAAAAAGCTGTCAACTACGTAGAGCTTGAGTTATGGGAAGTAGTAATACCTAGATAATAATGTTAAGAAATAGATGATATGCTGAATACCTATATAATAAATTTTAGTTGAGCTATCTCTTGATTGTTCGCAACTGTCTACAGTTAGTTTAATTGTAAATATTTGTTCTCATTGGTTTTACCATTTATTTCATAGATTTTTATTAATAATCAATGTCCGATAATAATCTCCAGCCAGGTGGGATGACGATCTGCGAACGACTGCAGGCAGATGCTAGATGCGTCAAGCTATATATATAGGCCTATATCCAGCAGTGGACTAATATGATGATGATGATAATCACTGTCTTTTGTACATACAAAGTCCCCAGTACAATCATTTGTGCCGAAGGGAATCAAACCTGCAACCTCGTCGCCGAAGAAATAGGAAAAGGTTATAATTATACATATCGTCAGTGGAAAGGAAAAAATGCTTAAGCGCCAATATGGCCAAAATGAGTTATATATATCATTGGATTGGTTTTTTTTTCTGCGTCGATCTGTTCAGGTTTTAAGGCAATCCGACAGCATTTTGGCACTTAAGCGTTTCGAAAAATTCGAGAAAATCTTGATTTCCCTTTACTTAAACGACTACAAAACGATGTTTTCGAAACAGAGGTGACATAAGTATACAAAATTGTATATTGTTAAGGTATTTTAACTCATAAGAACTTTTTCCTTTAAACGTTTTTTTAATTTTCGATCACTTAAGCATATTTACCTTTGTTTTACTTTAGGTGGCAATGCCACATTAGCAATTACAATTTTAAAATATAATTTTAAAATGCTAGATAATTTTCTTAGTCATTAGACCAGTGAGGTAGGTACTTACTTTAATTGTCAGATTTATAACGTTGTTAAGTTAATGATGGTTAACATTGTAGTCTAATAATTGTGATTTTTAGATAAAAAAATTAGCGATTTCAATATAAAAATGTTAGTAACAATGATAACTTACTTGTACCATTAGTGATTTTTGTTCAACGATTATTAGTATTATTTAGGAGAACTGTAGTATTGTAACCGGATTACTCCAGCGTGATTATTTGATGATTTTTTTTAATTTAATAGATTAGTTTTATTCGTAAAAAATATTTTTTTGGTCACAATAGGTATCTATTATGATCAAAAAAATATTTTTTAGCAATAGCTTATTTGACTTTTATTACCATTTATTTAATAGAGATATGTATATAAGAAAAAAAAAATTTTTATTTACCATAAAAAGAAAATATACACAAAAGGAAAACTTAGGGTACTTGATAAATCTATAAAACTTTCTCTCAGTTATATGTGCAAAACATTCTAAGGCAAATATGGCCTCCACCACAGGCCTCCACTCAGTGTTGTGCTGGATGAACCCTAGTGTGTTCACCCAGCGCTGGTTTTCAGTGAGGGCCATAGGCTTGTTACGTTTTGACCGCCTGGAGTAATACAAAATGAAACTGGAAATACTAAAATATACCTATATGATATAAAAGGAGGAAAAATAATAGGAGGAAAAGCAGATGGCACATGGTCCCAAATATCAGCTGACATCGGGGCATTGTCGCAGATATCAGCGTTACAATCAATCACAGACATGTCGCTGACATGCTGCTAATTAGAGTAAACCTTGGAGACATTGCCTCGGAGGACGTATTTCTCCATAGCATAAGTTACATGTCATTGTACAGATAGAGTCCGGGTATATCTTTTGATTCATAAATTACATTGTTGATGACCATTTGCGTAAGTAAAATAAAATCGTAAAAATATGAAAATATTTATTTAAATACATGAAGCTAACGGATAAAAAGAGCTCTGAATTTAATTTTGTTGTTGATACATGAAATTTCTGAATCTTCAAAGTCTTCTATAACCAAAAGTATACCTACCTATACCGTGTCCATTTTGAATGAGGCATAAACGTAAATAAACCGCCCATACTTAACCTAAAATTCACTTTGTTGGTGCGTCCTTTTATACGTAATTTACATTACTTGTCGATTTTAGATCCTCCCTTCAATAAAAATTGCTTACAATTATATCTGAAACTCGACGCCAAGCAAGTGAGATTTTGTTATTTGTGTCGTATTTTGTTTACTAACATGCTCCATTCAACGTGGAAAAACCATAGTAAGCTGAACTGGCAGCGGGCCGGCCTTATCTCGCGAAGAGCCGACAACCGCTGGGGTAAACGAGTTCTTGAGTAGAGACCGCGACTCGGCAAAATTAGTGTAGGATGTCCTCAGGCCAGGTGGGATGACAATCCGCGAAGGACTGCAGGCAGATGCTGGATGCGTCAAGCTAAAGACGCTATAGCGCTCATTAGAGGAAGCCTATGTGCAGCTGTGGACTAATATAGGCTGATGATGATGATGCTGATGATGTACCTACCTACCTAGCTTTTTTCATCCCTTAACGAAAGGCAAAGATAATAGCGTAGGCAGCCCGTGAATCTTCTTAATTACAAACAATGTCGAAATTAAGCTTTTAATGAGTTTTAATTATCAAGTTTCAGGGGTAGCGTGAAAACACCTAACGATTGTTGTTGGTGATAATGATACAAACATAAATAATTATAATATTGTAGAAAAGTTTTTGATGTACGTATGGTATTACGTCCATCAATAAAACGGCGTTAGATGGTCATTTGTGTGAAAAAAGAAAATAATTATATTTCAGTAAACAACCCGCAATCTACTTCGTGTCAGGTAATAATAATAGTTTATTTTTGATCTTCTTTTACACTAATGTGTAAAAGAAGTGTTTGTTTAAAATTACAAGCTCTTTTTACCGACTTCAGGCGGATGTTCTATTTTCGTCTGGTGTTTTTTTATGTATGTTTACCGATTTATCCGTCAATTATGGACCGATTTAAAAAAATAGAGAATGGTTCCGAATTGATCACATAAAAGTTTTATCTCGAAGAATTAGTATTTATCCCGTCAAGCTTAAAAACAACAAAATACTTCAGAAAAATCACGAAATTTTTGGTGATATCTTCGCCTCATTTGATGATTCTTTCTTTACTGAAGAACTGAAGAAGGTTGAATTTGAGGTGGTGTCATAAAAGTAAGAGTCACGAGAAATGTATGTGTGCTCTGAAAAAGTATCTAAAACATCCTCTTCTCACGATAATTTCACTCATTACAATTTATTTCAAGCGGTTCCCATGGCAACGGACTTAAACAAGAGGCTTACAAAGTTGATGCATGGAGTATATCCAAAAAGTACTTATATCAATGAAGACGGATATTATTAACCAAGGAAGATTAGTGATTTTGTTAGGGTTTTGTACGCTAAGATAAAGTCTTAAAATTTGTACCTGCAAATATATAAATATGGCCTGCTGTCTGTCAGTCAGCGGGCTGTATTTTAGGAACCGTAATAGTTAGGCAGTGGAAATTTTGACAGTGTATTTCTATTGTTGCTCTATCGATAAATCATCATCAGCGACAATGGTATCCATGACAAAATCATAAAACTGATGTCGGTTTTTAGTTTCTTTAAACAAGTTTATTAATTATTTATTACATACATCCATATGTACATACATACATATTTGAACATTTTAAATTAAAGCGTTATATTTTGGACACTATCGGCAGAGAATAAACATAGGTATACGAGTAAACCGCTCATCGCCAACTAGCTCTTGGCATTTATTCAAAATGCCATTAATACTATGGACGAGTTCAGTAGGTTCCTATCATGCAGATCTGCAAATCCAATTTCAAAGAAGAGGAAATTTGCAGAAGCAGGGCGCTGGTCTTCAGGGCCTTAGGAAAAATGTGATGCCCTCTCGTCGCAGGGATAGCACAGAAAAAAGTGTGCAGGACATTGATTAATTAAAAAGGGAAGATAGGTTACGTTCTCCCAGCGCTTACTCAAAAATTGGCATGTGTTACAACTACACGCAAACACATACTCTCACAGTTATATTTCCAGTTCTGTGCAATACAAAGAAGAACATAGACGGAAAGACGTATCTAAGACCATAGTGAGACCGAGACAACAATATTTCACGCGAATCACGACCGCCCGTGCCGCCGGTCCGACGGTGACTGAGGTGGGAGCACACAATTTTACACAATTTGAGGTTGCCACTTTCGAGAAACCAGTACCTCATCTTCACTTTTTAATAAATCAATAGTGCAGGATATCATCGTCGTCCACCGTCGTCATCGCTGCCACCACCGCGTTTGCTGCACCCTCAGCGTGAGGCTGCAGTGCGCTCTTGAAAGAAGGGGAAAATGAAGCAGCTCTGTGAACCATCACGTAGTTCTGCTGCTGCGCCGGCTCCTGGGAAGGCCCAGTGACGCGGAAGGATTCACCGTGGTAGTTCGCAAGAGCCGTAAGTCCACTAGCCAGAACCTGTGAGGTATTGGGCCGAAAGAACTGAACTACGGTTTCGAGAAGCTGGACTCTGTTCTGTTCTGAAGGGTGTCAAGTTTCAAAGGTTCACTGGCCGCCTGCAAGGGGATACCGCCGTCGTGCACCGTCGTCAGCTGACACCCTAATTGCATCATCTACACGTTGTCGCCGTAAACACAATGTGTTAATTATTAACAAAGTATTTTATGTATGTTAGTTTTAAAGGTAAATATTACGGACTATAAGTTTTCTATAATCAGAAATAAATTATTTTTTACTATTATTATTATTATGAATACTTGCCTGTTGAGTACCGAGATACCTAGGACATAGGCTATCTATAGTACCTATCCATACTTACAATCAAATATTTTATTATTACCTACCTATGTGAACGCTGAAACAGAGCCAACGCGAATGTAGGCCGCAGGATTTGGCGAGCGAGGCCAGATGCAGGTGCTGTGTAGCTTTAAGCCAGAAGATCTCAGCTCAAGTTCTTACGTTCAAACCTTCCTTTAAACTTTTACTTATTTCTCATAAACACTTTTCACAGCAAGCCCTAACAGCCCCAGGAAATTTCAAAAATCCGTCGTACAGTTTGTGCTACCTAAAGTGCTACCTATTATAAGCTATTAATAATGCCTCTGTAAAAGTTTTATTTTATACAGCTTAGGCAGAAATACGAAACTACATTTCCCAAAATATTACAGAGGTATTAAATATTAGCTTATAATAGGTATCACAAACTGTACGATGGATTTTGAAAGTTTCCTGTGTTAAACGTGATAATATGATAAATAGGTGGCGGCACCACATTGGCTTTGAAATTATTATGTGGTTGTAGGTAAATAAATAATTGAAATTGTTTTTGTTTTCAACCACAACAATTTTGATTTATGTGCAAAGTAAAAACTAAAATAAAAGCCACAAAAACATTCAACGATTAATAAAGCACTTGAATAATATTTCAAAATGCAAACACGACGACGTCCTGAATATGGACAAATTAGCAGCAATTTGCGAGGCACAGGTAATTTCGGAACGAATGTGAATATCAAATGAGTCAAACCGCCACCGCGGCCATTTGGATCACTCTCCGTCGATGCCTATCATTTGAAAATGAATGCTTGTAGCTTTAAAGCAGTTATAGAATCAACACTGAAAACAAGACACGGAATAATGGATTTTCTTAGAACTTCGGAAGGAAATCTAAGGCAGTTGCTGGTTAGCTAAATATTAGGGAGGCTAAGAAGAGAGGTAGGTACCTAGGTATGTACTAACATGTTCTTTCATTCTTAAAAAAGTAAATGAAACAAACTTTTTTCAGCATTGTTTATTTATTAATAGGCCTCCTGAAAATAACAGACAATAAACAAGCATGAAGATAGATACTTTTGAGTAGTCACATTAGTAGGCAACGTATATTTATTTCATACTGCTTTATACACTTCCAATTCATTCAGAGAAATCCGACGCTAAGTTCCGCCACATTGATTATACTGGGCGACAGAACACAAATGAAAACAAAAAGCATAAATCCTTTAGGACATTATAATAGTTGGCCGGGAAACTTATGCTATTGAGAGGGACATCGTACAACGTCTTGGGCAGATTGAATACATCTGAATAGTGATGGGATTGTATCATTTTTCAGACCGTATACGGAACTTCACGAAAAAAATACAGCTACGTAATATTAGGTAAAGGCAACAGTCGTTATAGGTTGTGAATAAAAAAATCTTCTAACAATAATTACGTAGGTACAGAAATCTTCTAGAATTTTAGAAAGCACCATCAAAATCAGAGTTATTTATGTGGGAGATTTCAGAAAGATACATTCTATTACACTGACTGCGAGACTCCTCATCCTCAACCTCTCAATTTACAAACGAAATCATGTATTTTTGAGCAAATTTGAAAAATGTTTAAGATTAGATGTAGAAGATTTGAATGTGTAGATAAAATTATACTTAAAATCTGTCCCGCAAAACTTAAAAACATTTCAAAACAATCAAATTATGTGATTTGTGCACTCTATGCTGCCCAAAAGTCATCGGAATTCTGGCATTTTGGATTTGCGTTCTAAGAATGTACAGAGCAGAGACAGCACTTTAAACAATCTAATTTTAAAAGAGCCTTTGAATTATTTCTATGTTGTAATGCTGTATCGTTTGAGTCATACATTCATAAAATGTTAAACTTTTAAACGTTTTCGCTTCATTCGGTATGTATCACATTATGTTTCAATCACAGCATCAGAAAACTAAAAAATAACGTTCCGTGTTGTTGTGGTTAAGATTGAACAATAGAACATCACTAGCATAAGACAAGCCGGAACAAAGGGTCTTATTGTTATTCACCCCGACGCGGTGTGGTGACAAACTATTTAGAAACCACCCTTCGAGGCCGCGTTGATTGTTTTAAGTCGGACGGATTCTCTTTAAATATTCCATAATGATTCAAATACAATGATTTCTTGGGTGTACTTATTTGAGCTGTCAACAAATATGTCAAATATTAATAAAATGTATGTGTTTTGCTTATATAATAAGAAGCAATAATATTTATGCCCATAAAAGCAGTACCTACCTACTAAAATGTGGTCATATTGTTGTGTGCGAACAAAACTAACCTAACCGGTATCTTTAAAATATAACTTAAACGAACCTCGCAAAATTAGCTGTACCTAAATTGACTCGAAGAGAAACTGACTCAGAAATAGACAACTCAATTACGCGATCGGAAGAAACAACAAAAAGCCAGCGAAAAATCAGAGAGCAAAAACTTATTTACACTGCTACTTACTCAAATCCCCGGAATAAATTCTTTACAAGGGCACGATACGACTTCTTTGGTCCTAAATAAATATACCTAAGGCCGACCGGAAAGCTTTATTTAAAAAAATAGGTAGTCTACGTAAATATTCAAGAATTAGTTGCATTTAAGGTAAATAACCTAACACCTAAAAAGACCAAAATCGTACTTCAACCAATTAAAATAAACGATACCTACAAAAATAGTACATTGTTACCCATGGGATGAAAGAAACCTATTTAGTCCCGAGACAAGGCGAGGGCGCTAATATTTCGAGGGACTAAATGTTTCTTCCACCAGAGGTAAACAATGTGCTTTTCATTACGAATACAAGGAAAGTCAACATAAAAATATGAATGAGCTAAAAAAATACATAAATCAACCACTAAGATAAGATAATAATTTAAAGTCTATGGTAAAATTGGAGCAATTATTAGTTATAGCGAAAGGTTTTTTCCAACTACCTCTTGAGAACTTTGTTTTTTTGTTAAATCCATCCATTTGCCTTTTGATAAACGATGTTAGTCTCTCGAAATCCTTTCTATGGATGTACATAGTGTTTACTAGAACATAGAATATACGCTCCATAATATTGAAGGTTTGTAAGTCTTCGAGAATTCGTTAAAATATAATAACAAAACGTTTTCTTTTAACAATTTCACTATTTACTCAGCGCGCTATTTACCTTAATACTTTCTTGATACCTTCATTTTGATTTAGGCGGTAAAAGGTTTTCCACTACTGCTTTAACCTCTTCTTTTTTAAAATCAGACGTCAAATGTATGTCTATATCACTGTCTGAACTCATTGTAATAAACAAATACAACGCAAAATCAAAACCCAAACTCGAAAAATCAATTGAAGGTAGGATTACCGTTTTCCCGCTTTCTTTTTATTAGGAACAAACAATCTTCTTTATAGATGGTATAATAGCCATAGTAGCTCTCGCTATTCTACCATGGTACAATAAACATGAAAGAATACCGAGATCTATTCCACCATTAGTTTTTTATTATTTAAAAAATGGTTAATATTTTGCCGAAATCTATATAATTTTAAAGATAGTTTTACCTTTAATTTATTTAAATTTCCCATCATGCTGTAATTTAATGGCTGTATGAATTGCGTCAAACCAGACGCAAAAGCCATCTCACAAGAAGTTGAAGTTGAGTGGCTGTATGAAAGGTAGAATGTATGGTTCTATAGAAAAGTGAGGTGACAGCTGTCATTTGTTTTGTACTTGTCATTACTTTTCGTCCCTAGGAACGAAAAGTATAACTTTCATCCCGCTGCGCTGGCAACTTTTGACCTACTTTCAGAGTATGAGTAATGAAAAATACTTTTTAGTGATGATATACTCAGGACATAAAATATTCATTTGGAAAGTTTACGAAACAGATAATGTTACATAATTACCTGAGTATGTGCTTAATTGCAAAGATTTTGATACTACTATTACTACCTCATCATCAGCCTTTGTCGACCCTCTGCTGGGCATACATAATCCTCTCTGTGTGAACGCCATTCACGTCGGTCCTGTGCTAGTCTGGGTCAGGTGTAATTATTGTTATTGTATTGTGATTCCTGAAGAAAAACATAGAAGGTACTAGGAACCTACTTGAATAACAAATAAATTCAACGATGTGTCTCAAAGCGAGTACGAAAGGAGAACGGGAAAGAGCGTCGCGGCGGCGGCGCGTCGTCGTCGTCGCCCCGAACTTTGACAGCACATATGACCCGTGTAATGGCGCCTTAAACTAAATAAAGCTTTGCATTTGGCTCTGCTCGCTACGCCCCTCGCTGTGACTCCGTGAGATTAGAACTTACACGCCCTAGCGATTCCAATGTAGGTTAGTACCAACTTGTAGTTCTGCTTATTACTTTTGTCAGAAGCTAGAACTTATTCTGGATTCTTGGTAAGCGCTGCCAATTTAAAAGCACCTACTAAGTTTATTTTATATGCTGCAAGCTGCACTGCAGTTAAATTTTGCTATGATGAAAACAAAACTCGGAAAATTCGATATTAAATATATAAATACTCTTTAAGCGAACTACCATAAAAAATGAATAAAGTATCTATCTCATCGTTGACGAAGTAATTTTACTTACTAGCATACTAGCATCTATCTTATTTGAAAGTAGTTTTAAGGTCGTCTTCACGAATTTATAGAGTTAATACATACTTTTTACACACTCGAGTACAGAGTGTGACAATAATTAATTTTGTTTTAAATAACCATAAACCGACTTAAATTTTTATAGTTTTTTCATGTATTTATTATGGATCCCATTGTCAGAACGGAACAAAATTAAAATGGAACCACACGGGAAGCACCAGCTTTCATATAAAAAAGAATCATGAAAATCAGACCACCCAGTCAAAAGTTCTAAAGTAACAAACATAAAAAATACAGTCGAATTGAGAATCTCCTCCTTTTTTGAAGTCGGTTAAAAGTAAGGATCGAAGTTTCAGGGGAGTTCAACTTCGATCATAGAACATAGGAAAGCATTTAAATTTTAACCACCCTTGAAAATCAATTTCGTAAAAGAAAAAATCATCTTTGATATAAACCCTTCTTCCTACTGCCAGCCTTCTGCCAGCACAACGCTAGTACCTTACATAATATGGCCAGACGTAGGCGTAGTTTCAGCTCACTCACAATCAATGAAATCTGCAATATGATGGCAATACTCTGATAATATTTAGTAGCATTTACATCGCTGGTTGAATAAACAATTATGTGGATATCGTTACGACACCCAAAGACCTAAAGACCCAATTACGCAAGAGATACATTGGGTAATGTTCATTGGCCTTAGTATCTAAATAGCTTTAGCATACCTATGATAAATTATAATAAATGTATTGTGACTCATTTCCATAGAAAAGATAAATAAGGCTAACCGTTGAATGCTGATAGCGTAGGACCCGTCTTTATCAAGATCTTTGCGGAGACCCATCAAGCGTCCAGCAATAGACGTCATTCGGCTGAGATGATGATGAATGACACATCCTGGAGTTACGGTGGGACAAAACCATATTTATTTCCTATATGTATATGGGTACTGTAATAGTGCCACTTTCCACGACAAGATTATAAAAATAAAAAAAATAATAAAAATGTATTAAAAAAACACTCATAAAAAACAAAACATAAAGAGCATTAAACGAATAAATATACCTAGTTAAGTATCACAATTTAGCTAGGGCTCAGGCTAAATTGTATATTGCCAATTATGAAATACATTAAAGTCACTTACTATTACGTTATGGGCATTTAGTTCATCAATGTTATTTATAATCAATTTCTGTATACATAATATATTATGTATGAAATAAGGTAATTTACTTATACTGTGTAAAACTAGATAATTCACTATTCTAACTAGATTAACCATGTACCTACTAGGGTATCATTAAAGTAAAGGTTTTGAGTAATGTATCTGTTCATTTGCAAGACAAGGGCGCTACTGAGTGATGCACTTGTCATCGCCGGCGGCAGCTTGGACCGTGTCCAGTCACGAATGCTAATCCATTCCAGAAATTGGCTCGTTCTGTTTTAGGCATATTAGTGCTAATTTGGAGGGATTAGTCTGCTCCGGGCTGGGTTAAATTACTGTTGTGGCTTGTCTGCTAAACTATGCTTTGTGTTCCTACTTCGCCATGTTGTTTCCAATCAAACTGAATGACCTTATTGAATTATTGAATTTTATGTCGATCGTACGTCAATAGTTTTTCCGTAAAATCATGTATTGTGTATGTATGTTAATGATGATGATCCTAGCCAAATTTGCACATTGTGCACATGATATGCCTAGTGCACAAGTGTGTGCGTAAACACAGGTGCACTGCCTATTCCCTCCCATTATTTAGTATACTATACTCATCAAATGGATTGATACCGTTTCGGAAGTATGTGTTTTGTGAAAAGGACAAATATCATCCAACAATTTGATCTATAAATACTTTCCAACCAATCTCTAGGAAAAGTAGAAAAACAAAGCAATTCCGGCCGCACATCCACCGGATGCGAGGTCTGCTTACAGAAAATTATGATGTGTAGAGTAGGAAAACAAGACCGTGTTGTGGTGGCATGTTTACTTCGGATGCTTTGGTGTTTGTTTTGTTACCACAAACAACAATGCAATACCTCAAAAATATAATTGTTGCGGGTAACCGTTTTCGTAGCTTAGCTAGTCGCTTGCTACGCCTTTTACGACGTAGGGTAGGCCCGGCGTAGCCTACATTGATGTAGCACTCTAAAGCATAGGTAGCATGGCGATATAACGTCATCCTAAATAATCTAAATGACTATAATTTACCCAGACTTGGGTTCGTGAACTATGTATTCGATTGGCAAACGCCAATTACCCACAGCGGTAATCAAGAGGTCCTACGAAAGGGTTCCGCCACGGCTCAATCAAACTTTGGCAATCATCACGCCTATCTAATCTCCCGGGCCACAATGTAACGGTATTCCCGATGGACTGCGTTTACTACTGCGAGTATCTATTTATGTTTACTTAATGATAACGGGACGGTCAAACTGGGGATGAGTTTCCCAACTTTCCGTTGGACGTCTTTTGACGAAGTGGGTCGATCTTTACTTCATCAAATATGTTTCAAGATAGCTTAAGTTTTCTTAGTTTCCATAAAGTGCTTGCATAATATGCAGAATTAACTTAACTTTCTACTCGAAAATTGTTAAGGTTTGTCCCTAACCTTGTTCATAAAACACGACAGGCGATGCGAAATGACCAAAAATGCCAATCGCTCGAAATGTGTCTGTCCAGCCAAATGTACACAGTGTTAAAGAAGCTTCGTTCTTAAGACGATGACTGAAATCTCCTGTGGCTATAACCAGATAGTCCGTTCCACCATTCCCACATTGCACGAGGGTCTGGTGTAGGCATTTATGCATTTTTTTTATTTTTCGTCGGCAAAACCATTATTTAGTTCATACACACTTGTAAATTCAGGCATTTCGGAAAGCACCAAATCAATCTGTAGTTTAGCTTCTGGCCACGACTTATTCATACAAAATTTAAGAGCTCTTACAAGGCGTACGTGCCCCCAACCACCTCAATACTCAATTTTTATTGCAAACATTATAGAGGTTCTTAAAGATATCATCCATGTTTGTGCATGTTTCAGTAAGCACATGGACAAGTCAATTTTTTAATATATAAACAGCTTGATAAATAGTTATTACTATCAAACAAGAAATAAGGTGCAATTGACTCTAATTCACTTCAATTTTTTGTCCACTAGCGGAAGAAGTGAAAAAACATGAATTCAAACATTATACACTGCTACGGCACTGCAATTATGTTGCTACGACTGAAAATGCTACCTATTATAACAAAATAAAACGTAAATCATAAAATTTTGACCTAAACACCCGCTAGATACTGGTTACTAATTTACCGAGAACCACTTCGTGCGTATTCCACAATTGCCTCCTTTTATTGCCTTGAGATTATTATGCGTAGGCTCATAGGGCATGTTTATCGCTCGGATCGATGTATCCTGCATTGTTGTGAGAGGGATGAATCCGGTTATGTTCTCAATTAAGTTTTATTCATCCTGCCGCTCGTAATAACACCAGGACGGTCGGGGAAGATAGATTTTTTAATCACCATAATTTCCAGCATTTAAATTTAGGTTAGGCCTGAGTTGAAGAACTGAACTACGAAATACCAGAAGTCGCAAAGTTGCTTGTCGAGCCGGAAACAGTAGAACGAAATATCGAAAGCACATGAGGCTGCAACGGAATATCGAAAGCACACAACATCGAAAAACTGTACATCGAGCGAATGATCACAATAACGAAAGATCACGAAATCGAAGGAACGCTATTTCGAAATATTCTTCAGGGTTGTACGTTAGTTTTTTCACACAAATAAAACCACATACGAACTTAAACTTTTTTTTAGAAAGATTACGTTCAATAACGTAAAAAATTCTGTTATCTCTAAGTATTTCGGTATTCTGTTATGCAGCCTCATGCAGTTTCGGTATTTCGTTTTGCGGTTTTCTGTTCTTTCGGGATGCACCGTTCTCCGGAATGATCCAACTCTTGCTGGTTGTGAATAAGCCCTTCAATTCGACTTCCGGTATTCCGTAATACAGTCGAATTGAAGGGCTTATTCACAACCAGCAAGAGTTGGATAGTATAGCTTTTAAATTTTAACCTTCTTAAAAAAAAGGAGCAGGTTCTCAATTCAACTCATTTTTATTTAATTTTTTATGTTTGTTACCTCTGAAATTTTGACAGGGACATTTGGATTTGGATCATTCCTATTTAATTTGAAAGCTGTTGCTTTCCGTGTGGTCATATTTCAATTTGGTCCAGTGGCATCCATAAGAAAACCATATAATTGGAATCGGTTTATAGTTTTTTAAAACAAACTCAATTATTTCAGTCTTAGGTTTATGTTTCGAAAAGCACCTGTTAATATGTCAACCTATATCGTATCTATTTTGAATGGAGCATAAACGTAAACAAACCGCCCATACTTAACCTAAAATTCACTTTGTTGGCTCAAATATATCTGAAACTCGACGCCAAGCAAGTGAGATTTTGTTATTTGTGTCGTACTTTGTTTACTAACATGCTTAATTCAAAATGGATAAACCATAGAGGTAACCTCTAACGTGTAACAACTTACTAACAGGAAGAGATTTCCACAAATTCCGCATTGCGTTTTTTTCGGTGCCTAAGTTTTTACATTAACTCATACATGAAGTATACGGAAGGTATTTTTCTGATGTTTCGAGAAAATAGTGTTTGAAAAAGCTTTCCATAACTCTGTAAACATTCATAGTAGACAGTTTTTTAATTTCCGGCAGCCCGAAGCATCCGCCTCGAAAAGTGTAGATTGAATGGCCCCATGTGTTCCGTTTTGGAACCGATCTATTTATAAATGTCGCTTTTTAATTTTCGGAAATCTAAAACATAATTATGAACAAATTCTGTATAAATTCTTATACTCCTATATAAATACCTATAAGTACCTAGAGTAGAAAGTAAATGTTCAAAGTTATTTCTAGGGGAGACTGTAGACTTTTTTAGTAAGTAGGTATTGCAGTCACATCCAAACAAAAACCTATAACTGGGTACGTAAGATTATTTTACATTATAATTCCACTCAAGGTGGCTCGTCTTGCATTTAGCATTACAGAACATCACCTGAATTGAAAAGAAGGGAGCCAGACAGACAAAGAAATTAACTTTTTAAATTAACTTGCATTTGCCCTCTATCCATCTAAGTCTCGCACTTAAAGAAATTGGAAAATAAACGAAACTTAAAACAAAGAGACTGAATAGATGAACCCATATGGTTGGATAGCTATGTGGTACTGGCTTAGAATTTGTACCAGCCCAACTCCTTCCTTGGGTGTTGTAAAAGGCGACTAAGGGATATCCTCCGAGAGACGGGCAGCAGCGCCCCCTGCAGAACAATTCTACCACCAAACTGCGATCCCCAATCCATGCGGTTTGGGGCCCAGCGTGCGAATTATGGGCATTAGCCGTCATGAGGTAGATGCCAATAAGGCGCTTATCAAGGGTAGGCCCGCGTCCAGTAGTGGCCCAATACAGACTGTTGAGGTTGAGGTTGGATATAACATCATGTTTAAAGTTACCTACTCCTATTGCATATAATCTGCCTTTAATTGAGACTCAGGTCTGTTTATATTAGGAAACATTGTTTATTGAAAAACACACTTTAAATAAACAGTTGCCTTCCAATAAAAGAAAACATAAAAAGCGCGAAAACCCAAATAATTTCCCCCAAATTGATAGGTAAACCCGTGAAGTGGGAGAGCCAACAGCAGATTTATAGGGCGCCGCCGAGTGCGTGCTTCCATGCAAAAAAATAAAAAAATCGCAGAGGTAATTCGCGCGACAAGTTATTGCAGAGCCCAGATATATACGGCTTTCATATTCTCATATGAATAAATGGCTCGTTTTAGTCTAGTACGCCAACTTAGTGAGATGATTTATATGGTGTTTTAAAATTTATCTGTTAGATATCAACGTTTCGTTTCAGTGGAAAATGCAGGGGCAATCTGCTTTGATTAAATTTTCATGATTCTATCGTGATACATTATCATCAAAATAATTTCATCTTTTTATGGTTATTGCGGAGAAGTTATAAATCCTTATTAATGTTTGATTTGCAATTTTAGGCACGAGTGCCTGAACAAAATTAAAAGCCACTTACGATTTCCAGATCAATAAAACCATTTAGGTTAAACGTCATTCATGTAAATGGGTACTGTGGGTCAACGGCGAAGTTGGAAGGGCGGCCTGAGAGCTATAGATACAACTTACATAGTACATTTAGCAAGAGTATTGCAACGACTAAACTATCCAATACAAGATTGCCAATATGTACTTTCACCGATCAATATGTACTTTGCCATATTGATTATCGAATGTGTTGTTTAGCATTTACTATCATAAGGTGCTACCGCATCATGGGGTTGCTTTAGTGATATTCATGGAAAGTAAGCCGTGGTAAACAAAGTAATATTCAAGTTATTAGTTTGTGTATGTCCTGTCTTTGACTTTGGGCTGGTGACTGGTGAGGGGCCTTTGTGTGTAGTTGGGGCCCTGTATTTCTGCGTTGTGCCTGTACTGTAACTCAAAGCTGTCAGGATCAGGGGCCCGCCCCTCGCAGTTGTATCGTAAACCGACCGCGACAAAGGTTGCAAAGTTTTTATCGGTCAGAAAATTATCTGGAGCACTGCTGGAGAACTTTTTAACTTAAAACCACATAAATTACAAGTTTGCTTTGTAAAATGTTGGAGCTTGTACAAATACATAACAGGGGTGTTAAAATGTTATAATGAAAATAAATACAGTGCTTAAAAGTAAACACGCGTACATCCTTTGTTGCCAATATTAGCGCCGGTTATTGTTTCCATGAATTTATTTTATTATATTTTACAGTGAAAACCATATCAACATTATTGAAAATGGAATTCACTTTTTAGGTATAACAGATATTTATCGGGCGGCACTGATATATACTATACATACGGCATATGCCATCGAGGCACGCAGTAAAGTTGAAATACCATAAAGTAAAGTTCCGATTAGCTTTGGAAAACAAAGAGAAGAGCTTGATATTAGTACTGAATGCAGGATAATTTTAACCAAAGTTGTCCGAGTTCTCGTGATGACAAAGACCTTGTGCCCTCAGCGACACATCTTCATTAGCAAACTGCGATGAGGCTCGTGGGAAATATTGTCCACGGTATGATAGGGCTTGCTTGAAGTATTGCCGCAAACAAATTACGTTGGCTACTAAGGGCTTACTGCTTTTGTTTTTGTTGGTAGGTATGTTTCGGAAAGAAAAATCTAATCTATGTACGTATAAACAGATAAACGAATTGTAGTTCGCTAGAAAAATCTGTTTTTGTATAATATTTATATATCCTGTTTGAATCAGTTCGTTTAATTGACTGAAATTGGACAGCGAAGTTTCGGGAATCGTCCGATGCAAAAAGGCACCAGAACCAAAATATTAAACTCTAACCTAACTATAACAGAGAAAACAGTTTATAAGAGAAAACAGTTTATTACCGACTTCAAATTAATGACATGACGACATATTTTTTTATAAGAACTTATTTATTAATATCCAACGATGATAAAGCACAGAAAAAATGAATAGATAAAGGCAGTTTTGTGAACAGAATGTTCACTCTTGGCCGGATTCACAGTTGGCAGGAGATCGAGATAATGTCACCATAACAGATTATATCTTGGCAGCCAGCGAACTCTACGACATATATTTCAAGGCATTCAAAGATATATTTCATGCTGCAATTGTTTCCTGAATAGCTTGCATTTTTGATTTCTTAGAAAAGAGTGTTCACATTCGTAGTTTTCTTCAAACCCATTATTTTTTATATAATATGTTGAAAATATTCCATTTTTGCACATATAACAATTAATTTAATTTTAAAATGAAGTGATACATTAAAATGACATACCTTATATCTTTACATTCTGCGTATCGAAAAATATTTTCTTATATTCCTACTATCTATTATATATAATAACTATTTATCAAGCTGTTTATATAGTAAAAATTTGACTTGTCTAAGTACTTATTTTGTAAGTCTAAAGAAATAAACGATTTGACTTTTGACTTTTATCTTAGTATCATTATCAACCTTTATTTTTTTAAATGTATAGGTGCAACTAGGAACCTCATTAACTTCAGCAAGATGTGCTTCATATTGTGTTCAATAAATGTTTTACAAAAGCAATTTTACAGCTTGAATCTAAAAGTACCAGTACCAGAATGCGTAGCGAAATGGCACTAACGTTTCCTTTGGGGACTATCTGAAAACTTATTCGGAAGCAGGTAACCAAATCGTCTGCCTGTTCCTTTAATTACCCACTTTAAAAGCTACCTGTTCCAAATGTCCCCATAGAGTAGTAAAATCAGGAAAACGCCTTGTCATTATGTCCTGTTAACATCGTTGTTAGTTCCGTATTTGCCTAAAATTTAGTTGGCAGATAACGCAAGGACAGCTTTTAAGAAAGTATTTGTGAGACGAATAAAGTTACCAGTTTTTTGGCATTCATTAGAATTTGGCAAACGTGTAAATCTGTCGCTTTGAGAATAGTTTTTGTGCTTATCTTAATCACGAGGCAGGAAATTTATTGCACTACACCTGGTATTATAGTTTGAAATACCGGTTGAACAAATTTATCGTCTTTCGTTGTAGTATTCGCGTTTTAATTTATTACCACACTAATATTATAAATGCGAAAGTTTGGATGGATGTATGGATGGATGTTTGTTACTTCTTCACGCCAAATCTACTGGACGGATCTGGCTGAAATTTTGCATACAGGTAATTCTAATCCTGGAATAAAACATAGGCTCCTTTTTATCCCATAAATCTGTTCCCGCGGGATGAAAATAACCTTTTAATGTTTCCATAGCAACAACGCGTGCGAAGCCGCGGGGCGCAGCTAGTAATAAATATATTCACTTCACCTTTCTCGGACAGACAATTTTTTTTTATATAAATGTAGAGATTTATGTTGAACAACACAACGAACCTACAGTATTTTAGTAGGTACCAAAGTACTAAAAATAAGTAGGTAAGGTAAGCTTCTTACGTTGCCTTGAATACCTAGACTCTACTGAATAGAGACTTATAGAGGATCTTGCTGTCTCATAAATCTTCAAAGACGCATTTATTTCTACAGGAACAAACATAGATAGATATATGTATTGCACTAACGTAAGTTCACAGTAGATAAATACTCGGGTTTTGAGTGTTATAAATCTTTTTAAAAACAGAAATAAGGTATTTTTAAATAAGACGAAATTGTGGGAGAGGTTCGGTTCGCCTTACCACGAAAAATAAAAATATTCTGAGTCAGAGTCAGAGTCAAATCGTTTATTTCTACTTAGACTTACAAAATAAGCACTAAGACAAGTCAAATTTTTACTATAATTATAAAAAGCTTGATAAATAGTTATTACCTACTACTATTAGTGATAACATTCAGAGGAATTTTATTATTGTTGGATAAGCACAATATTTCGTGGAATCAGATGGAATAAGGTAGAATCAGATTGGTATAGATTGATTAGATTAAGTAGATACCAACATATACACAATTCTGGGACTGAGAGGATCCTCGTTCGTATTAATTGACACTGACGGAGGGTTTTCCGACTATCAACGTGTTTTTCGCGCCAAAAGGGAAATACGATAAAGTTTCTCAAGGTGACTTCAAGGTGTTCCAAAATGAAAACAAATCCATGATAACTGATGACCTCCGACGACCTCTGTGGCGCGGTGGGCGAAGGTCTGTCTGCGACGCAGGAGGTTGCGGGTTCGATTCCCGCCTCGGGACAAATTTGTGTACGATCTGCAGAAATTTGTTCAGGGTGTTCTGGATGTTTTTTCTATGTAAAATAAAAAATATCTATCTATCTATGTAGTGTATTGTATTATGTATATCAGTTATCTAGTACCCATAACACAAGCTCTGCTTAGCTTGGGGCTAGATAATGCTGTGTGAATTGTCCAGCATTATTATTATTATTATTATTATTATAACAATTTTCTGTGACCATGAGGCCACACAAAGTTACTTAAACAGAAACAAATTACTGTACAGAATTACGAATGCCTTGGGCTACAGTGCTTTATTGCATATGTGGCACTGTTTTCTGTTTACTTATTACGTTTACCATGTATAGATAAACGTGCGAGGACGGTTACGTAATGCGTATCAATAATTTCACGGAACATGAAACGAAATTACAATGACGCCAACCATTCTTACTAATAAGGAGGCCACGGCCAGTCCTTACCTGCCATTTGGTGTTCTAATTCTTATTTTCTATTCATAATAAAAATAACATATAAGTATATCATGGTGGCTGTGTAAATTATTTAATATATTTTTTTCTATATTGCCAATGCAGCCTTGCATTGTATTACAGCTGCTATTTCGTCATCGTCCGCTTTATTTACTCGCTAGTCGTAAAACTAGAAGTAATTACTACATTTTACTTATTTAATCTTAGGTGGAATTTCTTCGGTTTCGTCTAATGTGACCGTAATTCATGCATACCTCTAATTTAAGGCGTCGCTATAAACAACTTACGACCAACATCAAGGGGTTGTGAAGCGCCCCGAAATAAAGTTTATTGCACGTATCATACCAACGTTTATGTCAGAAAGTAATTACAAAAAATACACACATAAAATTCCGTGTTTTATCTTTTTAAAAAGTACATTGGAATCAATACAATAACAGCAATGGTATTGCTGTTATGTTACCCAAATCACAATAATATCTACGTCTCCTACCTTATCATAAATACAAAAACAAAAATGAATTGCAAACGCAAAACTCAAGAACGGCTGGACCAAATAAAGTTTTTTTTAATATTACTTGATGTGCGAGGAAACTTCTTGGGAACCACACAAATGAATTCACTACACACGGTAAAGTTGCGGGGCGCAGCTAGTAGGTAATTAATAAAATACTTGATAAAGTAATTTAGGTACTTATTATGTTTCTTGTCTACCAACACATCTACCTAATATTGAAATCTGAAATCCAGTCAGTGAACACAAATACTCGTACCCTCAAATATCCAGGAGCAGCTTGTTTTAGTTAGGGGCTGACTGGTGAGACACTATTTATACATCCGCTAAGTATTGATATACAATTTAATATAGCATTTGTTCGATATACCTAGACTTGTATGGGAAAGCGTGAAAATCATTTTAGAAAACAATTTAAATATTTAATTTTTTTTAGTAGGCTTTGAACAAAAAGAAACAAAAAGTCGTGTTTTTAAAAAGTCTCATTTGTTAGAAAACAAATAACTATCAGTTTTATCTATTTTAACCGACTTCAAAAAGGGAGCAGTTTCTCAATTCGACTGTATTTTTTTTGTGTGTCCTCAGAACTTTTGACTGGGTGGTCCGATTTTCATGATTCTTTTTTTATTTGAAAGCTGGTGCTTCCCGTGTGGTTGGTTAATTTGGTCCAGTTCTGATAATGGGATCCATAATATAATTGAAGCCGGTTTATAGTTTTTTCAAAACAAAATCAGTTAATAAGTAACCTTATTATTTTGATTGCCCTTTCGACCTAGTAGAAGGTACATAATTACGAGTATGTGGTATCATGTTTGGGGTTGTTATACATTTGCCACAGTATTTTGTACATAGTTGTAGTTTTTTTAGCTAAAAGCAAGACAAAGCTTCGTCAGTAACTACAAACAATTTTTTTAAAGAATAATTAATGGTTTCAAAGTTCCCTTCGATTCCCTTTAAATGTGCCTTAACCCTTACGTACCACCTGCGGAATTGGCGCAATAAATCCGGGCTCCTCGAGCAAATCGCGTCTCAGCCCCATCCCATCCCATAGCTTGCTCTCAAATGCAATTAAACCTAACTTGCCACTTGCATCGGCTTCCTTAACGCAGTCTGGAGTGTGTGCATCTTCGAATAACCTATTTCGTACTATCTGTTATAGGGGTTTACACTTTGGTAATTAGGCTCATAATGCTGTTGACTGTGGTAGGTAACGGTACCCATCATTTTCCTTATTCACCTCGTGAAGCTAAGCTAATACCTATGTTTATATGACGCATCAAGGCGGTACCCCGAGGCACACTAGCGCCCGCCTATGCGAAAGCAGAGTTTGGTGGCTCCCAAGTGCAACTTCGCATCTCATCCTAATCAATCAATTAATCCTCAATCCTATACAAAAAACTAGACAAAAAAAGAATAAGATAAAATAGTTGGCAGCTCTAATTTGAGTCGGGGTACAGCCATAAAGCCCATACACCAGTGAAAGTGGCGCCCCCACCTATTTTATCATCTATTACGTTAAACACAGGAAATTTTAAAAAACCATCGTATAGTTTGTGGTATCTACTAAAAGTTATTTATTAATGCCTCTGTAATAGCTTCATTTTGAAATGCTTAGGCAGAGATACGAAGTTGCGCTTTTTGGCCACCAAACTCTATTTTCGCATCTCTTCCTAAACTACATAATATAAGATAAAACTATTACAGAGGAATTAAAAATAGCTTATAATAGATACCACAAACTTTGCTAGGCATTGAATGTGACATAAGCCCTCAGGCAACATTTCACACCCATACAGGTACCCATGGATTTAATTGAAGCAATAAATCCAACGCCTTAGCCAAGACGACAATTAAATCGCGCTGAATCGTGGAATACCACTAATTACATCCCTCCGTGTAATTATTACGAAGCCATTTGCTAGCTTATTTATTGTTCATAGAATAGATTGTTTGATCTGCAGATGGCCTAGCAAAGTTGATTTTTATACTCTGATGATGTTAACGGATACTATGTTAGTAAACGATTAAGATAATCATATAGAGATGGTTTGTTAAGTTCTAGAACAGGCAACGATATTAATCAACATAATTATATAAATATGTTTATTATAAATAAATAAATAGTGCTGGACAAATTCACACAGCATTATTAGCCCCTAGCTAAGCAGAGCTTGTGTTATGGGTACTAGATAACTGATATAAGTACATAATACAATACACTACATGATGGATATTTTTTTATTATACATACAAAACATCCAGAACACCCTGAACAAATAGCTGCAGGTCGTACAAACATTTGTCCCGAGGCGGGAATCGAACCGGCGGACCTTCGCCCACCGCGCCACAGAGGTCGTCAATATAATGGAACAGAATAGAAAAGATATAACGATTAAATCAACTAAGAAGAAAACGAAGTCTCTTAATAGTAGCAGATTTGAATTTATATTTTTCTTTCACACACAACAGATGTATCCTACTTATAACCAAGCACACTTCCAAGCGCAGAAAATAGGATTCTCTTTGCAAATTCAACCTTATCCTCAGTGTTTAAGTGCCACTCATGTGTCAAGGCTTATGCATCTGTTGTATGTAGATATAAAGAAAATCGTATGGGTTAAACGTGCTCAAACTGAAATAACTCGTGAACTTTAGTGATTTCGCTCTCGCTCGGTAATGTCTACGTACGTGTATTGACTATTCAAACGAATTCTAAACTATTGAATGTGGCAGTTACGCAGTTATCATCGAGCATACCTTCTGAAGTGGATTGCAGCTTTGTGGGGTCAGCCAAAGCAGAAGCATTAAGTAATGTAATCTACCACTCAGTGTATTTTGAAACATAGGTAGGTCCGATTTGGTGTTTTTTGCGACATTAGGCTTCATTTCTTACTTTTGATGTAATTTTTGTAAAATTCTATTTCCTTTTAGGTTTAAAGAACTTTATTCTCATACAAACACAGGGTTTACTTATAATGAGATACATAAGAGAATGAATCTAGGTTTAACAATATTTTAACTAACCTCTGGTGCCTAAAAAAAATTATAACTAAATAATATCCACTAATTATTATGTAATAATATTGTGTAAATACTAAAGTTATAACAGCTAGTAGGTACTTAGATAATTATGAGATAGGTATGCTTATATGGCGTTACTAAATATAAGACTGGTTGTTACAGAGTATGTACATGTAATTTAAGTTTATTTTTAAAGACATTCATACTAACACATTCTTTTATGTAGTTTGGCAAATTGTTAAAAAGTGTAGCTCCCTCTGATAATACTGTTTTTTTACCATAACTTTTACATTACTGTACAGATAAAAAATTATGAAACTAATACCTACCTAGGTACTATGGTTTATATTGCTTTTATTTGGTTTCAATCTCCCGAGGGGGAAAACTGCAACCATTGCGTGCTGACTTCAGTGGCGCAGCGGTCGAAGGTCCGCCTGCGACGCGGGAGGCTGCGAGTTCGATTCCCGTCTCGAAACAAATGTTTGTACGATCAGATATTTGTTCAGGGCGATTTGGATGTATTCTATGTATAATAAAAAATATATATCTACATTTGTAGTGTATTGTATTAAGTATATCACTGATACCCATAACTGAGCAAAATGGATGATGAATTTTGAAGCTTAAAAGGTGCAAAACCGATGAATATGAAAAACAACAACAATAATAGGAAAATCCAAAATCATAGTAAAGGAGGTAGGTAGTTGGGCTGGAGAGACCGCGCGTCCGGTTTCCGGCCACCCGACAGTCGATTCAATTTAGAGCTGCTACAAACTTCATTGATTGTTTTTATATTCCGCTCGCTACGGAACACTTCCACAATTCACTGCTGAAGGTGCTTCCTTATTTCGGGAAGGTATAATCTGAAAATGGATTCGACCATTTTGTCCGCTGTGTTTGTGTCAAAATGAAAAAAATGGGTTTGGATTCACCTGAAAATTGAAACAATTATTGGTGCACTCTGTAGAGATGTTAGTTCGGATTCAGAACTTTAGTAAATACATTCCTCCGAGCTTATTAGTTCGTTCCAGAGAATATTGTGCTAAACCTCAATTTATTGATTTTGATACTAAGCTACTCCTCGGACTTAGCAACCCGAATTGGATCTCGGCGACATTGAACTTCTCCAAGCTGTCTTTCGCCAGATAACAGGATCAGGTACGGTTGTTTTATTTTGCACGTTCACCTTTCAACTACCAAGTATCATAAAAAATCAAATAATGTAGCTAAAACCCTAAGTACCAGCTTAATGTTTCCACCTAGAATCCTGTATTTTTCACACGACGTTATTAACACAATAAACTAGCTAGGTATAAGTATGAATACCTTCTAGTTTATTTTATTTCCTGCAATAACAAGTTGTCCCCCACATATGCTCTCTTTCCGGCGGCGCCGAGAAGCACAAAAGACGTAGCCTTATAGTGATTTAGCTTTATTGTTATGCACCCTCTACTCCTTATTCACCCGTGCAGATCATTCACTGTAAGGTGAAATGTTTGCTATCTTTTTATTTCTAATTAAATAAGAGTATGAGTAAAAGTCAACGATGTTATTTTTTTTAAACTGGATTTATATATTTTTATTTATATTTTGTAGCGTTCATTAAGTTGTCAAGTTAAAAAAAATCTTTTAAATTCATACTGAAGAACTATGATGGACTGAAAGTACATAGGTTTCTTTTGCAACTTGATCGGTAGTATAAATGTCTTCTAAAAACACCAGTAAACTTGAGCTTTGGTTTAGGCAAGTTTAGGTACCTAGTATAAATAACACGCGGGTGTCCGTGGCAGTCATCCGTGACGAGGGATAAAGGGGTCACGATACAACCTTTACGTGAGAACAAGCGGTTTACCTCGCATTGTGTGCTGGCCGACCGCTTTGAATAGCAATTTCATAGAAGCTACCCCGTTATTAGGTACGTTTCCTACACTCCGACCGCCAGACGCCGCCGCCGCGCCGGTCGTCTCAACGGGTTGAACAGACGACAAATCTTAAATTGCACGCTTTGTGAACTGCAATCTGCTGTTGTCTTCTGAGTTTCAGCTATCGCCTTTCATTTGCATCTTGAGATCAATTTAAATGCAAATAAATTTCTTTGAGCTAAATAGTGTACACAGATCTGTTTGTGCCATCATAAAACGATCCTCCGGCGATGAATCGACGCTGTTTACCCGTATCGGAAAGGCAACCACTCGCCGAGTACGACCTTTGCGGAGACGTGACCGAACGAGCCAATAAAATCTTTTCCAATCGTCCAGAGTTCCGTTCGAAGCTGTAAAAACCAGGGGACGTGACGAGGACTTGCTGATCTCTCCTCCGGTCCCTCACGTGTCGCCACAAACTGCAACGATTCAGGCACAATTTCATCTCTATGAAACTTTGCCTCTGCGTAAATGTTGTAGCAATTTAGGCACCAAGAAAAGTACGTCCAAGACACCTTCATTAGCATTTGTTTATTTATTTAATTCCGATAGCTAACTAAATTACAATAGAAATTAAAACAGTCACAGAAAGCTATTTAATAGCATTCGCTAATAGAATCATAATAAACTACCTAAGTGTGAATACTGAAATTTTTGTTGTTGACAATTGCATACCTAATTAAGTAATTATATTTAATATAATTACTTAATTAGGTATGCATGGTATGGTTATTTTAATTAAAAAATAAAAAAAATTAAAGCTAATTAATGATTAAGAAAAAATAATTAGATCATGTGCAAAATAAGTTGAGAGTCATGCGTCGCCTTGCCCTGTGAATGCTTGTATTGAAAGGGTAAATGTTCAATATCCTGCTGAATAAATATTTTCGAATTTAATTCAGCCAATAAGGAACTCGGCAGAGCGGTAGACCGAATTTACGCTGTTTTGCAAAATCGTAATGAGCACTTTTCGCACCCTTTTGTTGTTTTGTTTTTACTGCCTACGTTTTACTATCAAGTCCGATTGAATTTGCATTGGAAGATATTAGTATTTACGAAGAAAAATAAATTTTATAGCTTTAGAAGGAAGTCGTAAAGTTGTTTGGGTAAAGCTGCATCACATATAAGTACTTCGTATGCTTCCATAAGACGAATCCGTTTTATGACACCATCTAAAAAAAACTCACGGGTTTCATAAGTAGATATCTAAGTAAGTACTCGAAAAAGTTTTGTAAATCAACTGGTACAAACGAATATAAAACGATTCAACCTGCTAAGTAAGAAATTAGGTTGTAAAGATGTCGACTAAGGGGAAAATAGGGTAAAGTTAAACTTGCAATTTACTTTTCCTGTTCCTACCATTGTTAAATTGCCTACGCAACTAAGCTTATTGTGAAGGCATCTTTTTGCAGTTAAGGCACAAACCAACTGCTACAATAAGCAAGATTTTATACACCAATTTTAACCATTAATGTATTTGGACTCCGTGCGACCTGTCACAGATAAGCTTCTTCTCATTAACGCATTCACTGACTAACCTCGTGACACGGGAGGAAAGGGAGGTTCTTGCCGAGGCGGCGGGGGGGGGGGGGGGGGGGGGGGGCTTTGTTCAGTTGGAGTACCTATCACTCCAGAGGCGTAACTACCCTGAGGGTTTTAGTGTGATGTTAGAGTCCCACATACGCACTGTCTCCCCAAACTACTTGTAAACTAATTAATATAATAATAATAATAAAGTTTATTTGAAACTAATAAATCATTTTCAAACTTATAAATAATTGCATGCTTACTTATGTATATTGATCGTACATAGTATATTTGTAGCTGAAACAACACCTTATTCTACAAACACAATCCACAAATATTATTCTGAGAAAACTGAAAATGAGAGTATTATTCTGAGAGAACTCAGAATTGAAAACTCAACAACCAGGACGCGCCGCTGTGGGCTGGCAACTTTACCAGTAGATCGCGACGATACGAAGTCAGATAACAATAAAACTAAATCATCGGGAAGTTATCTATCTCCACTGGGGAAATGCGACTGAACTGAAACTACAATACGCGGATAGCTACCTAACAAGCAAGCCCAATGGTGCAGCGAGCTGTTTCCTTTCTTATTTTACAATTCGAAGCTAAATTAATTTCCTTATCGGATTTTTTAGAATTAAATCGAGATAAGTAAAGAAAAATTTCCCGTTAGGCAGGGGAGAGCTTTAACATTTAAGTTAGGATTTGGTAAGTAGGTTAGCCATTTGGTAATACGTTAATATCTATTTTCTTAAGCACTTATCGGCATAACAAACATTAAAGAAATTTTACGATCGGATCAAGCTTATCAAATTATCTTGAATGTCGCGAAAATGATATTTTATAGGTTGTGATGGCATTTCACAAATTACCGATCCCATCATTTTTCCATTAGCAATAATTGGGGTCCGATTTTATGCGAAAAAGGAACAACAAAAGTCAAAGTTATATGGCCACACACAAGTAGGGGTTTGAAGAACTGATGATTAATGTTTTTTTTCTTCAAATATTGAAAAGAAACTATAGGTATGTACCTATAGTAACTCTTGTGATACACGAATTCCTCGGCTGCGACTTCGCACGCGTTGTTTCTATGGAAACGTTTTCTATCCCATGGGAACCGATTTATAGGATAAAAATAGACCTACGTTTGATTCCAGGATTAAAATTACCTGTATGCATTATTTGGCCTGATCAGTGCATAAGTTTGGCGTGAAGTGGTAACAAACATCCATCCATACTTACATGTATATATCTTCATCTTCACATTCAAACTTTCGCATTTATAATATTATAGTGGTATACAAAGGGTGGCTACCACAGGTGGCTACGATACAATAAGATAGTGAGGTCAAAGAATACAATGTTTTCCCTGAAACATTCCTCTACATTGCGATAAAAATAGTCTTCCAATTTCTCATATTTTCAGTAAACTCAGATATAGGTCAATGCAACATCAGCAGATATAGACGAGACGGTCAGCTTCAATTATATCCCGGAATTAATACTTAGCAGATATAAGGTTAGTATTCGTTCAGCCACAAATAAGGATAGTCTGTCATTTTGTATGAAACCAGGGATCACGGTGTTAGTTAGGTAGGTGCATGATGACCTAGCCGAGTGTGCGTGAAACTTGCAGAGTGCATCTGTGTTTGCGCGCACACTTGTGCACTATTTCCTCACTCTTATTTTAGAGCAGACCGATTAGTACTTCCAATCGGTCTGCTCTATATATATAATAGAAAACATAACATAAACGTAGATATAATATAATATAATATATTTATTATTGTCACTAAACATTTTATATTTATTTTCAAAGTTATCGGTTATATAGTTATCGGTTAGAGCTATTCTGAAATTTACTAAATAAGTTACGGTAGTGCTTCATTAAAGTTGCAGTGGTAAATAATGGTCGATAATTTTGCTATCCTTGTTGTTATGTAGTTAATTAATACATAGTTGTCTAGTGTTAACGAATAATTGATTTTTCATCCCATCTATTCGAAAAGGACGACTTGGGGTTCGCCTTTAAGGGCACCCAAAGGTGGTGTTTTCTAGTTTAAGAAACTTTAAGCAGGCAGTATGAGTTTAAAATCTATTTTTTAAGTGCGCCGCAATTATCTTTGCCGCGCACTTTTTGAATTTGGTGCATCTTAGTGTTCAGCGTCAAAGCAATTGAACGCAAATATTGTTTGAATAAAGATTGGCTGGTACGACAGCCCATGTGGTCGCACCACGCCGTCTGAATAAAAAAAAAGAAATTTAAGTTCGCGCTTTTTAATTTAATTTTTTTTTTTCTTTGTTCCTAGTGATGAAAAGTATAACTTTCATCCCGCTGCGCAGACACCTTCCGACCTACTAGTAATGAAAAATATATTTTTGACTCAGGCGACGTACTTTGTATCCCTAACTACGTTCAGGATTCTACTAAAGAATCCCTCACTTCGCTCTGGATTCACAAAAGCGCCCTCGTCGTAAAAATATTATTTTGCTCCCTTTTGAACAACTAGCTGCGCCCCGCGGCTTCGCACGCGTTGTTCCTATGGAAACATTAAAAGGTCATTTTCATCCCACGGGAACTGTTTAAATGGGATAAAAAGTAGCCTATCTTTTATTCCAGGATTAGAAATACCTGTACCTATGAAAAATTTCAACCCGATCCGTTCTGTAGTTCTGGCGTGAAGAGGTAACAAACATCCATCCATACATCCATCCAAACTTTCGCATTTATAATATTAGTGTGATTTACTATATATCCTCTCGACTGTCGACGACTGCCAACTGCTGTCGGCAACTTGCAGTCCTTGTATAGTGTGAGCCCGAAAACCTACCAGAGGAAGGGCAAGAGATTCCTTCTGTGTATTTAAACACGACTGTTAGATCACTGATGCGGCTGCAAAGCGTAGGTACGGATTCTATACTCTGTCCAAACAGGTATCCTTTTTTTTGCTTAATGCACCACGTTGAATTTAGTCACACGACATGGAGAAATGTGAGGTGACAACTGCCGCTATCTGTCATTACTTTTCGTCCCTAGGGACGAATAGTATTACTTTCATCCCGCTTCCCAGGCAACTTACGACCTACTTTCCGAGTATGAATAATGATTGAATTGAATGAATTTTTGGCAAATGATTGTCAAATATAGAATGAAGTATTGCATAGGCAGTAAGTATCCTTTGACAGAAAGAGATGAAATACTTTATTCTCTCAGTATTAGAAAATCAATTGCCAACAAGTGGATTAATTCATAGTGGTGCATCATGCTAAAAAAAGAAAAGTTCTTTGGACAGGCCCGATTACTTTATAGTTAGGTAGGTACAATATTACCGGTAAATGTTCTCTGTTTTTACTGTGAGTGAGTCCGTCGATAGCTTAATTCAATCTTTGCTCCCCTCGTCATCTCGCTGGCAGCACAATATGCTGCGAAATGAAACGGGACTTTTGCTGAGCTGCAAATTCATCCACTTATTCTGTTTGCTATCTTTGTCTGATATGATTGGTTTTTATAAGATAAGGAGGGTTTAATAAGGACATATTAATAGTGATAACACGATGAGCAAGCTTTGATAAATAGAAAAGGTTAAACAAACTTGCCAAATAGAAACGTAGGTAAGGTATGTAATTATTTTATTTAAAAAGTACCAACCACATGGACCACAATACCTATCCAAGAGATAATTTCATGTATTGCTGGTCAATATAATAAGTACGTCCATACTAGATGTATGAGAACTGCTGTATGCTACAATTGCTTGTTAACTGACCACAAAGAATGCATTTGAACTTTAATACCCTGTTGAAGTTCAAATGCAATCTTTTTGGTGCAGTCCTTTTTAGATTATCAACGTTCTGCCATGCCAAAAGAGCCACAGAAGGATTAATGGCACATATCTAAGTGTCAGCCAACAGACACAAATAAAAGAAGTCTGTGGCCAAAATGAAATATGCAGCCAACTGGTCGAACTTCGACTTTTGGCGCGTTTCTCACATCAGCGACAGATTTAACTCTACCCAAAGGGTAAAATTATATGTCTGCAAAGAAATGTCTTTATATGTTTTATTGAGCCACAATATCTTTTGAAAAATTTATCCGTTATTTCCGTTGTCCGCTATAAAGCAAGCTTTGTAGTAAAAACGTAAATATTCTTACTACGTACTTGTAGAAGAAGCTGGCAAAAACAAAATATATAATCTCTCCATTTACTTGTTATAGGTAGGTAATCTTGTTAAATACCTAATTAATTAGTCACTTCAATTATTATTTAGTTATTATTATTTTACAAAAAGGCATATTACGTTACGGTATAGGGCCGGTTTGAGTTCATTCTTAAAACAATAGCAAACTGATCTGACCTATGGATGATACAATGGAATCGTTCATTTCGGTCCATTAATGACGTAGTTGAGTAATCAATCGACAAACATAAATAAAAATCAATACAACCAAAATGCAGCCATACGTAGAACTTTTTTTAAGTCGCTTAAAACAAGGTATTTAAAGATTTTGATATACGTCGACCTCTATGACGCGGTGGGCGAGAAGGTCCGCTTGCGACGCGGGTTCGATTCCCGCCTCGGGACAAATGTGTGTACGATCTGCAAATATTTGTTCAAAGTGTTCTGGATGTTATCTATATAAAATAAAAAAAATATCTATCTACGTAGAGTGCTGTATTATGTATATCAGTTATCTAGTATGCATAACACAAGCTCTGCCTAGCTTGGGGCTAGATAATTCTGTGTGAATTGTCCAACATATTATTGATTATTTGTATTAATTTATTTGTATGTTGTTTATTTGAGCAGTAGAATCACTTATTGAGAATATAGACATGATAGAGAAGTAAAGTTCTTCGGTAGATTATTTTCGTACCTTAAGAATAAATAAAAATCTCGACTTATTTGAGTTTTCATGAAGAAACAATTATTCAAAAGTGATTAATATCAATTTACGCTAAAAGAGAGGAACCCACCAAATGATCGTCTGAAGTAAAAAAAACAATTGCAGTCTCGCCAATCATCCCACGGATACCGCAGGCTTGCGGGATTGAGATTTTGACATCCCAGTTCGCGCAGTCGTCGGTACAGGGGAAAAAGGCGCTCGCAGCGGACAACGAGACGGATTTCAGCATACGGCGGCGGCGGCCGGCGGCGTAACGTTCCTATCTTCATTTGATTTTTCGTAATGTGTCATTATTACAATGAATCCAACTAATTATAACAAAAAATACAATCGAATTGAGAACCTCCTCCTTTTTTTTTAAGTCAGTTAAAAATACAACGATTTTAAGAAATGGCGCGCTGAGAATAATTTGAAAACGTTTTGTTAATATATTTTAACCAATCGTTTGACTTGAATACACACAATTACATTAAAAGGATTTCGAGAGACTAACATCTCAAAAGTTTCTCAAAAGACAAAATGATGGATTTAAACCAAAAATCTTTAAGTCTTCACTTCTCAAGAGGTACCTGGAAAAAACCATTCACTATCTAGAGTATAGACTCTACTAATTGCTCTAATTTTACCATAAACTTTAAATAAATATCTCAGTTGTTGCTAAACTTACTAATATTTTCCTTAGCTTAATCATATTTTTACTTTCCTTGTTTTCGTAATGAAAATCACAGTGTTAAACCTCGGGTTAAAGTAATTTATTTAATCCCGAGATGGGGTTTGGCTAATTGGTCGAGGGAATAAACAGTACTTAATAATTTCATCCCTTGGGTAACAATGTACTACTAAAGAAAACCGTTTTATTCTAAGTACGAGTATTAGGTCCGCTCAGATCTCCTGCGATGATAAATTAGATATCGTGTAGGTACCTTTATAAAAACAGGACAAAAAACGGACAATTAAAGTGACTGGCGGTTTTCCCATGTCATGTCGCTAATTACATAGTCAAATACATGGCGGTGACGACATACGTGAATAATTACATTTTTCCGAACCGATATTACTTTTTTAAAGCTTTTCACGATGATGCGCGCCTTTGAAAATAGCATAATCTCTACATTATAGTAAGAAGATACCAAAAGAGCAACATTTCAGATGGTATATTATTATACGGGTAAGCATTGTCACAAAACGGTTTCTTTTTGATAGCAAATTGAACTCCCATCGTTAAATTTAAAGGACTGTCAGTTTATAATAAATCTTTCAAGTTTAAGTAACCATATAAATATCCCGTTTATAGGCATATTCTTAATAGGTATCACATACTTATACTAAACAAACTTTTATTCCTATGTTTGTTAGATACCTACACCTTCACGGTCAAACGGCTGAACGGATTAATTTGCAGTAAATTTAGCTCCAGGACAGCTTATATCCTGGATGAACTTTGATCCCGGGAAAGAGCATCGTTCACTTGGGATGTTTATATAATACAAATAACAAAATATTCACTGCGGTTTTTTATTTATTTTTTATTTTTTTGTTATAGTTCTGGCTGTTACCTTTTCTCTCGTCATGAAATTTGGCAAGAAGGTAGACGGAACCCCATGGATGGATCAAGGTTACTTTTTTCCGGTAAAGCACATGCGAAACTGCGGTTAGAAATATAGTTCAAGTCATTGATTAATTAAAAAGGAAAGATGAGGTACTAGTTTCTCGAAAATGGCAACCTCATATTGTGTAAAATTGTGTGCTCCCACCTCAGTCACCGCCGGACCGGCGGCACGAGCGGTCGTGATTCGCGTGAAATATTGTTGTCTCGGTATCACTTCTGTCTTAGATACGTCTTTCCGTCTTTGTTCTTCTTTGTATTGCACAGGCCTGAAAATATAACTATGAGCGTATGTGTTTGCGTGTAGTTGTAACACATGCCAATTTTTGAGTAAGCGCTGGGAGAACGTAACCTATCTTCCCTTTTTAATTAGTCAATGGTACAAGTACAATTAAAACAACGTTGAAAACATAAGTACCTACCTAAGTAGGCAATATGATGAAACAATTAGGTAGCATATCACATTTTACAATCTGTCCATATGCGTTGAACCAAATAGCGATCTGTGAACTCAGTTTATACTTATTGCAAAAGTCATTAAAGTCACGTACCTAGTAATGTGTTCAGTGAAACTCTAAGTAGAGCGAGGTCTAGAGTCCGCTATCAGAGATATATTCCAAGAAAACTTTTAACTTGAATTTTCTTTCATTTCTAGCGTACACGAAACCTCGCTTCACATTCAATTTGAACTCAAGGAGCAGTAACACTAGGCCGAAACAAGTCTCGGTGTAATCCTTCAAATCCAAATTAGATTTTCTTTCAGACCTTATTGGCAGGTTTCCGGATGGAGCGCGAAACTACGTGAATTCTATATTGCGTCTAGAAAGGATCGAAGAAAACCCAGTCTGTTTTCTTCGATCCTTTCTCCGAATTTGAGTCTTATCGTACATAAAACGTAAACGTTACGTCATTAGTAACTGAACAGAACCATAAATATGGCCCATTTAAAGGCAATAAATTCTCAATGAACAAAATTGTGTGTAATTGCTCGAATTAGGCGCGTTCGTAGAAGAAAAAACAATAAAACAAAGCGGCGTGATGGTAATAAATAGGCTGTACAAATATTGGGCCAGATTTAACAGGGTGTAAGTCGATAGTGTGACAGGCAATGTGGCGTGTTAGACGGCACTGAGCGCGAGACTCACGCACCCAGCGATTTAGACATCACTTATACAACACAGAACATTGGTAAAATAATAATAATAATAATAAAAACGTTTATTTCAAAAGGTCTTAATACTAAGAGTATACAGAGTTTAGACCTAGTATCTTAGTCTTAGTTTCAACCCCTCGCTCTAACTAAGTTCGGGACTTGTAATGTAGACGCGAGGGCTCTCTACCTCGGCAAAAGCTTACTTTACACAGTGCATAGTTTATGTTAAATTTTAAACAAAGTAAAACGTTATAAAAGATAATTAAAGAGAGAGAATAAAAAGTAAACGAAAAAAAGAGAACAAAATTATAAACAGTGAAGGTTTACAAGCTATTTTTAACAACTATAATGTGTAATTATATTATTAAGTTCAGTCAGTGTTTATGTACGTCTAGCCTGTTGGTGTTTGTTTGTGTGTGTGTGTGTGTGTGTGCAGGTGTTTGTGAGTGTGCGTAGATGTGTGTGTATGTGCGTAGGTACACCTTGTGTGTACCTCTATTTAAATGCTCTCGTGTTTATGTCACTTTTTGCGGTGCTTATTTTTATTTTATTGTTTTTATCATATTCTCTGTTTGATTATAATCTAGAGTTAGTAAGTAGGTCTTAGTCGTAGTTTTACATTCAGCATAACTTAATTCTCTTAAAATGTCATGCATGAGCTTATTTATTTATTATTTTATTTTATGGAACTGAAAAAGTACAGTACAGCGAGTTGAGAAAAGGCCCAATTCCTATCGAGTGTGTCATTTGACACACGAGGTATGAATCGCACTTTGTCCCGACTGTATTTAACTAGAGTAAAAAGTACTGCAGTTGTTGCTATACCGCCCCGTAGTATCTCACGGATTTTCGAGAAGATCGCTATATCTTTAAATGGTTATGGATACGAAACCGTTTTTCAATTCGATTTACCCGTATTAAATATAAAGGGCTCATGCATCCTTCAAAGAATCCAATTGAATATAAAGGAAATTAAAATAGGCCGTATCGACGCTCCCGCCAGTAATCAAATTTCCCTTCGAAAACAATGCCAAAACGGAAATTAAACGAACGTATGAAAACAAACTGACATCTTCTATTGGACGCTGATTTATAGCGAAATACGAGTAAATACGTTCTCTCCATTGGTATCGATGGGTAACAACAAAAGCCTTTGTTTATTTAAAATGTTATGAGTTCCTGCCTGATTAATCAACAAATAAAATGACAGTCAAAGATATTTTATACATTTTTCATTACTCATACTGGAGCACCACACATTTAAACATATTTTGAAATTTAAACATATTAAAAAAAAAAATCACACGCACACATTCTCTTGCAGCTCCTGTTGCCCGGACTCTTAAGAGACCGGTGTCCTCAGGAGTAGCCCTCAGACACACAATACACACAAACATTTACCCCCACACATGCATAAATAAACATACACACATCACACCCATTCAACATAAATCCAAAATAATATCAGTGCTATCACACCAGGCAAGATAATTTAGATAAACATAATTATATTTTTAATTAAGAAATGTATTTGCATCTAAATCATAATTTTAACTTAGTTCATTTGTACATTATAATACTCTCTCATACTCTTGTTCATCTAAGTACATAGTTTATTTGTTATTTGCATAATTAACCAGTAATAATAATTAATTTAGTTTACATGATATAATATCCTTGTAAATAAATGGAAGAGCAGGACATCCTGGCACAAGTATATTTCATACTTAAAAGGATGTCCTAAACACTGTTTAGCATGTAGTGTAACATATTATTATTCAAATAAACAATTTTCAATTTTCAATTTCAATACTCGGAAAGTATGTCGGAAGTTGCCTGGGAAGCGGGATGAAAGTAATACTTTTCGTCTCAGGGACAATAGTGACAGCTGTCACGTAACCATGCATTCGAACTTTCTATACAGCCACTCAACTTCAACTTCTTGTGAGATGACTTCCGCTTCTGGTTTGACGCAATTCATACAGCCACTCTATAACACAAAGTTAAGTAAATTAGCATATAATAATTTACTTTCAAATATTTTTTTAAATACCATAGGACTCGGAAAAATATTAGAAAATAAATCAATGAAGAAGAATATGAAGATGAAAATGAATGGCAGAATAGCCATGGTAGAATAATTCTCGCTACCATGGCTTTATTCTGCCTTCCTTTAGCTAGAACCTATAGAGAGCCATCCTACCATTCGGCTGAGACTAACCTGAGGAAAAAAAATAAAGCGGGAAAGAGATAATCTGATCTTCATTTTTAACTGACTTCAAAAAAAGGAGGAGGTTTTCAATTCGACTGTATTTTTTTATGTTTGTTACCTCAGAACTTTTGACTGGATGGTCCGAGGGTCATGATTCTTCTTTTATATGAAAGCTGATGCTTCTCGTGTGGTCCCATTTTAATTTTGTTCAGTTCTGACAATGGGATCCATGAAAATTCATGAAAAAACTATATCAATTGAATGTTTATACTTCCGTATAGCAGAGATTTGAATCATATTATAATGAGATCATCTGATTCAGATATGTAATATTTAACGCCTGATTTCACTCATCTGTCCTTAAGCTAATTCATGTTAAGTATTATTTTTATGATCCCGACTGGTATTGATATGGATCAGTTGAGCTACCTGTAGATTGTTTACGCTTCCGACTAGTATTGATATGATTGAACCGTATTTCACACACAATTATAAACAATAACGAACAATTATACCACCAAACCGTAATCCCCAACCCGCATGCCCAGCGTGGGGATTATGGGCACTACCCTTCATGATATAAACGCCAATAAGGTGCTTATCAGGAGGAGGCCTGCGTCCAGCAGTGGACCCATACAGGCTGTTGAGGAGGTTGAGGAGACATTACTTAGCCATTTATTACTTATTTATTTTTAATTTCCTTGTATTCGTGATGTAAAGCACAGTGTTTACCTCGGGTGAAAGTAACTTATTTAGTCCCGAGAGGATTCTGCTAATAGTTCGAGGATAACAATGTAGGTACTATTGTTTATTGATAAAAAATATGAAAATGTAAAGAATTCCCGTTATTTGGCCCTCACCAGTGAACTTGTAAATTAACTAAGTACCTACTTACACTATACCTTTATTTACAAGAAAAGATGAAATTTCAGAGTTTCAGGGATTTATAAGCAAAAATATAGAGGAATAATAAAAATGGGTAACATTCCTGGTTTCTACCTTATCATATTTATACTTGAGCAGAGATATAGAATGGTAGTACCTACTTGCCATACCTATCAGTAGGTATAAAGAACCTACTCGTAGCTACCTCACACCGTCACTATACCTATTCAAATTTCAACATTGAAGACGCATCAAAATACAGATAAGATTATGTAAGAAGTGTCGCGTGAATAAATATAAAGAGATGCTAGAGGCAGGTTTATACCGTGTTTACTCGAGATCGGGTGTTCGAGAGCTAAGTGATTGTAAGTGAGAGTCTGGCGCCTCGCCGGAAATCGTTCCGGAGTGACGGACGCCGGAAGCGATTCCGGATCGAGTTCGCGTTATGTCGTTGTCGATCCGCAAAAATGCATCACGCGTCTCACTAAACGAACTAACAAGTACCTACAGTAAAATCCTTTACGATTACTTTTATGCACATACGACAGTTTATTTGTGAGCATAATACGGAATTCTTGAACGAATTTAGCAAAACACATTTCCTTCTACTCCGCCACAGGTAGTAAAATTTTTACGTTCACACTACATAATAAATTTTCAGCGCCCCCTAATTTCAAGAGCAATTACTTTTGAAATTGAATTTATTTTTAAGGAGAGCTCAGTAAGTGTCTTGACGCCCGTGACGCTATAACGTGCTATAACTGATCTCAGTGGCTATAACCATCAAGTCTCAAAATTAAGAAGTTGGCACTGACAAAACGGCAAGCAATGCGGGTTGAAGTGCGTCGTTGTTTTTGTAATGCCTTTTCTTATGACTAGCCCTAACGATTATTTCCTCTATTGTGAGCACCGCGGCCGCTGCCAAGACCCCATAGAGAAAGAGCTAAACTTACAAAAGTTTTCGACTTGTTCAAATGGCCGGCTTTTGTTAGAGAGCGACTTATTGTTCGGGACAGATTGCGAAGGATCACCATCGTGCTTCCACAAATTTTTACTACGAAATAAAACCAGTGCGAGCGCAACTGCCTTTTAGGTTTTTGGCAATGAAGAAGTATTTTTAAAAGTTCTTTTATTACAATGTTCTTTCTTTGATAGTAACTGTGGTATTGATTTTGCCTAAGTAAAGCAACGATGCGTTTATAGGCATTGTGAGTGACAGAGGCAGATTTTTGTCTGAAACCCATTTATCTGAAAACTGGAAATGTAGAACTTTTCCTTTGTGTTTTATTATTTTCGGTAGACTTCACTACTAGTACACTAGTATATTGTTTATTTACGCCTAAAGTTCGGCTAAAATCAGGGTCGAAATACGAAAGTTTAGACGCTTGTATTTTTTAAAAGGATTTTTTTTACAGTTTGGGGTGTTTACAAACATAGATTATGATCAGATAATCAGATCAGATAAATTGATATTATCCTTAGTTTTGGATGGTCAACGTAAACAGGGTCGTAGTTACCCTTCCACGTTTGTATGAAAATAAGACTGGCTTGTTGGACCTTAAGCGTTGACTTTATATTCATTCAGTTCAGCATTCAGTGGTACAAACGTCGATCTATCTTCACAACAAGACAGGATAAAGCAATAGAATACGACCTCAACTCACGTTTCGATTCCTTCTCATTTCTCAAATCTGTTTTCTTTGTGAATCAATTCTCTCAATCACGTAATCCGCTTCACAAACAAGGTTGAAATAAAGGTTGTTTTCCTTTAACATTAGTATTCTATTGATGCGTCCCGCTGCTGTCACGGGCCAGTTACAAACAAACCGAGGGTTGCCCAGCGTGACGTGAAAAGTTTACAACAACGCTCGAACTAACATGTCGGGAAAAACTACATAACCCCCGCTACTTATAGATACCTACATGCGGTCGCTACGTAAGCGCTGGACTCCAAAAGTCCAAACTGTTGATAAATATACATACCTACTGGGAAAAGTTCACATGTTAGATGCTTTTATCAAAGTGACTGAAGTTCCTACTTCTTCCTGTGTGTTTTGCAGGGACATAATATAGTATCTATATATATCATATACCATAAAAAGGATTTCTTAGTTTCCAATTTTCGTGCAAAACCAACCTACCCAGAAAGTACCAACGATGCATGCTAGCGATGGTTGTTCTCTACTTTCATCCTAAAACTAGTATGTTATACACTAACACCTTCATGGCCCAAGACGCAGGTGCCATTCTCCACCTCGTGCGGCTGCGGCGCGCCCCTGCGGGTCGCACCGCAGGCAGTGAATACGTTAATCTGAAGCATTTTTGTATCATAACTGCAAAGTAGCTATTACGCGCACCTTCAACTCCTAAACTCAATATATTCAGTAATAACGAAATAATATGTTTCGTGAGATAGAATTCATATTTCATAAGCACTCTTACGAATAACATATTACAGAAGAGATTGGTACTGTTTCCTTTATTCTCGTAGTAAAGATAAAGGGAAGATAGGAGGGGGCTAGTAGATGGTGTCAGCCTCCTTGAGATTCATACCCCAACATTTGCGTCACATAATATACACGCCGGGTGCGACTGAATTTTATATGCATGAAGACAATAGGATTTTATTCGGACATATAGGGAGCACTTTGTTTTTATTTATGATCACTTGCCCTATTTTTTCTGTCGTAAAAAAATTAGAAAACAAAGCTAAGCTGGACGAAATATTCCATCTCAATCTCAACGTACATTATACTTACCTACCTTAATAATTTAGGGAATTAACTAACTATATTGATTCAACATTTTGAGATATAGTGATACGTTGGTAAGTACGAAGCTGTAAGTAGGCAATTCAATAAGTGACGACAATAATCAAGCAAAACGGTAGGGTAATTAATAAATAATTAATTTTAATGCTTTCGTATCGACCTACGCAACCAACCGTTTACCGATGGTGTTTCATCAAAAAATAACGCATTTTAATGAATGCCAAAAACATGATAAAACTTTTCCCAATTTCCCGTGCATGTCCAATGATGGTTTAAAACTTTAAATAGAAATTTGAGCAACCATAAAGCGACTCCATTAAACGGAATAACTAATTCAATAGTTCGCAGCATCTGTGAGTGTTATGATGCCCATAAAAAGCTCATTTACGCGAAGTTTAATGTTCCATTGGCGCGGCGAATAGTTGTACAACAATGAAAGCTTCATTAATACTTATTCGAAATTAAATAGCTGATGTTTTATAGCCTGAAATGTTAAATTAACAGAACTGAGTACTTTAGAATCTACTTTTGTTACTTAAATACATACCTAAATCACAGCTTTCTTTTGTTTTTCTTGTACTTGATGTCCTTGGCGTGCCATAGGCAAAAGTTATGAATACCGTGAGGTGCAAAATTATTTACAGGTGATTCTCGACCTCTAGAAGAAGACCGGATTCGCGATGTAGTTTATTGGATTTTATTGATATAATATATTGTGAGAATTCCGATCGACACCGTATCGACATTGACCTTCAGCCTACAGTGATGTTCATGTGCTCTACCACACCTTGCTGCGTATATAGGTACCATCCATCCATCCATCCACAGCCTGTATCGGTCCACTGCTGGACGCAGGCCTCCCCCTGATAAACGCCTTATTGGCGTGGGGTATGCCCATAATCCCCACGCTGGGCATGCGGGTTGGGGATCGCAGTTTGGTGGAAGATTTGTTCTGCGGGGGGCGCTGCTGCCCGCCCCCCAGAAGATATCCCTTAGTCGCCACTTACGACACCCACGGGAAGAATTGGGATGGTGCAAATTCTATGCCGCCGGCACCACACGGCGATAGTATATAGGTACCACTGTTTATTAAAGTTGAGGACTCGGTAAATTCATCAAATAGAGCTAAACAAAAAGCAAGTATAGCTATATCAGAACATTTTCTAACTTTCGCACCAAAACAAACACCCCCTCTGTCTGCTATTATATTACCTTCCCAAATTATGAATGATGCTTCCTCTCAAAAGCGTGGTGGCTTTTGAGATGAGTTTCCACGAGGTTAATAGCGTTATTATTCACTTTCGAAATGGTGTAAGTACCTGTAAATAATGACCAAATCAACCGCAGCTGTCCCAATAACAAAACAATGTTCTAAAATCTGTATCTATTAGCATAACGGCTCTGTTGAATGGAGTCAAGATAATTTGTGGACGAACTTCGGCCTATAATACCTCGCAAATTACCGGATAAGACTGTGTGAGACAACTGTTAGTTTTAATTAAACTGCTGCTTGCTCGAGGGAGTCCTGGGAACGACAAAATTATTCTAATCTTATAAGCTTGTGGCCCGGAACAGCTCAGAATTAATTTTATGTGGGCTAAGCAGAGAGACTTGTGTGAAGCTCACATGACAAATGGACCTACATCACAATATAAGCAAGCAAAACCAAGCAAGCAAGCTATGATTAAAACTATATGTAACAAAAACGAAGGTACAAGAACTAAACTGGCGCAAAGACTAGGTAGACAGCGTAGATCAATAAAATTTGATTCACGCTGTAACTTTTTACTTTGCTGCAGTTATTCTGTGAGACGCAACCTTACACCATATTCGCCACAAAACATGAAGATGACTCCCGAAAGCGCAAAGCCGTCGAATTATTAGAGTGTAAGACGATTTGTGAGGCTCCGGCGCGACGTCTGTTCAATTTAATGAAAAATATAAAGCCAGGACAAATTCACTGGCACGGGATAATCTCCAATATCAATTTGAAGAACTGTGAAGGGGTGCCTCGGGAGAATTATTTCATTAGACGGACGGTAGTGGGAGCACCTGTGCCGTGGAACAAACAGGTGCTTGGAGTCGATAAAATATATTTTTAGTTCGTCTTTTACATTTGGATTGGTATACAGGGTGTCACGGATAGGGTGTACTAAGCCGAAAGGGCTCTCTGGAACCAGAGGAGATCAACTTATAAATAAGATTGTTTTTGATTATGTTTATTTATTTGATTTGCCCTTTTCGTAACACCTTATAATTATAAGTCTAGGCGACGATCTAGGACTTCTTCGATCAATTATCTTCTCTAGGCATGTTTAATGAATGGCAACTCTTGTCTTGATTTTGATATAAGAATTTTTATATTTTGCTCAAGTGACTCCAGTCGAATTATGAGCTTGAACATTTTTATCTCAAAGAACCTACCTACTAACAGATCAAACGGTCAGTAGTGTTCGTGTAATAAGATCCTAATCCAACAGTAGATAATGCTGAATAGCGTGGTCTTCAAACCAACGCAGAGTTATTGGCAGCGCCAGAGAACCGCTTGTCAAACTTTGGTAATTTAACTTCAAAACAGGTCGGTGTACCGTGTTCGGTCATTTGTTTGAAGCTATTCTATTGTAAGTATTTGTTCTTATAGTAATCTAGATTTTAGGCGACCCTTAAACCGCTGTGAAATTTGCTTTGCTATAGCTGCGAAGCCCACTTGAAATTGCCTCATGAACCTCTTGACATTCAAAAACTTTGTACCTAGGTCACATAAAACATAACGTAGATTTGCCTATCAAAAATACCAATGGGTGCCCAGCTTTTTAGCTAGAGAATGCTTTGTTGGCGTTGAAAGAATACATGGCTGAACCTTTTGTTGGTGGTCGCCAACTGTGAATTGATAATGTCAGTGTTTGTTTTGTTTTGTTGGTTATTCAGTTGTTCACGTCTATTTGATTTCAAACGTACAATGTATCACTTGCCAAAGCTTTCAAGGCTACTACCTACGGATCTGCATCAGTGACTTACCTATACTTTCGGGTACGAATCGCCGGTGGTTGTGGCTTAAAGCGCCACCTATTTTATCATACTATTAAGCCCCCGATACATGTTCTTGTACACACAAGGCAAGTGCCACCGTCGAGACGTTTGGCAAGTCTACCTTCGCAAACTATTGCACCACGAACTACACAAACAAGTGAACACGATTAGCCAAGCGCAGGCAAGCGCCTTTGATTTGTACAGAAAAACTGACACGGTGCCGAATTGAGGCGAGTGGCCGCAAAAGTGGTGACAAGTCACTGCAAATTACCTCTATACAAGTTGGCGGTTGTATTCACTCGGGCAGCACGGCGAGCGATACCGAGCGATGGCAAGACAATGCAATCGTGCCGTCTACACGTTGGTATTGGCTTTCACGGCAACGTTGGGCCAACATGTATTGGAGGCTTTACGTTTAGCACAGGAAATTTCAAAAATCCATCTTAAAGTTTGTGATACCTATTACAAGCTATTTATAAATGCCTTTGTTATAGTTTTATTTTGTAAAGCTTAGGCAGAGATACGAAGTTGCCCTTTGTGGCCACCAAACTCTAATTTCGTATCTCTGCCTAAACTATACAAAGTATTACAGAGGTATTAAAAATAGCTTGTGGTAGTTTTAAAAACACGATCTCTTATTGCAGTCCTTAAGTATCAGCGTAACAATAAGCGGTCGTTCGTACCTATAATGGATTTATTGAGTTTTCCCAGTAGGTCCTATCAAACACTACAGTGAAATAACTAAACAAAAAGACTATAACGTCCAGAGCACAACTGTTGGCTGGTTGAAGCCACAAACAGAACCGATATTGACTGGCCCCACGCTGTAAAAAAAAAAAACTATAACAAAGGCATTTATAAATAGCTTATAATAGGTATCACAAACTGCAGGATGATTTTTTAAATGTCCTGTGTTTAACGTAATAATAAGATAAAATAGGTGGCGGTGCCACTTTGACTCGGGTATGCACCTTAAGAATCTACCCTTGGAGGGGTAGATTCTTAAGGCGCATACTGCCAGTTCGTGTATGTCGTAAGAGCCGACTGAGGTAACCTATCAGAGAAAGGGAAACCTTCCTTCTGTTATTTTTATACCTACTGCGACTAAGTGCTAATTAATCTAAGTGCTTATTTTGTAAGTCTAAAGAAATAAACGATTTGACTCTGACTTCGACTATTACCTTCCGATTCACTTTCTAAGCATGGCAAAACTCCCCCTTGTTTGGCATGTTCAACATCGTTGACAAAATATTTATGTTCCACTCACAAAAGTGTGGCCAGAACTTTGACATAAGAATAAGCATGATGCATACTACCATTGTGGTCTTACAGTAAGGGTATAATTCATCTGAGACATGTTAGGAACAATCTATAACGACACAAAGACGTGGTCACATAAATTCGCTTTACACAGATTTGCAGAGTTCGCAGCGCGACTAATTAGAACATAAATCAGCCTTAATACAAATCCGTACTTTTTACAAGCGAATTTTGCACAATCACCTTGTCTGCAATTCTTTTACAGTAATGGCCTTTACCCCTTCGGGACTCGGGATATTACACGCGGACAAAAGCTGTGTTTCCACGAGAGGTGTTACGAAAATCCGACTTTTAGTTTGTACATGTAGGTACAAGATTTTATTGATAAATAAAAATTGACTAGTCAAAACAAAATAGATTAAAATATTTTCAACTTATTTTTGAATGATATTATTTCTTTGTAATTATTATTATTATTGTATCTTCAGTTTATACTAGGAGCTCAGATATAATAACTCCGGAAGAGGTTGATTACGAACTATTTTGAAAAACACGATCTCTTATTGCAGTCCTTAAGTATCAGCGTAACAAGCGGTCGTTCGTATCAGTAGGCCTATAATGGGTTTATTGAGTTTTCCCAGTAGTTCCTATCAAACACTACAGTGAAATAACTAAACAAAAAGACTATAACGTCCAGAGCACAACTGTTGGCTGTTTGAAGCCACAAACAGAACCGATATTGACTGGCCCCACGTTGGGTGCCGGTCAATATCGGTCCTGTTCAGTAGTCAACCTCTCTAGAGCAATTGTGCACTCACTAGATTTTCACGTAAATACAACTAAGTACTGTCAGCAAACACGCCATCTATTATACAGATTAACTACGATTAAATCGTGACAACTCGTGGTAGACACAGGTCTAGATTTAAGTTTTGAGTATATCGAGAAATTTTGTGGGTATGGATGGAATATTTAAGGCTTATTCCGTAAAGGAGATCGTCGTTGAAATAAACTCTCCATATTAGGTAATGTTTATTTGGTTGTCTGTTCTAATTGTTGTTTTCAACAAAAAAGGTAAAAAGCCAATATGTAAAGTGATGGTTTTAATGCGATGGATGTTTTGATATTCAGAGCACATCTTCGGCGCCACGTTATTGCAGTCGTGTGCGATTTATGACAACGCTCATTTTAAAAATAAAGCTATTTCTTCTAAAATATTGTCATATCTGCTTTAAATATTTCACTTTATGCGTCCCGGGGCGGCATTATACATTTCAAACTGGGTATTATAATCTGTATAATGTTCAATGAATAGCTGATTTATTACCTGCCTGTGTTTCAAACATGGTACTTCTATTACGTTTTGAAATGGAAAGTTAAACTCGTATTGTAAATGATAAGATAATTTAATGACCTCATCTCTAGGCTACTCAAAATTTTAGCATAACTTTTTTAAAGGTAACTTCTGCGAAATTATTAGTAGTAAAGCTATGGTTGATGAAATAGTAGCAATAGTAGCAGCATCGGGTTAAATCGGCGGGGTTAAATTCTTTTTATGGAATGAGCTTGTTAAAATGTAGATATTTTCTGGAATTTATTAGCAAAACGTTTCTGTAAACTATGTCGTGTTGTTCCAACTACAACTGCTGCTTTGTATATACCATGCATAATTTATACTATGTATCGACATCGCAAAAACCGCATAAATTTATTTTGTAATATATTTTCGAAGGAAAACCAATCTTTCGTAGCACTCTCTACGAAACATGCTACGAAAGTAGCCTGCGTAGCTCCTTCTGCGTATCATAACGTGCTACGTAAAATCTGTAGCGACACTATTGAAAGCTTCGTAGCACTTCCTACGTTCCGAATGTGCTACATTCAATTTGGAAAACTCGTAGACCATCTACGGTCCATGCTTGAAGAAACGCAAAGATCTACTCAAGAAGCTTCTCAATGTAAAATCTGCTGGAATTAGTTGGGCGCATCATTTCCCCAAGGAGCATTATTTAAACTAAGCGACTATAATTCGCAGAGTTTACCTCTCACGTCCATAGGGATTGCCGGATTTCCCGCACCACTGCTTTGTGATGATATTAATTGCAAACACAGGCATAACTTAGCTTAAACATATATCACACAATGCGCGGGGAAAACCGATTGTCGTGGTTATAATATCACGTGTAACCAACTATTTGTTAACTGTGTGATCGTTGTAGAGTAGAGATAAGATGTCGTAAAAAACATTTCTATATTTTTTTAATCGGTCTGTATATCTCACTTACGGTATTACTTTAGTCAGTTCCTTGTTGTTTTAAAATAAAAGCCAGATATGTGATACGAGAACAACGAGCAAATTACTACAGGCCACCGCGGTTAGAGGCTACCCAGCGCAGGCCAAATGTGCGCGTCAGGAACCCTCGGCGCCAGTTGAGGGTTGAACACTAACGTTTTATAAAAGAATAAATAAAATACAAATGTTTTATTTTAGACAACAAACATGAGTCCATACACATACGAATAGCTTTTACGGTTTTACTTTAGTCAGTTTCTTGTTGTTTTAAAATAAAAGCCGGATATGTGATACGAGAACAACGAGCAAAATACTACAGGCCACCGCGGTTAGAGGCTACCCAGCGCAGGCCAAATGTGCGCGTCAGGAACCCTTGGCCCCAATTGAGGGCTGAACACCCCACAAAAAAGTTACATAAAAAAAATACAAATGTTTTATTTCAGACATCAAACATGAGTCCATGCACTAGCTAAACGAATAGTTTTTATCACACATTCAATACACGGAGTAAAATAAAATAGACACTGTGATAAGATGAGCCGAGGACAATCAATCAAGGAAACAGCTTCTTTCATTGGTCACCCACGAGACACTTTCAGCGTGGCGATGATAGGCATTCTGCCATTTTCTTTAAAATGCTGTGTCCCGCATCATAGGGTCGCTGTCTTCTTGCATATGATAGCATGGAAGCCATGGTACTGCACAAAAATCCCCGATGCACTCGGAATCGGGTCAGTCGCAGCGTCATCTGAAATATATTATTGGATTCATGGGTTGTCCATCGATTTTTTGCATCGTATGTCAGACCCACAGATGTCTCGTGTAAAAAATATGACAATAAGCAGTAAAAAACGTGTCTTTAACTAGGCCAGTACAACGGGAAAATCTGCGAGCCAGCATGTTTCCTCGAACCAATAGAGCCCTAAGTTCCATTTCAACGTCTCCATCGTCCTTAAGGTCGGCGGCAAGTAGAGTACATGTCTAAGATATTAAAATTTCGCCATGCGACAGTATGCATGTGTGTAGTTTGTAGTAGATATTCCGTTTTCTTTACATTAATATGAGCCCATGCTCATAGAGTTGTTTTCAAAAACTCTCGTTGCGAGTTGGTAACTCTCTAATAACTCAACCTCAACCTCAACAGCCTGTATTGGTCCACGGCTGGACGCATGCCTCCCCCCGATAAGCGCATTGGCGTTTATCTCATGGGGGGTAGTGCCCATAATCCCCACGCTGGGCATGCGGGTTGGGTATCGAAGTTTGGAGGTAGAATAGAATAGAATAGAATATACATTTATTCAGGACACACATAGGGACACACAACACAGAGGGAAAGTTCTGCAGGAGGCGCTGCTGCCCGCCCCCTGGTGGATATCCCTTAGTCGCCTATTACGACACCCACGGGAAGAGTTGGGGTCGTGCAAATTCTAAGCCAGCACCCACAGCCAGCACCACTCAGCTCTGTCTTACAGATACAAATCTGTAAGAGACAGAGCAATAGCAACAATAACACACCACATTCATGCTATGCTATTTCTCACCATACTACCACTGGATTTTATCTTATGTCTCATTCATTAAATTAATACTAAGACCAAATAAATCCATATTTCAAGAGCTACATTTATATCCTACAGCTACACTTGATTCTATCAATGTACGTTACGTACCAACGTCAGTTTAGTGCTAGCGGCAGCCCTGCGCCGTGTCCATGAAATTGAATTAGCAACTCATTTGTGACGCCAATAAAACCGGCCGACTGCCCTCTCCCCTCTGCGTCTACCATTTACAAATGCACAGTCTATTTACGGCACCGGACATTTCCATCGCTAATTGCTATCTGAAGTGGTTAGAATTAACCAATATTTATTATAATTTTTTTCTCAAGAAGCAAGATTGTTGTTTGTACGACGTATTTTTTGTTGTAGCATTCGCCACAAAGCTTTTTGATTTCGGAGCAGATTAACGGAATTGTTTGACCGACATGTTATTAATTTTATAGAGACTAGATAAGTTTTCGACTTTACAGGGTGGATTTTTGTACGTGGTATAAAGAAGAGAAATGGTCCTCTAAGACTATTTATATATTCATTATGAATGTAAGCGGGTTAACTACGAACCTTGTTTGTGTTGGAAGAACACCAACGTTTCATCCCTTAACGAGGGACATCTTCAGGGCGAATGCGGTTCTAGACGCGCGCGTTCCGCATCCCTTCGAGCACTTCATAATGAATTCGTCAAACTACGAAAGTTTCTATAGTAAAACTATTTATATATATCCATATTTTAGAGATAAATTTTCTCCTTGATGATTTCCTACAAAGTGTATGGGAATAGTACATGGTTACCCAAGGGATAACTTACTTATTTAATCCCGAGCGTAGCGAGGGCGCTAATAGTTCGAGGGACTAAATATAGGTCGAGTTGCCAGTAAAACGTGATGAAAGTAACACTTTTCATCTCTAGGGACGAAAAGTGGCATTCCTAGAAACGAGAGTTATTCTACTCCCGCTTTTTTTCACTTGGGCAGAGACTATAGTCCGCGCCAGTTAAATTGAGAATATAGTTCGTTGACCTTTTGTCTGTTCAGTCAGAGGTGACAAACATTTGGAATCGAATTTTATACATTAATTTTGTTCTATATTTGCTAACAATCTAAAAAATAAAATCTAAATTCCGGTTATGAAATATTTATTTAATTTCATAAAATGTACAGATACATAATACCTTACATACAAAATTATCCTTATAATTATATTATTAATAATTATTTCTTATTCCCCAACCTTTAGGTTGGTAGGGTCTTCTTTTCTTTCTCGGAGATGTAAGCGGTGGTGCTTCGCCAGAGGAACCTAAAAATCATTATCACAATATATGTAGTATCCCGTATGTACGGAGAGCAATATTGCATTATAGCATTATTTTTTTAAATAATTCTGGAAATGTTAACCCGGAATAATCTTCTTTTACGAACTGAAATAGATATAATATATTATCAAGTTCTCTATATAAATTAAACGTACTGCATTTTTGTATAAATCTGTGACTAACCTGCCACAGCCGCGGGTAGGGTAGGTAGTATATGACGGCAGCGGCGCGTGCGCCCACTATAACTTGACAACCGACCAGCTTGTTCCGAATCCATAGCGTAACCAATATCTCCCTTTCTTATAAATAACCACAAATCAATAACAAAAAAAAACAGATATACTAATAACCATTGATTTAAAAAGGGAAGATAGGTTACGTTCTCCCAGCGCTTACTCAAAAATTGGCATGTGTTACAACTACACGCAAACACATACGCTCACAGTTATATTTCCAGTCCTGTGCAATACAAAGAAGAACAAAGACGGAAAGTCGTATCTAGGACCGAAGTGAGACTGAGACAACAAAATTTCACGAGAATCACGACCGCCCGTGCCGCCGGTCAGACGGTGACTGATGTGGGAGAACACAATTTTACACAATTTGAGGTTGCCACTTTCGAGCAACCAGTGCCTCATCTTCGTTTTTAATAAATCAATGCAAATAACAAAAAACGTAACAGATCTAACAACAAAAGTTCGACAAAAATGTTATCAAGTTTTATGGAATACTCGAAGACACGCAAGCGCTATCCGAACACGAATTATTGAACAAGCGACAAAATGGCAATCCAAAGATGGCGAGCCCCTGGCGTGTCAAGTAGTGTCAAGTAAGAAAGCTGTGTAAGAATGTAGGTGTAACCCAAGTTTTGTTCGTTTTTACGAACTTAATTTGAAAGTGTGAAATGAATTGCTATGATATGTTTTAAGCACATCTATTTGAAATAGAACTTTGAAAAATCAAAAATCATTCTTATAAAGTCAAAAATTGGCAAAAAAATCATATGAATTAGCGATGGGTCGTTGACGCATTTCTCGTTAACGAAACTAGACCGTCCATTGTCGTCCGTCGACGAGTTAACGAGTCAACTTTCGCGAACGGCCCGGTCGGAATCGACTGGTTGAATTCGTTGACTAGTTAACAACGTTTTTTGCGGACGATTTAAATACGATTTAACGATAGACGAGACTAGCACTATTTTTATTATTTATTTACACTAATTTCGAGGTAATGATTCAGGCGAGATTAAAAGTTACGTCGGCAAACAAATTAAGGTAGCTACTGATTGTTTGTGAAAAATACTTACTATTTGATGATGTATGAATAATTATATTTTTTTATATCGAACAATATATTTTATCTATAATTTGTTTATCTTCCTTTCAAACTTTTACAGTTATATATATTTACAGTATCTTTTAAATGTTATCTTAAATCACAATCCACAAAACCAATTAACACTAACACAGTAAAACATAAATGCAACTATATCGTATCCATTTTGAATGGAGCATAAACGTAAACAAACCGCCCATACCTAACCTAAAATTCACTTTGTTGGCGCGTCCTTTTATACGTAATTTACATTACTTGTCGATTTTAGATCCTCCCTTCAACAAAAATTGCTTACAATTATATCTGAAACTCGACACCAAGCAAGTGAGATTTTGTTGTTTGTGTCGTATTTTGTTTACTAACATGCTTCATTCAAAATGGATAAACCATAGGTACATTCGCAATACGCAAAATAACCACTCTTCCGAAACAGTCATAGTGAAAAAAGGAATGAACAAATCACAACAGTAAACAAGTAAAAACCAGTTTGTCTTGTAACGCTTAGCAATGATCTCTCTTTCACTCTCGCGAAGTCATCATAACGGCATCCTTTTCCTCAATTTATCATCAAATTATTACCTTACTCTGCCAAGCGCATTCAAAAGTCAACTCAGTCACTAGAGAATACATATTTATGTATGACCGTTGAGCCGTGTGCCATGTTATTTTACAAACGAACACTACATACAATGCTACTAAGTAGAAAACGCGTCGTTGCAGTCTCGTTGCGCGTCGATATGAACGCTTGGACTATCAAATTTTGCCGTTTACGAATTCAACTAGTCGATGCCGCGATGGTTAACAGTTGATTCGTTGATTGGATGTGGACGTTCTTTTTAACTAGTTCGTTTATTTAACGCCCACCGCTAATATGAATTGCTCTATAATGTGCATTTGATACAGTTGTTTCCTTTACAAAAGTTAGAAAATGAAAAAACTAAGCATATTGAATCTCTTTATGAACTAAAATATGGTTAAAATATAGTTAAAAAATACATCTATATTTATGAATTTTTCCTCAAAATTGATAATTTTTGGGTTAGACCTCTTCTGTTTTAATGCCAAATTGAGGTCAATGAACTTTATTCTCAATTTAAATGGCGCGGACTATAGTCTCTGCCCAAGTGAAAAAAAAGCGGGAGGTTTAAAATTGTAGAGTTTTGTATACTTCCGTATATAATAGCAGAGATTTCAGATTCAGACGTCTGAGCTTATCTGTTCTTTAAGTAATTCATGTTTTTATTTTTATGCTTCCGACCGGTATTGATATGGATTAGTTGAGCTACCTCTAGGTTGTTCACGCTTCAGACTGGTAATGATATGGATCAGTTAAGCTATCTGAAGATTGTTTACGCTTCCGACTGGTAGGTATTGATACGGATTAGTTGAGCCACCTGTAGATAGTGAACGCTTCCGACTGGTATTGATATGGATTTTTTTTATTAACCATATTATAATCATAAAGGTATTATAACTTAGCCATTTATAACATATTTATTTTCACTTTCGTGAGATTCGTGATGAAAAGCACAGTGTTTATTAAAAACTACTGAACGTAGGTATCGGGCTGAAATTTTGCATACAGGTAATTCTAATCTTCTACTTTTTATCCCATAAATCAGTTCCCTAGGGATAAAAATCACCATTAAGCATTTCCATAGGATCAACGCGTGCGAAGCAGCGGGGCGTAGCTAGTATGCTATAAACTTGCAATAAAATAAGAGTTTCAACAGTTTGTTTGACTAACACTGGCACTAGAAACAATATTCTCCTGAGACTAAATCAATAGAACTTAGTCAAAGCACAAGCATAAGTCTGATCGTACACATTAACTTAATGTCGCTCATAAAACCTTTGTACGGGAATACTTTATGGCACGAAGCGGTCGGCTTCCAAGAAAGTTTCCTTGAATAGGAAAAAAGGCTACATTTGATTTCCTCGTACGATATTTGTCAAATATAAATAACCTTTTGTCTTCGAAGCAATTGAGGAAAACCTGTATAGATTGCAGTAAATACAACTGAGAGAAAGTTTTATCTCTTTTTGTGCAGTTGTATAAATAGAGCTAACTAGCTAACACACTGCTAAATCTGTTGTAGTTTTGGTGGCTAGAACTTAAATCTAGAGATCGTAAGCTCCGAGACAAATGCTCCCATTTATTCAGAATAATCAATGTCTCTTCACAAACTACTAAGACATTTGCAGCTAAGTTGTCTTGTTCTCGTGGGAGTTTCTTTGAAATAACACGTATTGCGCAGTCAATACACATAACTGTCCGTTCGGTTCGGCAACAAAGTTACGCGTGAAAGAAATAACACACTTTAAAGTTAGTGAACTCAATCGCTAGGAGACGGCAAGTTTGCTGAATTGTTTTCTTTTTCAGGTGGTGCTGCCAAGAAGAAGTTTTTTGATGTGAGATACGATACGATATTATTTATTTACTCTAGTCGAGATACAGCCAAGCTTACCAACGCCGTCTAGAGCTCACAAAAAAGAGACACATACTTTATATTCGTGCTCACCATAATAGACCTATACCTAATACTTACAGGAATTCTGCAGAAACCTTTTTAATCCAGCAAAACGCAAAGTTTTCGACAATGGATTGTAATTATAATAGTTCATTCACGGCTTGGAGGAAAGCCGAAAGGTAGCTCAATAAAGCCACGGAAGTTTTGTTCCTTTGTAAAAAAAAGGACACAGAATTAATTACCAAATTGAAATCCCGAATGGTTTCAAGTTGAAAACATGTCGCGTGCCAAGAAATAATCTCTCAGATGACATTAACATACATCATGTGTGGGGGGCTGCCAAGAGTGCCTAGCAGGATCCCGTAGGAACTCCTTACTAAACGAAATTACTCGGCCACCTACTCGGTTTAGTCAGTGGTTTCAGATAGCGCGACAGAGCGATAGAACTGTTGATGTAAGTAGAGGTAGGTATTCGCAGGCATAGCTCTACATCCGATAAGGCTGCTGTTCCTATTTTCACACTGAGACTATTGAGGTACAAAGACGATCTTTTTAAGCTATTGCATAGCTTCTATCGCGGGCCTTGAGCGCGGGGACCGAATCCAGAAATTCCGTAACGAAAAAACCTTGACGTTTGTCTCTTTAGTTCAGCAACTCGCCTCTAGATGGCATCGCAATAGCTTTACCGCGGCAGTCCCCGAGTGCCACACGTCTTTTTTTATTTATGCCATATCTATGACTATTACGATTATGATTATGTGCCCCACCACATTATTGACACGATATTATAAGTCATAGAGATTGTAATCTTATGGTATTGGAATACCAAACAAATTTACGACTAAATCTCTATCTTAATCGTATGGCGCCATTATGGCATTTTGTTTAAAAAATAGTAGAATTAGGCCCAAGTAGTCTTGAATCCTATTTCTACTTAATAATGTAAGGTATTTCTTTAAAAAAACTTGACAACAAAATCAAATTACCTAGGTACTAAAAAGATAATGTAGATAAGGTAAGTAAGAATTTACTTTTCTTTATATCAGTATTTCCACTTTATTTGCGATATAAGTTAGGTATGAGCCTCTGTCCAAATACTGAAAGATCATCATTCATCGTACCTTTGTAATGAAATATGCATCGGCCTCAAGAGGAGAGAAGTATGTTTTAGGAAGAAACATACACATACCTACAACCAAACCGCCTCTGAGAATAAATATAGTTAATTATTATATTCGTGTTAAATAAATTATTCCGTGACTTATTCTTAGAAGTGTGGGTAGGTACCTAGTGTACCTAGTACCTACAGACTAAAACAAAGGTCAATAAAAAGAAAGCAATTATAGAGATTTAAGACATTGGGCAATACGTGACCTCATAAGCGATGTTAATGAAATGGATTTGTTCCATTAGCCAAAGTTAATCGAATTCAGGGTCATCGTACATTTTAGATACCTATCGACTCTTGGGACGCTTTTAGGAGGAATCTAAATAGGTATTAAAATCCAGGTTGTTTACGAAAAGCCTTTAAAAGAGATTTGGTTCCCAAGAATTTACATAGCTTAATAGAAACTATCTTCGGCCCTTTAAAAGAATGATATCAAAATCGAATTCTTTCGAATGTTTTAGGTTTTAGTACGAAGCTATGTCTACCTCTTGAAAAGTAGTAGGAACCATTGGCGGATCCAGGGGGGGGGCCATGGGGGCCATGGCCCCCCCCCAAAAGGCCCAAGAGTTCCATACTTTCGACTCAATTTTACGATTAAATTCAGATGCACTTTTACACGGGCCACGGCATACCTACTCTTAGGTAGGTTATGTAGGTACCTACTTTATATCAAAGTACAGAAATATATTTTTTAGGTAAGTCGGTACTTTACATACATCTACAAACTAAATTCAAGAGGTTAATTTCTTCTCAGTATTACCACGTCCATCGACACGTTCAACGACTTTGAAATGAACATAGGTAAATGATATCTATATCTCTTCTTCCGCTAGTGAACACAAGTGAATTATAGCCAATTGCACCTCATTTCTTATTTGATTGACAGTAATAACTATTTTTCAAGCTGTTTATATTGATAGAATGTGAACGCATCCGAATTAGTTTTTAGTTTGGTTTCCATTCCACCCCTCTGGTTGCGACACTGGACTTCCTTCTTACTTACTTCAACACGTAATGTGTGTGGATTGCTCGTATTTTTCTTTTGATAAAAACTCAGTTCTAAATTACAAAAACGCTCCTTATTTGACTAAAACCTACATATATATTAAATAAAATTACTCGTCTAAGTATACCTCGGTATTGGATTTTACTTGAAAAGATAAGTTAAGTAAAAGAAAAAGTAGTACAGTGTGCGCGCATGTTACTCGCGAGTACGCGAACTTGCGAAGAAAGAAACGTACGCGTTCCCGCTTTCGTTACATTCAATTCTAACAATTTAATACACAATAGAGAGAGATGACAAAAATATCACTGCTTTTTGCATTTTAATTTGTTTTTTGCATTGAGGTGTTCTTGCCCTTTATTAGCAGAACCCTTTTAAGAATACTTAGCTAAATAAGTACGTACATTAGAGTTATATACGTATCGAATATTTGTAGTTAGTTCAATGTAAAACTAACTAACAGATGTATCACCACGGGCGTGGCGAACATCTTTTGCCTCTCTCGACGTGGCCTGGATCTGAACTAAAGCCTCCTTTCAGTTTTCAGTTCAGTTGCAAAATATCTAACAAAACGACAAAACAGCAAAAAAATTCGGTTACATTGTCCTCTGTTTCGTGGTCCATTTTTAATAATACATGGTCTCGGTCTCACAATAAGATCATTTTGACTACTAACGCGAGAAATTAACAAAAAATATTTTGGTTTCGCGGCTTGCTCCGCTGGAGTACTGTCTCGTCTCTGGCTGTGCACATGAGGCCCCCCTTATACTGAAATGGAAGTTTCTGATTCGTTAACGTGATAAGCTAATCTTATGCGAGCGAGAGTTCATTTTGTACGACAGCGAACACAACTTCGATATTCCTTTTCCAAGTAGACACCAGATTTTGATTTTCGTAGATTCTTTAGGGCAGGGCTCATCTATTTTGTTGTAAATCGTTAAAATTTTATTATTTTTCATAACTTACTATCATAACTTTCGCGTCTTGCTAAGCATACCTCACCAATTTCAAAAAGACTGCGACCCACGGATTTTCATTAAGTATCTAACAATTCCTCCTAACAATTCAATCTCAGTCGCGCACTCCTTAAAATTTTCAGGGCTGTCTCTGCTTGCTGATTGTTTTTCATACTGATGTGTTTCTACCACTGCGCACTTACTTTTTCCTAAAACCCGGAAAAGTCCCTAAAAAATTCGCGGCTCGCTTCGCTCGCCGTGGTTTATTATTGGTAGTGATGCGTGACTCAAATTCTTGGGCTACGACCTCGCCTTATGAAGGTACATTTAGGTATATTCTTTGTTTTTTTCACCTGACCCCCCTTCACAGAATCCTGGCTATTAGTCCAGTCATTTAAGCTTAAATTAGGTAAGAATCTCGGAATTCGAGATACCCAGCTGTAAGTCTGTAAATACTTGTATATCGACACCCTAAAAGTTGTCTCAAAACCTACATTATGGTAGGGTGTGCGCAACTATTAAATTTCTAGGTCAAAGGTCACAAAAAATCGGTTTTTTGTCAATATCTCATTTCCTATAGGTTTTTTGCTATTTTTATATATAATCAATATTGTAGCAGACAAAATTCTCTACAAATTTTTTTAATTTTTTTTTTTATACGGAAAACCGTTTTTGAGTTAGAGGGCGGTCACAGCATCACTTCAGGTCAACCGGTGCTCCGGTCGAAAACGCGCCATAATAATAATAGTTGATGAACTATCAATAAATCAATGATTATAAATATTTGCCAATTTTTATTAACTATTATATTATACTAGCTGCGCCCCGCGGCTTCTCTCGCGTTGTTCCTATGGAAACGTTTAAAGATGATTTTTATCCCACGGTATCAGATTTATGGGATAAAAAGTAGTTGTTTAATTACAGAATTATAATTACCTGTATGCAAAATTTCATCCAGATCCGTTCAGTAGTTTTGGCGTGAGGAGGTAACAAACATCCATCCATCCATAAACCCGTACAGCTTTCAAATATTCCACCAACAAGTGCAGCTGCTCATCAACAGTTCAAACGTGTATACTATCAAGTTCAAACTTGGTAAGGGCATGATTTGGAACCCCAGGTATGGGGTTGGGCAATGCGAAACGTGATGCTGTGACCGCGCGTTCTCCGCCCTCTATCTCGAAAACGGTTCACCGTATAAAAAAAAATTAAACAAAATTTATAGAAAATTTTGTCTGCTACAATATTGATCATACATACAAATAGCAAAAAACCCATAGGAAATGAGATATTTACAAAAAAAGACGTGTGGCACTCGGGGACTGCCGCGGTAAAGCTATTGCAATGCCATCTAGAGGCGAGTTGCTGAACTAAAGAGACAAACGTCAAGGTTTTTTCGTTACAGAATTTTTTCGTTACAGAAGGCCCGCGATAGAAGCTATGCAATAGCTTAAAAACTATTTTTCGTGACCTTTGACCTTGAAATGTAATAGTTGCGCACACCCTACCATTATGTAGGTTTTGAGACAACTTTTAGGGTGTCGATTCAGTGTCATTTCAGGAAACGAAACGTAACTTACGACTCAAGAACCCTGGCAACATTCCCCCCCCTCCCCCAACCCTACCTGAGGCCTGCGTCCAACAGTGGACCAATACAGGCTGTGGAGGAAGAGGTTGTGATTTTTTTTTACCCTATATCTGAACATTGTCAAAATGGCCCCCCCCAAAATAAAATCCTGGATCCGCCCCTGGTAGGAACAAAAGATATAATTTAGTGCCAGGCAAGCTTAGGTCGGGAACATACATAATGTAGGTACTCGTACAACTAAAACACTGTTCATTATTCAAGAGAACCTAATGGTAGTAGGTATATTTATTTCAACAAATCCACACTATGTACTTAGGACTATAAGTACACGTAAAATGGCGCAGGCAAGACTCACACCTACTTCAGAAGCCACAACCCAATTACGGTCGAACAAATCAACCTTTCGGTCCCTTCATTAAAGATGAGCACAAAACCGAAAGAAAAATAACGTGCTGCTTACCAACTAAAGACCTTATTTACCAACTAAATAGGCAACGTAATTATCCTCCGAATCCCCGGCCAATTCCAGTGTTTAAGAAAGATAAACGAGAAAGGGAACCATTCCGGCAAAACTTGTAACTCCGCCGCCGCGATCAGACTCCGGTAATTACATAGGTTAGGTACCTTCCTAAGGTGGGGATTTATGGATAAAAGTTCTATTGGGATGCGATGTGCGATTGTTGTGTTTACCTGCACCTGCCTTACAATTAAATAATATACATAGCACAGCTACTTTTTCCGTACAGCTTTTAGGTCGGTATCTCGTATATCGTGGGATTGGATGTATTACGGTATTAGATCTCATCCGATAGTTCCTAAGCAAGGTTAATCTTACCAGGAAATTACATATATGCAAGGTGAATGAACTCCTGTAGGTATTTAATATTTGAATCTTAAAAAATCATATTGGCCCTAGAAGTGGCAAACTTACGAGTACAAAGAAACAGCATAGAAATAAATGATTGTAACATAGTAATACGAAAATATAACGCAAAATATGTCACAACGAGTCACACGGGAAAAGCAAGAAAGGAGCCACTTTATTCCGTATTTGCGTACGTGATGACTCTTTAAATATTCCACTTTATTGTGCAATCCTCTCCTTGTCACGAGTAGTTGGTGCCTAGGCTGAATTATTTAGTTGGTCGACGGCGGATTCACATTTATCCAAATAGTCGTCTCTGACATAGGAAAGAACAAACTGGGGCCCCGAGTTAAAAATGGAAGAGTCAGTTTTGCGCCGGGAAAGATTCGCTCGGAAGATGATATTTATGTGTGTCGTTTGCCACGTCTGCTTACACCTAGGGCGATAAAGTTCACAGCTGTGATGGGCGATGTTTTATGAGCTCGGAACTCATACATTAGTAGACTGCCGTCGCCGCCGCGCCGCCGCCACACAGTGTGACTTTTTTACAATTTAGCTCAACTTAACTATCAACAGCCTGTATTTATACCTACTGCTGGACGCAGGCCTCCCCCTGATAAGGGCCTCATTTAGCGTTTCAGTAATGAGGGAAAATGCCCATAATCAGCACTTCGCATTAGATATTTTGTCTGATACATACGGTATTGTAATCTCAAGCTATCTTACAAATTCAGTTAAAAAATGTGTCCTTGTACCCATCTATATCAACAAAATAACAATGATATCATGTTTAAATTATATTTTTCTCTTACCTTTAAAATGGTAGATACTAATGACAAACACTTGTCGCTTCTCACTACCTTGCTGGGAACTTTAACATCAACCACTGACAATGACACAGTCAAAGCATGTCGTGCGTTATACTTATGTAGGGTGGCCCTATAAGAAACTGTGTTGCCCCTCTGCTAATTAATATTAAATGCATGGTTTTGTAGCTCATGGGGGGAATTGCCCATAATGCCCACGCTGCTGGGCATGCGGGTTGGGGATTGCTGTTTGGTAGTAGAATTGTTCTGCAGAAGGCGCTGCTGTCCTCCCCCAGTAGATATCCCTTAGTCGCCTCTTACGACACCCGCGGGAAGAGTTGGGGTGGTGCAAATTCTAAGACGGCACCACACACCAGTGGTTTGTTAACTATTCGTATATTATTCAATAAAAAAAATGAAGTAAAGTTGAGCTAGATTGTGAAAAGTTAACACCGCCCCGTGTCGGTTCATTTTCATATGTGTCTATCGATCGATACCTACTTGTTAAGGTTAAATCATTTAACTCTTTTGCTCCTTAATTTTGTAAACTATACGGGGTGGGGCAAATGTTTGGGTCCTAAAGGTAATTCAAGAGTAGGTAGGTAAGTACCTACCCATAATAATTAATAACACAAGCTCCGATTAGCTTGGGGCTAGATAATGTTGTGTATTCTTCAACAATATTTATTTTATTAGAAAATAGAGAACATTTTCCCAACCATCCTAAAAACTACATAATAATTTCTTGTAAACCAATTATGCAAGGCAAAACACGAGTTTATAAGCTTCTGTGGAAACGCAATGGTTCGTAATTATAGCAATAGGTACCATTTGAATTGCCATTTCCATAAACAGTCGCATGTTCAGAAACTTTTCGTAGATATGCCGTGAATGCGGCAGTTACAGTTTTATCTGCATTTTTCAGCATTTTTAGATTATTTAGGTTGTTCGATATTTTGGCGTAAATTTTGATCGAAGCCTACTTTATCTTATTTCACCCTCGATCGAGGTTTTCGAAGTATTTTACATCAAAATACTAGACTATTGCCCTACGTCTACAAGGATGAAATTGTACAGAGATAAGTATAAATCGAATAATAGCAAATTGTATTACTGGTCATGTTCAGATATAGAATTTGTTCCGTTTCTAACAAGTTTATACCCTTTCCTGGAAATAGGACTTTCAATTTATCTACCTGATACGGAATTCAGATCCAACCCATTTACGAAGGTGTAGCAATGCCTATTGAAACATGATCCTTTTCGCTGATATTCTTTTTGTTTCGTTTATTCTTGAATTTGCATTGCGTATTTCCAAATAGGTGCTCTTACCCTCTCAGATTTCAATGTTTAAAATCTCTCCGAGATTTACCATTACTTAAAGTACTTAGGTAGGTACTTACGGCGGCGTGGAGCAGTTCCCGAAGTGGATCTTGGCCTCCGACACAAGAGATAGCAAGTTGTCGTTTCAGTCCAGTCTACGGCACGAAGTTCATGCAGATATTTCATAACTTCGTCGCTCCACGGTACCTCGGACGACCGATACCGACTCGGACGCATACTCCTCAACCTCAACAACATGTATGCGTCCACAGCTGGACGCAGGCCTCCCCCTGATAAGCGCCTTATTCGCGTTTATCTTATGCAGGGTAATGCCCATCCCCACATGCCTACGCTTTGAATGCGGGTTGGGATCGCAGTTTGGTGGTATAATTGTTCTACAGGGGGTGCTGCTGCCCGCCCCCGGTGGATATCCCTTATTCGCCTCTTACGACACCCGCGGAAAGAGTTAGGAGGGTGGAAATTCTAAGCCAGCACCACAAAGCTTACTATCGGGACTCTATTTTGTAATTTTTTTCGAAGTCTCCTGCTGACATGTGGTGAGTGGGCCCGCGGGCCACCGTCCACGCGTTATCTTCTCTATCTCCCAGCCAGGTCATCCGCGTACCCAATAATACTGTGTTTTCCGTTTAACTCTACTCCGCTGTCAGGCAGGTTGTCCTGTGACTTTCCGGATGGCGTTCTAACACCAAGTTTAAAAGGATTACAGAAAGTGCAAGGAAGTCCTTATTTGATACCGATGACGACGTCAAACTGGTCCGTAATTAGGCCAATTCCCTTTCTAACCGTCATTTTACGCGTACCCGTGGCGACCTCTGTCATCCTTACCAGATTATGGGGTAAGTATTTGAAACAGCCTTAATATGTCGTACAAAGCGCTATTTTCGTCGGAAATCGACAAATAAAATGTGGATGCCAATACATAGTGAGAGTAAGTGCCTACAGATAAATTGAGGTTACAAGTTACTGGAAAAAAAATCTAATTAGTGTTTATTATTAAATTTTAATAGTAAATTGTTAATACATTCATGTAAGGCATCGTCGGCCGAAACTAAATCTAAATAAAATTGTAATTCAAACTAGCGATCTTACATATTGTTTCTATCTGGCTTATGTAGCTAAATGTCTGCGTTTGCAGCTTAATGACAATAAAAGTGTAACAATCACCAAAATATAATTATTCTGATATTCTGAAGCGAAATGGTTACAAATGCGCGCAAAAAAATCTAGAATTGGACGTGTAAAAGTATGTTGTTTGTTACTCATTAAATGTTGCATTGCATAGAGTTTAACGACAATATTATTGTGATTAGGAGATACGAGTATTATCATTATGACAAAACAACAGAACGGGCTCACAAACGAGAATCGAAATCAGTTAAAGTCCGTGCATTTAAAACACTGGATAACAAATGCATGAGTAGAGTACACAACATACGTTTTATAACGTTTAGAACTCATGATACCTTAAAAATTGAACGTTTTAGAGTTTTCGGTATATTAAAATGCAATCTGACCTCAGAGCGTGTTAAAATAAAGCTTGATTAGCAAGGGCGACGGTCTGGGCCGCGACGACGCGGCGCCGCCTTGAGAATGTTGTCCACACGGAGAATCATTTCAGCAGCTTCGGCCGCGGACAGTAGCACTTGACGCTTCACCACGTAGGACTCTGTGATGCCGAGCGTCTTCATATCACCAACACAGCCGCTTTGCATGTCTATGGACAAGAATTATACAAATTAATATTTGCCAAAGGGAGGACTAACTAATTGACATGGAATACCAAAGAAAAGTGACTAAGTACTTAATCGTCGTGGCTTTTCTATATTGCCACTATGCGTTACAGTTGAATAGCGTGTCAGTCTCGACTTGAATTCCACTATGTGATATTTGTGTTTGCTACTGTGATGAACATTTACACGATGATTTTACATTATGATTTTACAAGAGCCATAACAATTATTTTTAGAAGTGAATGTTTAACAGAACACAGCCCAAAAATAAACTTGAAACCGTCTTTGATTCCAAACTCAAAGAAAGATACTTTTAGAGAACTGTGATCCATTTCTCACAAACAAGAAACTTTAAATTATCACATTTTCTTACAGTGACCTCTTACTTTAGTTTAACATACAGTTTCAGTCTCCTGAATCATAAAATTCATTCCATTTCCATGTCAGTGTATAATTTTATAATTAAACCTTTTCTAAATGTACTGTACATTTATTGTATTTATGGAAATAAAGAGATTTTGATTATTTAGTTTTTTTAAGAATTGTGTTTATGGAAATAGAGTTAGAAGAGTTTTTGATTTTGTTTTGATAATGATTTCTTACCAAGTCCCATAGTGTTTTGTCCCTGCGCATGCTGGGCCCTCAGCCTTGCAATGAGGTCTGCACTATCGTAGCCAGCATTGTCGGCGACGGCGGACGGTAGGCGACGGAGGGCGATGGCGAAGGCCTCTGCGGCAGCGGCCTCCTTGCCGGCAGTACGCGCTGCAGCCTTGGACACTGCCTCGGCCATCAGCATCTCGCTGGCACCTGACAAACGAAACAAGTTCTTTATTAAGGATGATTAAGATATTTATTAAAGTCAGTGATCAGAACTAGCAGTCAATAGAAAAAAAATGAAAAAGGAACGCGAGGTCTTTGGGCGGTTGGGATTCTACAGCATAATAATAATTATTTTTATGTTCTTTATTCGGACGAAACGAAGAGTTTGCCGTACATTCCAATTTGGTTATTCGGTGAACATATCTCGCTTGCCTCTCGTCGTATAAATGCCTCTGCATTAAACCCACCCTTTGTTCTTCATCTCAATAAAGTTTTAAATAAATAACTAAATCAGTTAGTTCACTCGTTACCTCCTCCGTAAACCACTTTAGGTTCCTTGACGGTAGCTGCGAGCACGCAGAGCGCATCGTGCAGCGAACGCTCCGCCTCGTCGATGACCTGCTGCGTGGCGCCGCGGATCACCACCGTACACGCTGAACCCAGCTCCACCCCAGAGAAACGGATCAGATTCTCATCTCCGATTTGCACCTACGGAACAAGACATGGATATTTCACCTTACAAATTCGAAAGTAACTCTGTCTGTTTCATTATCATCAGCAACCTATATTAGTCAACAGCTGGACATAGGCCTCCCCTAATGAGCGCCATAGCGCCCTGTCTTCAACTTGACTCATCCAGCATCTGCCTGCAGTCTTTCGCAGATCGTCACCTGGCTGTCTGTTTAATTAGGTGTTTACACTGTCTGCGTGTTTTTTTATTCTTTTATTCACGATCTCCTGCGTACAATCCCTTATTTACGGTTCTATACTCACCAAAAAAATTACAAATTAGAATTAAATATCGCTATCGTTATCGAATAGAAATTACCTTTAAACGTTTCCATAGGCACAACAAGTGCGAAGCCGCGGGTCACAGCAAATACTTTGATCTACTTGGCAAAGTATTTTCCTAAACTATACTAACTAGCGCAGATTTTCAGTTTCAGATCGTCATTAGGGTATAGGAACACGCAATTGGTAGGGCTAACTATTAGGGTTGGTAGGTTTAAGTACGTGGTTGGGGTCCGTAGGTAGGGGTAAATAGGTATTTCAGTGGGCTTGTCATTTTTTAACTTGTTATTCTGCAACCTTAATGCTTTGTCTATATTATATTTTTCCTTTTCTTTATAATTAGAATTCAACAAAGTTTTTACCTGCTCAATAACCTTGCAGTGCCCAAGCTTGACTCTGTCAGGTGAGTCAAAGGTAGATACAATCTCTCCACCAGTGACTAATGCCAGACGCTCAATGCCATCAAAGTCAGCGTGTTCAATAGCCATTACTCCCGCATCAGCAAACAACTGTTCTGGGTAGTTGTAAATCAGTTGTCTGTAACAGAAATGTTGAATGTTAGAAAGGTTTATTTGAGAAGCCAAACACGGAATAGTTACTCGGATCTAGAATCGAAGATAATATAATATAAAAGAAATGCATATTTTAAATCTTCACAAATTCTGAAACTAAAACCAGATTACAACATGGTAACAACTTATAATACAAACAAAAACTTATAACTCTTCAACTCAAGCACACAAGCTTCTTCCCCGTCAGGCGGCGGCGCCATAATGCGACATACTAACAAGGAATATGCGCTTTTCTGCGTTAGAATGTCGCATTATGGCGAATATAGGCAAATTCGAAATCGGACGAGAGACAATAAATGACAAATAATGGCATAAGCTGGGAAAACCAATTATTAGCTATAAGCTTCTGCTATATAAGAAATCAAAATTTTTGTGATATTATTGGTTCCTTAGATATTACCCAGTGTAAAACTACATACATATTAATAACCAAAAACTTCTGCCATTTGCTCTGATGATAGTAGTGTCTTTGATGAACAAAGAGTAGTAACCTCTTTTGTTCATCAGAGCCCTTTGTTTACAAAACTTGTTTTGAATTCTTGGTTGTATACAAACTCCACAAAGTTTGTTATCGAATCAACGAGGAAAGAACTTACCTGTTAATGAATACATTGCATTTATGTCCCAATATCTTGTTGACCTTGTCCTTCATCTTTTCCTTTTCAGCAACTTCCAGTTCTGCAATCTTAGCCATGGAGTCTACTTTTATTGTGGAGCCAAATACTTTGATCTTGTCCGTATCCATAGGTGTGTTTGCAATAAGGATGTTGGCGTTTTCAATGCGTTGCGGCTGATGCACTCCGACCTGTATGAAATACTATTTATTAACAAAGCAAATTACAATCACATAATACAAACACGTCTTTCTTCCATCGTCCAAGGTCGCTTTCTTACTTTTTTTGGACATGTCGAGGAAACGCGTCTGTGAAAGATTGTGGTCCAAGGGAATATGTAATGGACGAAGCTGAAGCTTAACTGATCCATTAATGAATAGCCGCGTACTAAACGTGACTGATTGAGCAGCCTCGCGCGGCAGACGTTTGCGGACGTTTGTCTCGCCAGGCAGCCTCAATGTGTACATTTTTTGATAGAGGCAGGCAGGGCCGAGCCAGTTTTGCTCAAGACTGACCTCACGCAGTCTTGTCAGCCAGCCTCTTACCCAATTCTTATCCAACCCTAGTAAACCATTGAAATGCAGTATCACCATTCTAAATTCAAATATTTTTTTTCAACTTGATGAATATCCTTTTCACCGAATTTTGCTTAAAAGTCATCGATCAAAAATTTCACCGGCCCCCCTTAGATGCACAATGCGCGCTCTGAAACCGTCTGTATCAAAAGCTTTTCTTTTTGGCATGTATGGAAAGCATTTGAATTAGTGTCATTTGAGCGCTTGGACAGAAAGCATGCCTAGCAAAATTACAAAAATCACACGTTCATGACACAAAAAAGACGGGTTTCCTATTTTCAGTAAAGTTTTAATGACATTTATTACCACTATAATGTACAATTATTGCCCTTACCTCAAGAAATCGGCGTTGAAAATGATTTATTGGTTCGCATTGTTATGATTTTAACTTTGTTCTAAATACATGAATAGAGAGGCCATTTTTTTATATTTATATATAAAAATTTTTGTGATCTTGCAATTATTTTTAATGTAAAAAGACTAGATTCATATAATAAAGATTCAAACATTTATAAAAAAATATTAGATTATTATTTTGATATTTTACCAGCAAAATAAAATAAATTCAACTCCACTAATGTCTTGTCCATATGCAGAAACCTTGTCAGGCTCTGCGCAAACTGTCTGCGTCAAAACAAGTCATAGTTAATTTTGAGTGTCATTTTCGTAAGGTTCTAGGTATCTAGGGGGGAGGCCGCGAAATTGCGAAATTTTTGATCGATGTTAAAAGTGGAATAATTCATTGAAAAAAATAATTTGAATTTAGAATGGTGTTTCTGCATTTCAATGGTTTACTAGGCTCTAGAGAGGCTATTGATACTCTATGGTCGGGGCCGAAAAAAAGAAAAAACATTGCCTTATTCAAAAACTTAATTTGGCACGACAATGCTTCACTTTATTGCTATCAATGTTTTATAATTTTGTTATAGAAAAGAAGATTAAAAAAAACTAATGTTTTTTTGTGAAATCGGTAAATTAGTATTTCAAAAAATAGCTCTTTTACACTCTAAAAAATACTTTTTGGTAGCACCTAAATATCATGAATTCATGATTAATGGACCGGCCCTATCAAGTATTTGAACGCACTGTGCAACTAAAAAGTGACATGGACCTAATAATTTAGCCAGAGCCACTTGCTACACCCGTGACTCTACTCTAGACTACTTCGCTAGCTCGGGATTTACAATCGGCATGTGCAACAAAAAACCGTTTTACTCACTTGTTTAACAAATAACTATTATTCCACTTGTGAGCAAAATCACGTCAGCGAGAGGTGAAAATAATATTTACCTTCTTGTTAAGAAGGAAACCTTCATCAAGGAAGGATTCTTCTAGAAGTCCTCCAGAGATCTTGATGATCTGAATTGCCTTGAGGTTTCCTGAACCCTTGAGACGGATAACTGCATCTACAGCCAGTTTTGTGAAATGTCTGTAAAAATTAAAATAAAGTAATTAATAAACTTAAGTTTCTTAGATTAACTTTTTGTTAAGTAAAAATTGTTTATATAACATAATTATAGTTTTACAAACGGTGATGAGTCCTAGTGAACTAGTTTAAAACTGTTTTAAGAGCCAGTAGCTTCTACAGCTTTTAATAATCAATTAATTATATCAAACAAGTAGTTAATAATACTAACTTCTGAATGGCTTGGCAAAAATTTTGCATAGTTGTAGTTCTAGATTTGGTATGACTTAGAGACTACTTTTTATCTCAAGACTAACTCTAAGATTTGCTAATTGGCAATGAAAGTAAAAAAACTAACTCTTTGTGGTTGGACAGGATCTTAGAGCTAAGAGTGGTCCTGGCAATGTTTTCAAGATCGGCTCTGAGTGCAGCTTCGTTGAAATTTTTCTGGTGGTCAAAACTGGCTTCAGACAAGGCTGCTCTGGCAGCCTCAACGGAAATGCGCCATCCCGCAATGATGGTCTGAGGGTGCAACTTCTGCTCCACTAGCTTTTCTGCCTCTCTGAGTAATTCAGCCGCTGTAACAACATTATTCATTACATTAGAAAATGGATGCTTATATGCTGTTTGTTTTTTTCTGAGAATAGAATTAAAAAAGCCTACATGCAAGTTGCGGTAATACAGGAGGACCGTTTAATGCACCCTCTGAATATTAACCTCTTATTTGGATTTATGGAGTGTGCGGATAAAGTACAGTACAGATAATTAATGAAGAAGAATATTTGAAGTAAAATGTTGTGAAATTATAAATGTACTGCGCCCCGCGGCTTCGCACGCGTTGTTCCTATGGAAACATTAAAAGGTGATTTTCATCCCACGGGAACAGATGTATGGGATAAAAGGTAGCCTTTGTTTTATTCCAGGATTAGAATTACCTGTATGCAAAATTTCATCCAGATCCGTCCAGTAGTTTTGGCGTGAAGAAGTAACAAACATCCATCCATACATCTATACATCCATACAAACTTTCGCCTTTATAATGTAGTGTGATGTGATGTGAAGTGTGAAGTGTGATGTGATATTCATCTATAAACAATTCATTTATTGGCTTTTTTTAAGAATTACAATATTTTAGTTTGTTGGGACTTAATGACAAATAAAAAGCTTTATCTCGCAATTTACATAAAAGCATTTTTTTTGACAAAGAAATATTCACTTGGTCAGCCCATTCAATACATGTAAGGATGCGCATGATACCTATTCAACATTTGGTAAGCAACTGGGGAGATGGCAACTTAAAAAATAGTGGGGCACTCGGCATTCGGATAACAAAGGGGTTCAGATTAGAAGGGGTTCAGATTTAAGAGAGAGATCCTGCTGTATTAACACTTTCATGGCCCAAGATGCAGATGTGCTCCTGAGGCTCAGTGGTGCCAGCCGGGTAGTAAATGCATTAACTATGATATTAACTTACCTAAAACTGTAACTGATGTGGTTCCATCTCCAACTTCTTCATCCTGTACCTTAGACATGTCCACAAGAATCTTAGCTGCAGGATTGTCAACACCAATTGATTTCAGAATTGTGGCACCATCGTTAGTCACTTCAACCTGAAATACCAAATGATTACCGACCAAATACTTACTGAAACAAATTGTATTTTCGTAGGTCTATAAACCCTATAGGTTATAGACTTTCCATCAATTATCATTATCAGACACTTACCTACTTTCAGATAAATAACTTATAAATAAGTGAATTATCCCTTACCTGGCCTGAATTTCTTCCACAAGAAACTAGAATTTTGTCCATGCCTTTGGGTCCCAATGTACTTTTTACCAAGTCTCCTATTGCGATTGCTCCGATAAAGCTCGACATACGAGCCACTTCAGCCTTCTCTTCTTCTGCCTCATTTTTTAAAATTCTAATGGGATTTAGAGACACCTGAAAATAGAAATTCTTGATAAAATGACCACACGTGCCTGATCACTAGCCAAACACCGGTTGCAATGCCATCCAAATACTCCTTATTCCCGTGTATCAGGAGCAAAATACAATGATTTTTTCACAGATATACTAGTAAATAACAAAATATGGTGTACCATTTTGATATTTTTCACGTGATTTGTAAGAAAACGAAACTTTTACGGATTTTCAGAAAATCCGAAAAGTTGAGACAGAAAGAAAGAAAAGAATGGATGGAACCACAGACAATAATGATCTGAAGCAGTGCTGCCGACGTCAAAATGAAAAAACTGCGATGTGACAAAATTTATAAAACAGACGTGTAGCATTCGGGGACTGACACGGTAAAGCTATTGCATAGCATTTTTTATCCCAACCCAATGCCAACTAGAGGCGAGTTGCTGAACTAAAGAGACAAGCGTGATATTTCAAAATGTCATTAAAAGTTCTGCCATCACCACCGCTGTTCCGGTCGGAGTGGGGAGTGTTAGGTTATTTTCGTTACGGAATTTCTGGATTCGGTCTCCACGCTCAAAGCCCGCGATAGAAGCTATAAAACTGTATTCTCGTGCCGCTTCCTGCAACCTATCGCAAACAAAGGCCTCGTTATACATAATATTATTATATCGAACTGCAGATTTTGACAATACGGTTTTTTGCTACGAATCAATCACTCGATATTTTGATAGTTCTTGCCATATTTATCGAATACTAGACTCGAGAATTGTCCTCCAGATGATTTTCCAAGGTTCCGTACCCACAGGGTAAAACGAGACCCTATCCGTCTATCGTTTATCTGTCCATCTGGCACCACTCACCAGGATATATCTCATGAACCGTAATAGTTAGTTAGACGGTTGAAATTTTCACAGGTGATGTATTTCTGTTGCCGTTAAAATAGATTAATATTAATTTAAGAGGGCGCATTGCGCACCATTTTGTGAAAAGGATATTTTATGTAAGTAGTCATAGGATGTGTCGTTCATAGGAGCGAGACAGAATGTTTCTGGAACAGCGTAGGCGTGAAAATGATGTAGGTGTAAAACAGAAAGTAAAGTAAAAGTAAAGTAAAAGTATATTTATTGCCATTACATGTGAAGAAGTTGGTACATACAGAAATGCGTAACAATGTAATTTGCCCTTTTTGGGACGTGCAATTATCTATTTGTTTACAATAATATTTGAAGATTCTATAATTTAAAAGAAAAAGATTCTATAATCTAAAATTAAAGGTAATAAATTGAATTAATATAGTTGTCATAGTCATAGTTGTCATACATAAAATGGATATAAATTTTTAAAATATAATAGTAGTTTTAGAGTAGTTTAAAGTTATTTGTCAAAGTTCTTATCAATAATAAAATCTTTCACTGTGTAGTAACATTTTACAGTCAATATAGTTCTCAGCTTTCTTTTAAACATCGTGGTCGGTAATTCTCTAATTGAGAGTGGAATTTTATTATAAATCGACGGTGCCATAGCAAAGAGACTTGTTTGCAGTAATCTCTTTTTGCAGTTTAACTTACAAATTCGTAACTGGTCGCGTCTATTACGTGGTACGGCGTCAGATTGCTTACAAAACAAACTTGGATTATTCCTTACAAACATAGCCGTTTCTAAAATATACAGGGAAGGGAGAGTCAAAATGTTGTATTTCTTAAAGAAAGGTTTACAAGAATCCGTCACTTTCAGATGAAACATAGCGCGGATGCATCTTTTTTGAAATTTAAATACCTTGTGACGTCGGCAGAGTTCCCCCAAAATATCAAAGCGTACCGGATGTTCGAAGCAATAAGGCCGTGATAGGCAGTAAGCAGGGCCTCTTCATTAACTACTGGCGATAGTTTGTGAAGTACGTAAACTAGGCTGTTTATTTTTTTACACAGATATTCTACATGTGGTTTCCAATTTAATTTTCTGTCAATGTGAATTCCTAAAAATTTTGTGGTCTTAACTTCTTCAATGCTGTTATTATTGTATACTATGTCAAAATTTGGAAATGCCGCATTATCGCGTTGTCTGAAATTAATAATTTTAGTTTTATTAATGTTAATTTTTAAATTATTATTATCTAACCATTGTATTATAGATGTCAAAGCATTGTTAATGTCATATTCATAGGTATTCATGTCGTTACAAGTTATAGTTACGGTACTGTCGTCAGCAAAGAGGGACATAGGTTGTATAGTGGCTTTAGGTAGATCGTTGATATGTAAGGAATAGCAACGGTCCCAGAACACTTCCTTGAGGAACTCCGTACTTCACGATGCGTTCCTTCGATACATATACTTCTTCTCGCTTAGTTCCATAATTTATTTTCGTAATATGTGTAATTTGTTTGCGGTTTTCTAAGTTGGATTGAATTAAATTCAGAGCTTTACCTCTAATCCCATATGACTCTAGTTTTTTAAGTAAGATATTGTGCTGGACATAGTCGAAAGCTTGTGTCATATCACAGAATATAGAGCAAACTGGAATGTTTTTGTCGACATTGTTTGTGACACGATAAAGAAAATCATATAGAGCCATATTAATTGTCTTATTTTCCCTAAATCCCTTTTGTTCGTCACAGAATATCTTGTTTGATTCGAAGTAGTTATTTATTAGTCGGTAGTAGGGTTTGGTCCCGGGAATTCCCGGTTCCGAAATTCCCGGGAATTCCCGAAATTTTTGGCCCATTTAAGAACCGGGAAATCCAAATTCATTTCCCGGGAAATTTCGGGAATTTCGGGAAATTTATATACTAATACCGAAACGACATAACTTAATATATTTCATTTCGTCTTATAGCATTTCAAATATATCGGGTACCTACGCGGTACTGGGCAGGGTTGACATGGTTTATATCACTTGATTTCAATCAGTAATTATTTTTCCTGCAATAAAACAGTAAACAGCATTCACCAAAATGACTCTGAGAAGTTCGGCTAGTATTGTCAGGGTGCAGAACGATATATCAGAGCCCTTCTGAAATTTCGGTGGTCCTTGTCAAGGACGTTCTTTATTCCTACTCTTTAATATAGACTTGACAAGTGCAGAAAAACTCAAAAATTTAAATGAACGATACCATTCCTTTGAAATTAGTTCAAGTTCTGGGTTATGCCGATGATTTGGATCTGATAGGGCGAAATTAACTGCCATGAAACATGCTTACCACGCCTTGTAATAAGAGTCAAGAAAGGCAGGAAAAAGTTAAATTGAACGTAGTCACCTTCTGTGTCCAAATTGGTGTTACCAATAGTTATACAAGCATCTCATTTTCATTTAATGTTTTTTAACTATTGGTATAGTTCGACCGAAACCGCTGTACCGCTCCTTAGGAAAGTGCGGCGAGGTGGGGACCGGGGAAAAAAGAGCAAGAGTACACATGAGATCGATATTGTCGGATATCGTAGGTAAACATCACGAGATAGCGCTCCCCCATCTTTTCATATTTATCTCGTGTGCATCTGACATACAGTACGGTACAAAAACTACCTATCGCCGCCGTGAGCGTTGACGGCATACTGATGGATCTCAGCGACCGACGAGGGCTTGTATTTCCCCCCGGTCTGCCCGGTTTCGGTCAAACTATAACAGCGTTTATCTTCTTGGCTCACGGTAGCCTATACAAACAAGGTGGACGCGGAAATCAATAGAACAATTCAAGCCGCTAATAGATTCTTCTTCAACCTTTTCAAATATTTACGCTTTAAATTGATCTAGAAGATCTAAACTACTCATTTACAAAACGCTACAACGCAATGTCCAGTTGTTACGTAAGCCTCGGAAATGACTTATGGGTTCTAACTAAGAAAATGTGTTTGAAAGAAAAATACAAAGACGAATCTTCGACGCAGTACCTGGATGGTGACTACTGGTGGCAAACCTGATGGCCGACGACCCCCTGGAAGACTGATACCCAGGTGGGTCAATGGAGTCCAACAAGACCTAAAGGCAATTGCAGTGTCCGGCTGGCAGTACAAAAAGCCAAAAATAGGAGAGAATGGCGCATTTTACCAGATCTAAGCCCACCCGCGGCTGTAGAGTCAGGGTGGTAAAGATGAATGGAAACAGTCCAAAATGTATAAGAGAGTGCCCAAATCAAGCTTCCGTGTGCATGCATAATGTACCTCCATTTTGAAGAAAAAAACTTACGTACTTTAAGTGATTGAACCTTAAATTGAATCAACCTTTCGTAATAAATCTTTGAACTGGATAGACCAAAGCGTGTTTTGATTGTGATAAAAAGAACAATTTGAAACCGATTAATTTGATTTAAAATAGCTTTTTGTAACAATTAATTCATATATTCGGCGATTTTGCACACAAAGATACTTTCTGTTTATCAAGATCAAGTCCAGCCTCATGGAGTTTTGCTGCCTTGAGAGTGTTGTTGTAGGTAGTGCAGTAAATGAAGGTGCTGGATTCAGTCACGACTCTTTAGA